>BTPG01000005.1:156693285-157002736 GCA_036245525.1 Semisulcospira habei
AAAGGCAAATACAGGTGAATGGACAAAGGGTAGACAGAAACACATGCCCCAGAATAGAGAAAAACCCACCCTGTGGGGCTGACCAGGGTGACCCTGGGAACTAAAAAATACCTAACCCCACCCAAGTCCCCCAGGGCAGACCCGGGTGGGGGAACATCAAATACGGCGGGGAAGATGGTCACTGAACAACCTCTCAACGGGACGCTACATCTCCTAATGTAACAACCGCTAAGCAGCTTTACTCAGACATTGCTGCGGGGCGGGCACCGGTGGGCTTGTCATCCCCTGTTCAGAAGCACCATCAGCAACAGCAGCCAAAACAGCGATGCCCTCAACAGGAGCAAAATGAACTACAGCAGCGGCAACGACAACAAGAACAGTGTCAACCTCCGCAACAGCAACAACAGGATCTACAAGAGGAGCATCTACAACTACAGCCTATTCAGGAGCATCAAGATACATCAGTTGTTGCCCCCGACTGGCTGCAGCAACAGCAACTGATGTATCCGCCTGTGACACCGTGGCAGTACCAACCTCTCCCTAGCGGTGCTCATTGGACTAATTACCCACCATCTTCCGTTCACCAGCAACCAGGAAATGGAACGTATGTCCCGTACTACCCGAGCTACCCAGCGTCCATTCTCAGTGGCGCCCAGTGGGCGCAGTTTATGAACAGTGTGCGTGCGTACTAGGCTGTGCAGTCGTTCAGTCATTATTCCCTACTCACTAAAAAGTGTGTTGGGGTGAGTGTGCGTCGTTTATCTCCTGTGCCCACCTGTGAGTACACTAGGTGATCTCGTTTGGTCTATCTGCATTCTTTGCTACTTCGTGGATCGAATATTACCGCATTGTGCCAGCAGTGTTTGTTTGCTGCTACAACGGAGAATACAAGGTGTTTTCCGCTGTAGCGGTAAACAATTAGCCGTTTATTTCGTTGTGGGAATCATTCTACATCATGTGCCAGCAGCGGAAAATTCAAGGTGTTGTCCGTGTAACGGTTAACAATTACGGCCACTCATTCATATCTTTGGATTATTCGTGAGGAAATCGTGTGATAGCATTCAGATCCACACCCACTGACGGTGTACCGCCTGGTCTTATCAACACATTTCAGGGCCTATAGTTTTTTTTTTTTTTTTTTTTTTTTCGCTGCCTAGTGTGCCGCTGACCAGAACACTCTTTTCACGTGTGACATCTGATACGTGTGCTCTACCACAGTCACTATTTAGACAGCTTGCGTGGCATTCATACGTGGATACACTATTAATCAAAAGCGATCTTCATTTGATAACGCTGTGTTGGACACCGTTTGTGACGTTTGATACGAGGTGCTATAACTTCAGCCGCGTTTTACTGCGTTGACACTTTTATTTTTATTCTCTCTGTTTATATTTTTTTGTATTGTGTTGCACTTCAATTGTGAGAATTAGAATTCAATATGATCCATAATGCTCAGACACACGGAAGCCTTCAAACTGGTCACTTGAACATCTACCATCTTTTTAACAAGGTGGCCGATTTGAATGTTTTTCTAAACTCGTCTGAACCATTCCACCTGTTTGGTCTTTAGTGAGACGCGACTTAACTCGGACATAAGCGATGAAGCCGTTCACATACCTAACTTTAGCATCACTCGACGTGACCCTCGTGTACTTGGTCAAACTGGGCTTGCCGTTTACATCCATAACTCAATCCAACATTTAGTAAAAAGGCGTGAGGACTTAGAAACTCCGGAAGTTGAGTGCATTTGGTTGGAATTTAGGGTTCCAAAAACTAAACCCGTCTTCGTCGCGGCTTTTGTTATCGTAACCCAGCAGCCAAGTTTGAATGGTACGATGATTTTTTGCATGCAGTAGAAAAAGTTGGCTTACCTAACTGTGACGCGTTGCTACTAGGCGACTTTAACATAGATATGTTGAAGCCCCATACCGCATGGGATTGCATCACCATACAAACAGGCTTAGAACAGTTAGTTTCGGCCCCTACTAGGATCACAAAAACAACCGCAACACTCATTGATCACATTTACACCAACCGTCCCCTTAGTGTATTCAATGTTAGTGTTCCTGACCTCAGCATCAGTGATCACTTTCCTACTGTGTGTTCATGGTCAACAAAACTGCCAGTGCATCGTAAGAACGGGCACACAACTATAACGTATCGCTCATTTAAACAGTTTAATCAGTCTGCTTTTCTAGCAGACCTTGATCAAACACCATTTAATGTCGTTAATAACGAAACTGACCCTGAAAAGGCTCTGGCTGTTTGGTATGGACTCTTTACAAGAGTACTTAACAAACACGCCCCTTTGCGGCAAAGCGGGTAAAAAACCACACGTTACCGCCTTGGCTAAACCAAGAAATAATCGAAGCTATGAGATTGAGAAATGACTTAAGGAGACACAAGCTATTTAGCGAATACAAAAAACAACGTAACCGTGTCAAGTCTATGGTACGCAGGGCTCAAAAGTCTCTCTTTGAACGAATGATTAAAGAAGATAGAGATACTGCCGCACTCTGGCGCGCGGTTAATCTCGTCACCCGAGGTAACAGCAAGACTAAATCGTCAGCCATTCCTTCTAGTATTACTGCAGAAAACTTTTAATAAACATTTTCTGTCTGTTGCCGAGTCAATCATACCCTCAAGCGGAAACGCGTCTTACACATGCCCGGAGGCCCTACTTAACTTTTGTAAGCAGAAGACTAAGGACAAACCCCCATTCTCTATACCGCCTCTAGCTGTGTATGAAGTAGGAAAACTGATCGGGTCACTGAAAAACAAAAAGTCATCGGGACCTGACGAGATCAGCCCTAAAATACTGAAACTGTCCCTTCCCTATACAGTAGAATCGTTAACTTATATTTATAACTTATGTATCCAACAAAATATGTTTCCCTCAAAACTGAAGCAAGCCAAGGTTATCCCTTTGCCTAAGTCAAAAGATCTGTCGGATGTTAATAACTATAGACCCATTTCAATATTATCCAGCCTTTCCAAACCTCTTGAAAGACACGTGCACAAACACCTTTATCAATATTTGGAGAATCGCAGTCTTTTGCACGTATTTCAGTCCGGCTTTCGCCCCAAGCATTCTTGCCACACGGCACTGACAAGACTTATTGATGCGTGGCTAGCATCCATAAATAACTCCCAAATAACTGGGTCGATCTTTATTGATTTTAAGAAAGCTTTTGACCTTGTAAATCATAACATTCTTTTGTCAAAACTTCAAGCATATCTCTGCAATGCAGGTGCTGTCTCATTGTTTACTTCATATTTAAGCGGAAGGAAGCAAAGAGTACTGTTAAATGGATCCTACTCCTCGTATGGTCTCGTCAAAAGCGGAGTGCCTCAGGGCTCTGTCCTCGGGCCATTGCTGTTCTGCATATTTATCAATGACCTTCCACTGCATATTAGTTGCCAGGATATTTCTTGTGACATGTTTGCTGACGACTGCACACTACATACTCCTCACAAAGATGTAGCTGCAATTAGCACGCGTCTGCAGGAAAACCTGCATGAGGTCACCGACTGGTGTCATTCCAACTCCATGTCCCTGAATCCGTCAAAAACAGAATGTATGGTTGTAACCACACGTCAAAAGCACCAGCTATGCCCGCTCTCTCTTAGTCTGTGTATAAACGACAGCCCAATTGAGCAAGTATCACACCACCGCCTCTTAGGGGTCACTATAGATGATCAGCTTAAATGGCAACTGCATATTAATAATGTGTGCAAAAGGGTTTCCAGCGGCCTGTATATGTTGTCAAAATTGAAAACAATTACTGACACAGATGCGCGTCTTCTTTTCTACAATGCTCATGTCAAATCGCACATAGACTGTGCATCAACAGTGTGGGATGGTTCTAGTGATGTACATTTGAAGAGGCTGAACTCCCTACATAGGAGAGCTGCTAAGCTTATATTTCCCGTTCCCGAACTCTCAACTGACGAAAAGCTTAAAACTTTAAAAATGCTCCCTCTATCCCATCACTTTCAGTTCAATAAAGGTGTATTGATGTACAAGCTGTACAAGCAGTCATGCCCACTGTACTTGAGTTCTTTTTTCTCAGAACGGATATCTGTAGCATCTAGACATGGACACCATTTCAAAGTACCCCTGCCGCGTATTGATTTATTCAAAACCAGTTTGTCATTTTCGGGAAGTTCATTCTGGAATTCTATTCCTGCAGAAATCAAAAACGCAAAGACGCTCACCTCATTTAGGATCAGCCTCTTCAAACACCTAGAATCTCTGACGTAATCTAATCATTACAGTACAGGGATAACTTGCGCGTGTGTTCAGGTGTGTGAATGTTTGTGTGTGTGAGAATGTCTGTGTGTGTGTGTGTGTGTGTGCGCGAGAGAGAGTGAGAGAGAGAAAGAGAGCGTCTGTTTTTTTTTTGGTTTTTTTTTTATTGTTTTTTTTTATATAATATACAGTGGACCATAATATCTGAGTGTCAAGAGTACATTGAATACTGCATGTACTATGTATAATGTTTTTGCCTTCATATGTGTGTACGCGATATTTTTGGGCGCGCGCTCACGTGTGTGTGTGTGTGTGTGTGTGTGTGTGTGTGTGTGTGTGTGTGTGTGTGTGTGTGTGTGTGTGTGTGTGTGTGTGTGTGTGTGTGCGTGCATGCTGTGTGTGTGTGTGTGTGCATGCTGTGTGTGTGTGTGTGTGTGTGAGACAGAGAGAGAGAGAGAGAGAGAGAGAGAGAGAGAGAGCACATATATACATTGCCTTTGCTGTATGAATTCTAATGTACTTAATGATTTTCTGTGTATTGCTTTACTTTGCATTTTTACTCATTTTATATTTTTGTGCGTACGCGTTATGCGCGTACGTATGTCTGGAGTGCGTGTCCGAGAGCGTGTGTGTATATGTGTGCGTGTGTGTCTAAGTGCGTGCGTGTGCAAGTTTGTGTTTGTGTGTGTGTGTGTGTGTGTGTGAGCGTGCGTGTGCGTGCGTATGTGCGGACGTGCGTGCGTGAGCGAGTGCATACATGCGTCAGTGTGTGGTATGTGTATGTTTACATGTCTGTCATTTATGTAGTAGATGTAGCAACGGCAAGTTTGAAAACTGGTCCTGTTACCAATAACTTCTACCGTTGGAAAATAAAGGTTCATTGTTCATTGTTCATTGTTCATCTCTCTCTCTCGAATGCGTGCATCTCCAAGAAGCATAGATTCTCATGTGTCAGGAGGGCGCATGAACATCTATGCCTCTTGAGGATGTTTGGCGCGCGCGCATGCACGCACGCACATGCACACGCATACACACACATCGACGCGCTTTCAGAAGAAGAGAAGAAGTACCCAACGGAGAAAGAAACACGCTTAGAAAAGACGGGTACAACACAATTTATTAATATTTCGGGTAAATACCCTTTGTCAAAATAGACAAACAAACAAACAGAAGAGCATGCAGGTGTACTTAGTATTGCATGTAAAGTCAACCTGATTTCAAACAAATTATAGCAAGACTGAAATTGTACCGTGAATTTCTAGTTTTATCAATCCGATGATTTTCACAAGTCTTGAAGCGAAAGCGAAACTCATCGCGTTAAATATAAAATTACGTAAAAACAAAAAATACGTCATGACAAATGACGTTTGACAAACCAATGACGCGTGTGTACTGAGCGCGTCCCTTATAGAGTTCACTGTGACGCATTGGCACATCTGCGAGGCTTTTACAAAAGGAGATATTTCAACATCAGAATCATGTCAAAGACAAAAGGTAGAGACCCTTGACAGCAAAGACAGCTCTCGTATAGAAGGGACTTTGTGGGTTATGGTTCATCCCCTCCCGTGTTCGTATGCGAAGACGAGCCGTTGAAATGGGGTAGAGGGGTCCGGCTATACCTGATCGTTGTCAACATGAGGAGCATATTCTCAGAAGCTCCTGTGGCTATCTGCAGGAGTAAATCATCTTCCAGGCGAATAATGGCTTGTGATTGCGAGGCATTACAACGGTTTTTGTTTATTTGTAGGTCTGTCTATCTAATCAGTCGGTATCGTACACGCAGACTGACTGACTAAACTGCAGAGTCGTATATCTGTGCATGTGTTAGTCTGTGTGTTCGGCGGTCTGTGTGTCAGTCTGAGTGTCTCGTTGCAACAGTTTGGCTGGATGTTGAATATGCCAGCTTTCAGTCCTTGGTTTTAACCCTTGTCATCCTGATACATCAATAGCTTGAAAGAAATGTGACTGATAGTTCAAGGGTGGTGCCAGAATAGCTTGGCGCCTCAGGCGCCAAGCTATTCTGGCACCACCCTTAAACTAAAACAGTTGATCTATATCCTTGATCTGTAATGTAGCCTTCATATGACAATAAGCAAAGTTTACAAAATCAGCCTCAAAATGAAATGGGTTAAACCAAATCGGTCTAACAAGTGAGTATACCGGCTACCGGTCTGTTGGCGTTGGCAGGTTAGTTTACTGTAGATATGGTTATTTACCGCCATGTTATTTTAGTTTTGCATCACGACCTCCTTTTGTCGACAGTTTTGCAGCGGCAGGAACAAAGGCTTGGTTCGAGAAAATATTTTTTATCGACGTGTATTATGGAATTTATTCACTTGGGCGTAACGAACGGAAGGAAGACAATACATTGACGCACAGAGTCCTGAAAACGCTTTTCCATTCAGTAGTCAGTAACCCAATATGCAAAAGGCCATCGGGCCGACGTCGGCCGCTGTTGGCCCGCGGCGCACAGGCGCCGGTGCGCGGGCCGCCACGGCGGTCGACATCGGCCCGATGGCCTTTGCGCACTGGAAAGCAGACTGTTTAAGTTCTGTACATTGACACTTGCGGATAGTAAACAGAAGGCCTTCTGTTTACTGCCAAGTGTCTGTGTAGAGAACTTAACTCATTCTACCCCAGACACACCACAGGAAGATAAGGATCGACCATGATAGTTCAAGGGTGATGCCAGAATAGCTTGGCGCCTATGGGCGCCAAGCTATTCTGGCATCACCCTTGAACTATCATGGTCGACCTGTGTCCTGCACTGCAAAGCAGTCCGGCTTCAGAGGACAACGGCAAAATTTAAAGATTTCGGTGATGGGGTAGAATGAGTGAAACCTTCTTTGTCACGATCTGTGTCGTTCTGTAAGTAGTTCGGACACAGATTGTGAACGTGCTTTTTCCGTTCACTTGACAGCGGACAAAAGACTTAATTTACATTCTGACTGCACATTGATGCGCATCCGGTGAAAAAAGTTTTTCTCGACCCACGGCCTGTGGTCGAAATGGCATAAAGGTACATGACACTTTTGTGCCGACCTAGTTTTTGAACAAGTGCGCATTGATTAGAGGAGATAACAGCTGAATACACGGACATCACAGTGCGTTCGACCTAAAACGTAACTCCTTTTAACTCATTGTGCCCGAGGTACGAAATACCCACATTTTGGTAAGTGTTATCCTCTGAGGACTGCATTACAATTCTGGAGACAGATCGACCATCATAGTTCAAGGGTGGTGGAAGAATGGAGAATAGCTTGGCGCCTAAGCTATTCTGCCACCACCCTGGAACTATCATGGTCGAGCCATATCTTGCTGTGGTGTGTCGCGGGCAAAAATGAGTTAAACACATCACATTCTTTCTCACATCACGCCACGACGCGCCTCCACAACACATACACTTGGCCCTGATTATAAACTGTAAAACTATGACTATGTGCAACTGAAAGATTAACCTCCTTACGCACGCGGCCACCTGTTAACCAGTGGCTGCATGCACAAGTGGGGTAAGCTAAGCGAGGACCGTGTAGTGAACAATGCACTCGCTGAGCAAAACGTTATCTCCCATACGCGTCATTGGCCAATCACATTTCTCAGTACAAATCTACTTCATTCCCTCAAACCTCTAACCATAAAAATGCTGGTAAGTTAACAATTTAAGTGGTTACACAACAAAAAGAACTGTATGACTGTGTGATGTGATGCCTAGTGTTACCAGTTTCATACAAAACATGACTAAAAAAATTGGATACGTTAAATAATATCAACGACAGACATTTTCGAGGAAAGAACCTACGTGGACTGTACCTACTGACAGATAGTCGAAACGGCGCAGAAACAAAAAGCTCCTATAACATGTCCTTACGATGACAAAGAATTTGGCCAATCGCATTTCTCAGTACAAACATATCCTAATCTTCTTCAGTCAAACCTCTAAACAAAAAGATGCCAATAAATAAACAATGTAGGGGGCTACACAACAAAAAGAACTATTTGTAGGTGTTCTGTCTTACCGTTGGTACCGGTTTCATACAAAACATAACTGAATAGCTAGATGAGTTAGGTAATATTATCTATCTATCTATCTATCTATCTATCTATCTATCTATCTATCTATCTATCTATCTATCTATCTATCTATCTATCTATCTATCTATCTATCTATCTATCTATCTATCTATATCCCGTAGTCTTGCTGACCGTTGGGGCACCACTGATGACTTGGCAACCAGCTCCCTCCATTCCTCTCTGTTTTCTGCCATTCTTAGCGTATGGCCCAGCCAGTCCTGTCCACTCTGAGATATTGTCCTCCCAACTTTTCCTCTGTCTTCCTCTCCTTCGTCCTCCTTGCACAGTGCCTTGCATGATTGTTTTGGCAAGCCCTGCTCAACGCGTGACATGCCCATACCACTTCAGTTTGCGTTTTTTCATAATGGCTAATAGGTCTTCATAGGGCCCGATGGCTCGCCTGATTCTGCTTCCCACTTCCTCGTTCGTGATGTGATCTCTGTATGAAATGCCAAGCAGACTTCGAAAGCATCTCATTTCAGTAGCTTGTATCCTCCTTTCAAGGTCTGCTGTTAGGGTCCATGACTCACAGGCATACAAGAATACTGAGATGACTAAGGAGCGCATCAGTCTGATCTTGGAGCAGAGCGTGATGTTTGTGTCCTTCCATATGGTCTTCAATCTTGTCAGTGCTGTTGTTGTCTGCGCAATCCTGGACAGTATTTCTGGTTTTGATCCCTCATCTGTCACAATGGCTCCTAAGTATTTGAATTTATTAACTGTTTCCAGTTTTGGACTTCCAATCATGACGTCAGTGCCAATAGCACTGGTGTTATTTGTCATCAGTTTGGTCTTCTCTGCACTGATTTCCGTCCCATACGCAATGGCTGTATTGTCCAACTTTTCCACCAGCTGAGCTAGCTCCTTCTCCTTCAAGGCACCGTTTGTATCCCCAATCCTTGTCAAATATTGTGATGGCAAACTTTCTTCTCGTTCATCTTTCCACATACCTTGCATGACAGTGCATGATGTCGGTAAAGCGATTGAATGTCTCAAAAGTAAGCGCACTTCAGGACATGATGAAATTAGTACTGCTGTGTTAAAACTATCACTACCGTTCATAGTAGAATCTTTAACGTACATCTACAACCGTTGTATCGAGCGTGGCGAATTCCCCTCTGATCTGAAAAAAGCCAAAGTTATTCCGCTTCCTAAGAACAAAGATCTTACAGATCCCAATAAATTCAGGCCAATTTCTATCTTGTCTTCACTTTCAAAACCCATAGAAAAGCACATACACAAACACTTACAGCACTTTCTTGACACACACGACCTTATTCATCCCTTACAGTCGGGATTTCGCCCGCGGCACTCTTGTCAAACAGCTCTCTCACATTTAACGGATCGTTGGCTCACATCAATAAATAAAGGACTGTTGACTGGAGTGGTCTTTTTAGACTTTACCAAAGCCTTCGATTTAGTTAACCATACCCTCCTTACCGAAAAACTTTCAGTCTACCGCGTAAGTGACCGAGCTGTATCCTTTTTTAAATCCTATCTTGAAGGCCGACGACAGTATGTCAGCGTAAATGGCAAATCATCCTCTGAGGGGCTGATTATGCATGGCGTGCCCCAGGGATCTATTCTCGGGCCTTTATTGTTCACACTTTACATAAATGACTTACCTTTACATATCTCACAGCCTGACGTTACCTGTAGCTTATTTGCAGATGATGCAACTTTGGATGTGTCTGCGCCAGACGTGCCCACAATCACTAGTTCACTCCAGCAAACAATAAATGAAGTCTTTGGTTGGTGCCAGACTAATTCCATGATTCCAAATCCATCAAAGACGGAATGTATGCTTGTGACAACAAGGCAAAAGCATCAGCTGAGCCCGCCGCCACTCAAACTTTTCCTTGAACAGCAACCAATAGTGCAAGTTAGAGAACATCGTTTGCTTGGTGTCACTGTAGACGACCAGCTCAGTTGGCATTCGCATACTAATTCTATTTGTAAGGTTTTGTCAAAAAATCTATATTTGTTATCTAGACTAGTTCTATTCACCGACGTTTCAACTAGGCAGTTGTTTTATAACGCACACATAAAATTCCATCTAGATTACGCATCGACAGTATGGGATGGATGCAGCGATATTTCTTTAAAAAGAATAAATTCACTCCATAGACGTGCGGCAAAGCTTATCCTAAAAGATTCCCACACCCCTTTGACTACCGACGATAAACTAACAAAATTAAATATGTTGCCCCTTCGTAAGCACTTTTTATTCAATAAATGTGTATTTATGCGTAAGATCACACTTTCAAAATCACCTGGATATCTCGCTGCTCTCTTTAAGGCTCCCCACACTCCGTACCCGACACTGAGGAACGACCTGGTAGTGCCTAGGCCCCGCCTTGACATTTTTAAATCGGCCTTGTCATATTCAGCAGCCAAAGAATGGAATTTACTTCCAAAAGAAATAAAATCTATCACGACCATAAATGCTTTCAAGACAAGGCTTCATCAGCATTTGCTACAAATGCAAGCGTAAACTGCTTTTGTTTTTAGAATGACGTAGTATTTTGAATTTGTTTATCTCATTATCTGATTGTTGTTGTTGGGTTTTTTTTTTTGTTTGTTTTTTTTTTTTTTTTTTTTTTTTTTTTTTTTAAATTTTATGGTAGACTTGTTAGTTGGTAGCGCATGTATATCTCATTATGTGTATTAAATGTGCTTATGATGTTTTTGTATATGATCGCCATATGTACACACTGGCTGTATCCCTGCTGTCGCCTTCGAGCGGAAGCTGATCGAGGGGGGCAGCCAGTATGACTCGCCTTGTTGGGCGCTTATGGTGTGTCAGTGCGTGCGGCCGCGTGAGTATTTGTGTAAGTAGTTTAGCAAGGACAAGAGGGAAGAAAGGTCTTCAGACCTAAATCTTTTTATCCTTGGAAAATAAAGATTCATTGTCATTGTCATTGTCATTGTCATTGTCATTGTCTGTTCCTGCAAGGCCATCAATGTCGTCCGCAAAGCGCAAGTTCGTGATTGTTCTGCCTCCAATACTCACAGTTCCTTCATGATCTTTCAGAGCGTCTGTCATGATTCTTTCCAGGAAGATGTTGAAAAGAGTAGGTGAGAGCAAGCAGCCTTGTTTGACTCCGACTGTAGTCCTAAACCAGTTTCCTATTTTGCCGTTGAAGCAGACTGCGCTAGTGACCTTGTTGTAAAGGTTTGCTATGACTTTGATCAGGTTGGTATTGATGTTGTATAGCTTCATGGTGGACCAAAGAGCTGCATGCCACACCCTGTCAAACGCTTTCTTAAAATCCACAAAGACATGATAGAGGTCTTGCTGGTGCTGGAGGTACCTCTCACATAGAACTCTCAGGTTGAAGATCTGCTCAGTTGTGCTGCGCCCTGGTCTGAAGCCTGCCTCTTCATTAGCTATGATTTCCTCTGCCTGTGGCTTCAGCCTGTTCAGTAGGATCTTTAACATGACTTTGCTTGGGTGGCATATAAGACTGATCGTGCGATAATTCTGGCATTGATGTAAGTTGCCTTTTTTGGGGAGAGTTATTATAAGTGATTGGGTCCATGGTGTGGGCCAATCCCCTGACTGCCAGATCTTATTGCAGATTGTTAGTAAGGCGCTTATCATGTCTTCTCCCCCTTCTTGGACTAGCTCTGCAGGGATGTTGTCTGCTCCTGCTGCCTTCCCTTTTTTCAGCGACTTCACTGCAGCCTCTACTTCTTCTCAGAGGATGGGATAGTTGCCATTGTTGGTCACGGGTCGGTTGACAAGTATGCCTTGGTCCCCTGTAGCTCGGTGGTTGTACAAATCTGAGCAGTACTCTGTCCATCTCTTCAGTATGTCTTGGTCTTCCGGTAGACAGTTCCCTTCACTATCTTGAATGATCGAGGAGCGTCCTTGTTTTACACTGGTCAGGTCTTTGACCAGCTGGTATGCTTTTTTGCTATTATTTTTGTTCATATTTTCTTCTACGTGTTTACACGGATCTTCAATCCACTTATTCTTTGCCCTTTTTATGATTTTCTTGATATCCTGGTTAATTTCCCTGTATTGTTTAGCTCCTTCTACCTCTGATTTCTTTTTCTTTAATTCTCGACGCTCGAGGTAATATTAACGACAGGAAAATTCAACTGAATCTAAGGCCCTATGCGGTACATTCTGACCCGTGTTCGAAACGGCCGAAGAATAGTAAGCTAGATAATTAAAAAAAATTATGGGTTTATGCAACACTATAACTACACTACGCATTAAAAAAAAATTACAAAGTTTTGGAGACGATATTTTTCTAATGACTGAAGATTGTAAAATTCTGTCTGCAACACGAAAACGTTTACACACTTATGGATACAATGCAACAAACTTCATATTGTTATGTTGCGTTGCCTTTAAGTTACAACCCTTTGAACACGAAACCCCCAAAATCGAAAGTTGCAAAGTAACATTTTCAGATGAGACGCGTTGTTTATCAAGCACTGCTTCCGTTTCCTCCGGAGCTTTGTAAATCTGATTGCACCATTTAAAGGGCATTCATTTATCTCCTAATGATGCAAATGATTTTTATTTTGAAAGAAAACTGTTGCTGTTGTGGTCTGAGTAAGACATGGACCCCACAAAAAAGCATCACTTATACCGGTTTCAGACACATATCTGCCATTTGTCGGCTAGTGATTTAAATTCCGAGTAATATCGTGAAAAGGAGGATTATTTCTCTATCAAATGCAGCCAAAAACATTTATTTTAACCGAGAATTATGGATTTTATTGCAACAAAGGCAAATCATTTAGTTGTTCTCTTCTAAGAGGCGAATGCAAACATTTTGTTTCTGAGGAATTCAAATCATCAGATGGCTTAGAGTGTTTCATGAGGTGTTTTTTTTTTACTCCAGTCATGCCCATCACACAGCATAATAAGTTGTTCCACAGATGGAGCGGAGGGGGGGGGGGGGAGGGAGGAGCTAGGCGGGCCGCGAGGGGGAGGGAGGCGGGGGAGGGGGTCGAGGGTGAGATGTAGCATATGACATCGAAACATTTACTTTTCTCATCAATAACACACATGTTTACCGTCTCCTTGAGTGTGTGTGTGTGTGTGTGCGTGCGTGCGTGCGTGCGTGTGTATGCGTGTGTTTAAGTGTGCATGTGCTAAAAGTGTGTGTAACTGCTTTATTGCTTCATGTTCGTTGGATTAGTCGACTGGCTACTTGTTTATTTGTGTTTTTTCTTTATTGTACAAACACCATTACACTTATAACCACCATCAAAACAAGCATAAGAAAAGACAACGAAAAAACGGGAAATAAGAGCAGCAATAACTCTTATAAAACCACACATTCTGTTAAACAGTGTATCGAGTCAATACCGATGCAGAAAATGATATTCAGATCAACCACATGGGGGGAGGGGGGTGGGGGAGCGAGGAATGGGGTGGCAGAGGGAAGGGGGGGGGAGGGAGGGTGTCAAAGATGAGATGTAGTACATCGCTTATGATCTCAAAACGTTTACTTCTCTGTGTGTGTAACTTGAAATAACACATTTTTTTACCGTCTCCTTGAGTCCGTGTGCGTGCGAGCGTGCGTGTGCGGGTGTGCACGTGTGTGTGTGTGTGTGTGCACATGTGTGTGTGCACGTGTGTGCTGCTTTGCTGTTTTCGTTTTAATTGATAGTATGAGTCGAATACTCAAACATGAAGCAATAAAAAAAAGTAACACACACATTAGCACACGCACACACTAGCACACACGCAGAAACACCAACAGACACATACAAACAAACACGCACAAACACGCACACACGCGCGCGCGCGCGTGCATACACACAAGCACATGCACGCGTTCAAGAAGACGGTGTATGTTATTTCAAGTTACTTGTTGATAAATAAACGTTTTGATATCATAAGCGATGCATTGCATCTCCACCTCCCTCCCCCCCCCCTCCCCCCTCCCCCCTCGTCCCCATTCCCCCTTGGAATTCTACGTATGATGTGTAAAATAAAAATAAAAATATAAAATTACTGGAGCTGTAACACCTCATGAAATGCTCTCCAAACCATCTGATGATTTGAATTTTTTTTTAAATCAATCGTTTGCTTTCTCTTCTTAGAAGAGACAAACAAATGAAAATTGCTCCATCAGTTGAAATGTTTGGAATCGGGGGTAGGTGAGATTTTATTGCAATAAAATCCATAATCCTCGTTCAAAATGAATGTTTTTGATTGCATTTGAAAGAGAAATGATCTTCCTATTTCACGATATTACTCGGAATTTAAATCACTGGCTGGCAAATGGACGACGTGCGTCTGTACAAGTGATGTTTTAGGGGTGTATGTCTTATTCAGACCACAACAGCAACAGTTTTCTTTCAAAATAAAAATCATTTGCAGCATTTAGACTTAAATGCATTCCCTTTCAAATGGTGCAATCCGATTTACGAAGCTCCGGATGAAACGCGAGCAGTGCGTGATAAACAACGCTTCTCACATGAAAATGTTACCGTGCGACTTTCGATTTTGGGGGTGTCGCGTTCAAAGGGTTGTAATTTAAAGGCAACGCAACAGAAAAAGATGCAGTTTGTTGCGTTGTATTTACAAGTGCCTAATCCTTTTCGATCCAGACCAAAAAGGTGACTGCCAAGCGTGTAATATGCAAAGAAGTACCCAACGGAGAAAGAAACACGCTTAGAAAAGACGGGTACAACACAATTTATTAATATTTCGGGTAAATACCCTTTGTCAAAATAGACAAACAAACAAACATAGAGATTAGCCGCTACTTATCTTTATCCTTTTCGGATGCAGTCAGAATTGTAAAATCTTTAGGCATTAAAAAGATATTGTCTCCAAAACTTTGTAACGTATTTTTTTATGCGTAGTGTATATGCACGCGTTGTGTTCGGCCTATATTACCAATTTCATAAAACTGCCCCCCCCCCCCCTACCCCCCCCAAAAAAAAAAAATAATAATAATAATAATAATAATAATAATAATAATAATAATAATAATAATAATAATAATAATAATAATAATAATAAATACAGAAAATGTGTTAAATTTATTATTATAATAATAATAATGAATACAGAAAATGTGTTAAATTTAAAAAAATACCAGAGAGAGAAATTCCAGAATCGGAAGTATTGTCAATACTGATAGTCGGAAGTATTGAGATTTGCGTCCCCTAAATCTCTATGTCACACGTACAGCTTGGTGTCGTGTCAAGGCCAGGGTGTTCTTGTATGTTTATAGTTTTTAAGTCCCTTCTATTTGTAGTAGGGACTTTTTAGGCCGGGTCGCGGTGGGGCGAATTTAATAGCATGTTCATGATGTCAAAGGCGGGCATGCTAAACCTCTAACAATTGAAGTAACAAGGTAAAAATTACGTCATGTCTAGTTACGCTAACCGGTCTCGCTGCTGAACATACATTTGGCGGCGAAGCGCCGTATGTGCGTATGCATGTGCGTATGTATGTGCGTATGTATGTATGTATGTATGTATGTATGTATGTATGTATGTATGTATGTATGTATGTATGTATGTATGTATGTATGTATGTGTGTGTGTGTGTGTGTATGTATGTATGTATGTATGTATGTGCGTATGTATGTAAACAAGAGAATCTCCGATATTTCTGTACACACAAGCGTGAAACTTGGCGAAATACTTTCTTAAGTGGGTGGCCGTAAGAGAGCCTCCGAGCACTATTATAACTGGATGCCTCATTGAAGACATAAACAACCGTTTATAGGAAGTCGGTTGACCCAGTTTAGAGTCCGTACTTTTTGTCATATTTACTTGAACTTTTGCATATAGCTAGTTTGGAGAAAGACATTGGATGAGTTCGTTAGCCAGCTTTGTATCCTTTCAACTTCTTTAGTAAAAAATTATTTCTTTTCAGAAATAATTAAAACAGTAAAAAAAAAAAAAAAAAAATCTCTCTCTCTCTCTCTCTCTCTCTCTCTCTCTCTCTCTCTCTCTCTCTCTCTCTCTCTCTCTCTCTCTCTCTCTCTCTCTCTCTCTCTCTCTCTCTCTCTCTCTCTCTCTCTCTCACTCCCCTATTTCAAGGAAAGCCTCTTCAAGTACCTGCTATCTAACAGATCATTCACTGGTTAGGGTATCCCCATTGCCTCAAGCCTTGATATTGACCTCCGCGCGCGCGTGTGCGTGTAGATGTGTGTGCGCGCGTGCGTGCGTGCGTTCGTGCGTGTGTGTGTGTGTGTGTGTGTGTGTGTGTGTGTGTGTGTGTGTGTGTGTGTGTGTGTGTGTGTGTGTGTGTGTGTGTGTGTGTGTAGAGGGTTGTGCAGGCTTGGCTTAGCGCCTGTAGGCTACACGTTAATCTGTCACTAACCTGTACACGCGGCAATTGCACACGGGCGTACGTGCGTGTATGTGTGTGTAAGAGAGTGATTTTATGTACGTTATTTTGTTTTGTAGTGTGTAGCAAGGACAAAAATGAAAACAGGTCTGCGCACCTATTCTTTTATCCTTGGAAAATACAGTTTCATTTCATTTCATTTCTCTCTGACTCTTTCTCACACATATGCGTGCATCTCCAAGAGGCATAGACCCTCATGTGCCCCGGGCCGAGGGCGCATGAACATCTGTGCCTCTTGAGGATGTTTGGAGCGCGCGGATGCACTCACGCACACGCATACATACACATCGACGCGCTTTCAGAAGAGCATGCAGGTGTACTTAGTATAGCATGTAGCTAGGTAAAGTCAACCTGATTTCACACAAATTATAGCAAGACTGAAATTGTACCATGAAATTCTAGTTTTGTCACCATTTTCCCAAGTCTTGAAGCGAAAGCGAATCTCATATCACGTTAAATATAAAATTACGTAAAAACAAAAAAATACGTCATGACAAATGACGTTTGACAAACCAATGACGCGTATGTACTGCGCGCGCCCCTTCTAGAGTTCACTATGACGCATTGGCACATCTGCGAGGCTTTTTCAGAAGGAGATATTTCAACATCAGAATCAAGTCAAAGACAAAAGGTAGAAACCCTTGACAGTTAAGACAGCTCTCATATAGAAGGGACTTTGTGGGTTATGGTTCATCTCATCTTGTTTACAGTTGAAAACGAAATCCTTGTATTACGAGTTAGGCTTTGCCAGTGGTTCTTGTCGCCTCGAGGGTCCTGATCAGGAGGGGGGTCAATGTCGGAGGTAAGAGTCTCGGGCTAAAGCCCTCGACTCTTACCTCCGACATTGACCTCCCCCCCCCCCCCCCCCCATTCCCCCCACCGCACACACAAAACCTTTTGCATATTCTAACAATCATGTGCGTTTGTGTGTGCGTGTGTGTTTCTGTGTGTTTCTGTGTGTGTGTGTGTGTGTGTGTGTGTGTGTGTGTGTGTGTGTGTGTGTGTGTGTGTGTGTGTGTGTGTGTGTGTGTGTGTGTACGGGTGCGTGCCCGCATGCATGAGTGTGTTTGTGTTTAGTGGACTATATATTCTGTATCACTGTGCATTAATTACCCTTGTAGCAACGGCAGGTATGACTGAAAAATGACATTGTTACTGTCTGTGTTAATATCTTCACCGTTGTAAAATAAAGATTCATTGACTCTCTCTCTCTCTCTCTGAATGTGCTCCAAAGACATCACACACACACACACACACACACACACACACACACACACACACACACACACACACACACAATCACACACAATCACAGCCACACACAAACCCACAATCACACAAACCCACAATCACACAATCACACACATTGCTCAGTAAAAACAGCGATGAACCGTTTGCCCGGATCAATTTTACCAGAAACCTCGCTCACATTATAACCTTTATTTAACTTCGTTGTCATTACCAAGTCTAATCTCTAAATAGATAATCATGCTGATGAATATTCATGAGTGAACACGTGATGGTAATTACAATGAGCGCTGAGCGAATTGATACTGAAGCCAGATACTAAAGATATAACGCGACAGGAAATACAAATCGGCTAGGCATGAAAAAATGTTTTCCTTCCACCACCAACTGCGAGAGACGAATCTGACATGATTAGCTCGAGGGTAGTGCCTGATTAGCTTGGTGCCTGGACCTTGTGTCCACGCAGCGGGCTTTCCGATAACTGACAAAAGCATTACGAGCACACTATTTAAGACTACAAATAGTATATTTTAACCACTGCACTGCCGAGTAAAAATAAACACGATCCAACTGCAAGAGACATAGATCCTCATGAGCCCCCGCGATTGCGGGGGCTCATGAGGATCTATGCCTCTTGCAGAGCCCGATGTGTACCCATACCGTTCCTCGTACGGCTGTCAGTGGCTTTTGGTCGTTGACAATAACAGAAAATGCGTCTAGAGTCAGGGAACGCATTAACTAAGAAATTAAACTGAATTGTGAATAATTGATTCTTGATCGATTCTCAAAGCTGAACTGAGCTGACGATGACGACAATCGATGACGACCAATCTGATTTCAATTTGTAACTTGTTCATTTTCACGTGGCAGTGAGATGAATTTTTAGAGACTACGTCATTCAGACCAAAATGCCTGAGAGCCCAGGCACACGCACATTACAATGAAAACATCCTCAGGCAAAAGTGAGGATTCAAGCAATAAAATTACTAGATAATGGAAACTGTAATCCAGGAGGCTGCCTTTCTATAATGAAAGCTAAACATTTCAAACATTAAAATCTTTTGTTTGGTAGACTTGCTGTACCCATTACACCTTAGACATCTGACACGTGAAACTATACACACTGTCGAAAATAGGTCAAACCGTGATAGTTTAAGGGCAGTGCCTGATTAAAACGGTGCGTTCCCAGGCGCCAAACTAATCTGACCCTACTCTTAAGCTTTCATAGTCGACGCTACATCTTCTGCAACAAATAACACGGAGACCCTTAGGGTGTCGATAGCGCTTTTGGTCGAGGTGATTCCTGCAGGAATCACCTCGACCAAAAGTGCTATCGGCAGCCTACTGAAGGGTTCAGTGTTCCTGTAGTAATCACCTCGACCAAAATTGATACTCAGGGGGAAAAATTGGAAAAGTCTGGTTTAGACATCCTTCAGCCACCCTTTTCCAGACATTATAAATTCTCATGACCCGTGAGAATATGTCCCTTACTAACCACATTCCGATGTTCCTCAAACTGAGGATGATAGGCAACGACCGTGATTGTTAACCTCTTCACAGCCAGTGTGGCTGGTGACGGCTGGTCATGTCAGTCGCTGAAATCATCGCTGATTCAATGATTCAGTCACTGCAAGATGCCTGAGGCATCAAGATAATTACGACTGAGGCCATCAAAAGGTATAGATCTTCTGAGCTCCTGCAAATGCTGGGCCGGAACTGGAGAGGATTTATGCCTTTTGCATTTTAAGTCAAGGGGTTTACTTATTGGCTGTCGGTAGTGCTTCTAGTCACGATGATTCATGCATAAATCATCGCGACTAAAAGCGCTACCGAGAGGCAAAAGGTTCAGGCCATATACATTAATTTAGCTGAGCAAAGAGATGGAGGTCAGCATGAAAAGAACGACAAACACCACAAACAGCAGACGGTCGACGACTCTGGCGATCTCCCGCCACTCTCCGCCGCAACCCGCCACCACCGCTTGCTCCGCCGAGTAGCGCCCCAGCATGACGCGGAGACTGCGGGTGATCTCTCGTGCCTCGGAAGAGTCGCTCCCTTTCAGCGAGGCGGCGTCTGCGTCAGCCTCGGTGTCGTTGCCGTTTTTAAGGCTTGCAAATGGCGGCTGACGTTCCACAGCCAGGTACTGGTCCATGCACAGCCATCGACGGAGTCCGCATCGTCCCAAGAAAATCTGATAGTACATGAACACATTATAATGTATACTAAAACTAGCGTTTATCATTGTTTGTCATATCAGTTTCAGTAAGTAATTAGCAGAAGTGATTGGTTGCCGGTTTAGCAAGTTTCAGCAGCGGCCGGCGCCGTGAGCCGGCCGTGCGGCGGCCAAGCTAGAAATGGCTTTCTCACCTCGAGGGTTAGCTAAGACAGAAAATGTTAAACGTTTAGAGCTCTTGTCTACCTCCAAGGTGATTTCAAAGACGGGGCACAGTCGGCCAGAACTGAAAAGGGTCTCAACACTGAAACTTTGGCCCCACAAGCCTGTGTTTTCAACTGAACTCACAACCTCATGATCATGATCGAAAGTCCGAAGCCCTACCACTTGAGACAAGATCACAACCCAATCCGCAAAAGGCCATCGAGCCGACGGCCGTGCGCGGGCCGACGTCGGCCGATGTCGGCCAGATGGCCTTTTGCGCATTGGGAAAAACATGCAGCACAAACGTTCTTGACGACGTCTGTGATAAATATGCCCTGCGGATGTGACTTAAGACCTCACACGTCCCAGCGGACAGCCCACCAATACACGCGGCATCGCATTCGTCTGAACAGTGCGGTGGCCCTGCTGTTCCGCCGGCACAAAAGGCGTCGTCCCGCTGATGTTGCTGCATAGGCAAAGACCTTGCATTCTACGCCACTGTTTATGTCCCTAGCTAACGGGCGAGTGGCATTGGCAGAAGACTCGGGCGGCTGCAATAGAACGTATTTACTCACCGTTGATAGCCATCCAGGCACTGGTTTCGCGATAGAACCTCTGGAGGTCAGCGACATGACCAAAGCAGCCATCACGATACTGATGCTGGTCAAGGCCAGACTGGCGATGCTGAAAATGGCTGGGAGGGAAAATGAAAATAATGTCAACTGAGAACTGTCAATGGGGAGAACTGTGATTGAGTAGGCAGAACTTTCCAAATTCAAGCCGTAAAGTTCAAAATCACAGATCAGAGCACATTGAAAGTGTAACTAAAAACAATAATGAAACATGTTTCCTCACCAATACTGGGCACGGACCCGTGGTTGTGGTGCAGCATGTCACACAGTGTTCTTAGGCATATACAGATAGACACCTGCAGCAGGGCACCTGTCATCACAATAACACGAAAGTTTAACTCCTCTGTCGACAAAACGTGAACACCACCCAACTGCAAGAGGGGGCGGGGGCTCATGCGGATCTATGCCTCTTGCTAAAACCACTATGTATCCATGTTCCTTTGACATTTTGGGATCTTTGACGTTGAATTTACCATGTTAAGGAAATCTGTGTCCACTGGCAGGGAAGCGGTTAAATAGCTGTTCAATTTGTATTCATCTTCTTTTTGAAGGAATCACCTCAACAAAACGCGCTACCGACCACTCACAGCTTAATTGCGTCCGATGATGGTCGAGCTCTACGTATGTCATAGTATCCTTCACTCGATCTGGTCGGAGTTTCCCAAAGTAAATAGTGAGGTTGCCATTACGCCGACCGACTCCCATCACCGAACGAGAGCGAAGCCACGTCGGATATAACCTGTGTGTACCAGATGTATAGACAACACTCGAACATCTCCAAGAGGTATAAATCCTCATGCACCTTCCGGGCGCATGAGGATCTAAGCCTCTTGGTGATGTTCGGAGTGCTGTCTATGCTTATGGTAAAAGCTGGTTATCCGCCGTGGTTTCGCTCTCGTTCGATATTGGGAGTCGTTCGACGAAACCGTAACGTCACTAACGTCCCTACATCAATGATCTCTTCGATCGAATACTAAGCTATCATCAGTACGGGATTTACCAGTTCAGGCTCAATACACACTACAGCAGGACATGGATTAATCGTGCTTGTTCAAGGGTGGTGCCAGAGTGTTTCGGCGTGCCACACTTTGCGTGTCTTACCGAGTGTGATCTTGGCCGTGGAGTCTGCCGGCAGGAGGAAAATACAAGGCACCAGCAGGGCCAGGAGCACGACGGGACCCACCACTAGGCACTGGTACAACTGAGAACGCCGGCCCAACCTGACCCTCAAGGACACACCGTGATTCTGATCCACCGTCCCCGACACCTGCAGTAGAAGGTATGCATTCAGTTCCTCATGATCCTTTCAGTCTACGCTGTCTATTCATGAGTTCTGCGCGTTGAGCGTCTGCAACTCTTTCGGGCTCGCTGCGGGGAAGGATTAATCTGTACCCAATGCGCAAAAGGACATCGGGCCAATGTCGGCCGCCGTTGGCCAGCGCACGGCCTTGCGCGGGCCAACGGCGGCCGACGTCGGCTTGATGGCCTTTTTGCGCATTGGGTACTACATACATCGTCAACGTACCTCTTGTTCGAGAAGCATCCACTCTCCCGCCATGCTGGTGTCCACACGACCTCTGGACGAGCCTATTATGGAGTCAGGGCGTGCTTGGGAGATGTGCACGTGAATGGCATCGTCCATGCCGCTGCCCGACCCTAGCTCTACGCCACACGTCTGGGCGTCGAAGGGGAAGTTGGACAGATCCACCCCGCACATGGACCGTACCAAGACGTCACACAGCCACGTCACCGAGCCGTCATAGCGTACCACCGCGTGTTTGCCGTCCACAATGTCAAACGACCCACGAGCCCTGAAACAAGATTCCGATTCAGCGGAAAACTTTGTTATCCCAATGTAGGAGATGCATAAATTTACATCTGTGTTCCATTTGCTCGCAGTCACTCAACCTTTCATACTCAGTTGCACCAGGCTTCCCCGTTCAGCTCACACACTCAATCAATTCCACTCCGAGGACATACTGTTTACTTCCCTTGGTCTGAAACGCATCAAGGGAAGCGGATCGATGGACTGAGGTAGCCTGTATGAACCGGGAAGGTTGCAGATGCAGTTAGATGAATGAATGAACGAAATGTCATGCACTCTTGCATAGGATAGTGTAGGAACGATGTAGTACAGTTATATTTGTACCCACGTGGCTAGAAGGTGAATGTGGGGTGTCCACAGTTCGGCAGCAGGGACACTGAACTCCTTCACACCGCCAAAGTCTGTAGCGTTCCACTTCAGCCGCGGGTCCTGCCATTGCTGCAATGGACATAGGTTACAGACGAAAAGAAGCTATGAAAAGCGGTAAGAAAAAAAAATTTCAGGAAAGGCCAACGAAACACAAGGTTTCGGATTTTCAATCCAAAACGTTGTGTTTCGTTTCCTCTCCCGAAAAAAGAAAAAAAGTTTTTTTCTTAAGACAATTCATCATTAGTTTCTTTTCAGTTCTGGAACCCATTATGCTTTCATATCAGGTTATAGACGGTGATGGAATTCGTAAACATAAAGCAACAGACTTCGACTCGAGAAACCACAGGATTTGACTGCGGACACTACTCAAAGTGTGCTTACATGTCACATCATGACTGAACAATGAACCGACAACGGGTGACTCTAAGCCGACCTACGTCTAAATGCAGGATGGTGGTCATGCCATTACCCTCTTATCGCTACACATACACACACACACACACACACACACACACACACACACACACACACACACACACACACACACACACACACACACACACACACACACAAACACACACACACACACATACACAAACACACACCTGTCATGTTAAAGTCATCTCTATCTATTTATAGAAGTAGTGTGTGTGTGGGTGTGTGTGTGAATGCCAGTATGAGTCCATGAGCGTAGCACTTTTGAATGGTGACTTTATAGTGTTTTGTACTTTTTGTAAATTCCATTTTTGTAATTAGTTATTTTTTGTACATTAGTTTTTGTTAAGCGCCTAGAGCTCTAATCTGAGGTTAGGCGCTATACAAGTACTCATTATTATTATTATTATTACTTTTTTGTCCTACCAAAAAATAAACATGCGATTACGGAAAATAAAGAAATCTGCCTTACCATCAACAATCTAAGTGTTGTTTCCATTGTAGCTGTCTTGGTATCCTGCAACAGAGCGATCGAAAATCATTTTAATAATAACAACAAGATCTCTAAAAGAGAAAGCGGGTGTGTTGTTTGTTCTTGTATTCCTGTGACGGTTCAGTATCCCGCTCTTGGCGGATCGGTTTCGGTGTCTTTGACCGGCCTGTAACCCACTCCAGGCGCCCCGCATCAATAGCTGCGAAAGTGTCGTATAGCGTTGCCGGCGGCAACGCTATACGACACTTCCGCAGCTATTGATGCGGTGCTCCTTGGATGAGTTCAGTAAGTGTCACCAAATGTCTGCTCGTGCTCTGTTTTGGACCTTAGGACGTGTAGCCGTAATTTAGTTCAAAATCACAGACAAGCACAAATGTTTTAGAAGCTAGTACTGCGGGGGTGTGGACGTCGGAATGTTCTCCTCTTAATAATAATAATAATAATAATAATACATAGTATTTATATGGAGAATTACTCATATTTATAACATAACTCAATGCGCAGGACATAGCCGCGAACTAAACCCAACAAGCACGCTCACGCGAATCACGCGCATTCCCTCACACACTGTACATAAACACAGAACATTCACGTGGTGCTAAGCTCAAGCGGCCTACTGAAATTTTGGAAATTTAAATAGTTTTTTTTTATATTTTTGAAATTTGATTAAGTAGACTGAAATTAATACCGAATTATTGGGGGAGGAAAGAGCCGGAGTACCCGGAGAAAGAACCCCCGACGGTCCGCCCGAAGTAACGGTGACACTTACAGAGGAGAAAAGTCCGATTCGGGAGCCGGGTATCGAACCTCGCACCTCTTGCATTGGTGGCAGGCGCTTTTACCGCTGCGCCACGGCCGCCCCTTGTGGGTGGCACTAAAACTGTGATGGTTCTGAGGTGGATTTATAAATTGTCGGAACAAAAATCAACCCGACACAACCGTTTACTTCTCCTCTAAACTGGCGTCTTTGGTTGTCGGTAACGCTTTTTGTCGAGGTAATTCCTGCCGGAATCACCTCGACAAAAAGGCCTACCTATGAGTCAAAGAGATGCCTTATTGCTTCCCCTCTAAATTGACATCTATGGTTGTCGGTAACGATTTTTGTCGAGGCGATTCCTTCCGGAATCACCTAGACAAAATGCGCTACCGACGGTCAAAGAGATACCTTCTTGCTTAACCCATTCAGCCCTGACGCACTACAGCAGGAGATGGGTCGACCATGATAATTCAAGGGCAGTGCCAGATTAGCTTGGCGCCTGTCGGCGCCAAGCTAATCTGGCACTGCCCTTGAATTATCATGGTCGATCGATCTCCTGCAACAGGTGCATAGTCTTTAGATGACGCCTCCAACGTTTGGGAAATACGTGCGCCGGGCTGCGAAATGAGTTAAACTGAGATGTCAAGCATGTCGAGTGTCTGCGAGTAAGTCATCTAATCAGTCTGTATATAGTCAGTATAGCCGCATGCGCGGTTGCGACAAGCAACATATTTTTCTAGCAGAGATCTGTGTCTGCCAAGGACTAAGCCTAAGTCTTTACTGCATGACTGAGATGTCATGCACGTTGACTGACTGCGAGTAAGTCAACTAATCAGTCTGTATGCAGCCAATAAAGTCGCATGCACATGTGCGACAAGCAACATATTTAGCAGAGACATGTATGCCAAGAACTCAGCCTATGTCATTACTGCAAGGGCGCATTCTGGGGGACACTGAATCAGCCAGTTATAATTGTATGCAAGTGCAGGAAGCAGGGACCTCTTTTATCTACACATTCTACGAATTTCGCTTGCTCAGGACTAATATAGTAATCTGAATCTGAACTGACTCACCAGTCCGTGTACGGCCAACAGAGCCACCTGTACGTCGAGCAGCACAGAATCATTACTGCTGGCAGCAGGCCGCAGGTGCCTGACGTAGTGATGATCGTCCAACAGGTGCAGAAACAGGTGCGTCTCGTGGTCCAGGTTCACTTCTACGTCATGTTCGTGTGGGTGACCTGGGCGAAAATACGTCATGCTGCAGTGAGTGACATTTTTCTTTTCAAAATGTCAGTCCCCTTGAAACAGATGATTTAACCCCTTGACTGCCAGTGGACGCGTATTTCGCATCTGAAACCACTGCACAATGACCGACATTCGCTTGAAGAGCACAATGTAACTGCGGGGGCTCACGAGGGATTATGTCTCTTGCAGCTAAGTAGTGTTCGCCTTGCCCCGGGAGTTAAGGGGTTAAATTGGGTTGGTTTTTTTTCTCACGTCATGAAGTAACTTTGTGACAAGCTGAAGTTGCATAGGTTAAACCGTTACGGAAAAGCCGGCTGAACATCCGAAAATGGATTCATTGCAAGGCATTGCCTATTGTTAACTTGTGTTGATTAATGTTAGTCCAATTTCATCAGACTAGATCATAAATCTATTAACTTTTCCTTGTAGTCATAACACCGACTCTATGTGCAAATGATTTTTTTTTCATGAAATAAATTTCTCTTGTAATGCCTAAAACTAGTAAAAGTAAAAGACAACAACAAAAAAACATTTTATTTTTGCGTGCACCTGGCCTCGTTTGAAAGCCATATCGATTGGTCATCATATACAAATGCATGTAGCTCATGGACTCGAAATCGTAAGAAAAACCGGGTTTATTTTTTACTGAAATAGCTGATCGTTGAATGAAATGAAAAATGGAAAATGGTACCTAACCTGTAACAAATCCAGAATCCAAGAACAAAACAAAAGCCACAAGAGAGAACGGTAGTATTATCCGCATGATGGTCACCGCTCACAAACGTCCGACAGCCTTTGCGTTGTCCAAGCGTCTGACGCCGCCGGAGAGAAAGAACCAAAGCTTTGGTCACGTGACGGCAAAAATGGCGTCACCACCATTCTAGGACACCGTCCCTCAGTAATGCCCTTCCAACTATTTTTCAAGAGGCATAGATCCTCATGAGCTCCTGCGGATGCAGAGGATCATAAGGACCTCTGCCACTTATTTACGTGGATCAGACCTGTTTGCGCGACAGAAGGGTATGACTGAGCTAAGATCAGGACAAATGACGGTACGTGCATTCCGCCTTTTTGTTCTAACCTATTTCTTTTACGGAGTATTGTTACTCATGATCAAAATTGTCTACTAAAAATCTTGATTTTAATCTTAGCAGATTGCATCGAAACTTTCATGTGTCTTCGATCAACCAAACAATTTCATTGTGGCTCCGTGCCAACAGTTGACTTGAAAAATATCCAATTCTCGTGTGCTGGTCTGTGATTTTGGAGCTAACGGCTAAAGCCGTAAGCTCCAAAATCACAGACCAGCACATAATTACACATCCAGCAACAGTGAGTGACCATACCAGATTTGCGTCTATGTCACTCAGAACAAGTGTCGCGCCTAGACTTCAGGCACACTTGGCCGATGATGTCTCGAGATGGAGCGGATGTTTGCACGACAAACATGGGTCTTTACGCGGTAAACAGCCATGGCCATAAAAATCAACAATGGCTCCTGTGTGACGATATTCTTTCCGTGAGGATCAGGAGATGCACCTTCGCTGCGTATGGACCCTTCCTCGGTGTCATACTTAGACACAGACTGTTCGTCGGTGATTTGTTTGAGAGCGGTCATACTCAGTTCACATCAGGACAAATATACAGCTTCAAATAGCTGCGTGTCATTGATTCATTTGAGAGAGGTCGGTCTTACCTCAAGAATTCAGGTGTGTGTGTGTGTGTGTGTGTGGGTGGGGGAGGGGGGGCAGAGCCTGGAGGGGGGTAAAGAGACGTCCGACACCATAATATTTGTACCAAAGACCGTACTTAAGCTGTCTGTGGTAGCACATGTTTCACGGTGTTGCCAATGTAATATGTACTAGTGATGTTTTAAGATTCAAGATTCAAGAAATGTTATTGTCCATTAAAGTATATTTGTTTTTGCCTACCGAGCGTAGGTCAAAGTTAGAAACATAATATCTCAATACAGTATCAAAAATGTTTGTAAAAATGTGGACTATTGCAGAATCACACGAATAAAAACGAACTATTAAGCTATTAAAAAATAATTATTGCACGACAACCACTACTAAATTACCAATATGACATTAATTTATTTTATATGTACAGTGCAGAATCACACAAATAAAACGAACTATTACATTATTAAGTTAAGTTAATTATTGCACAATGTCCACTACTAAATTGCCAATATGACCTTGATTTAATTTACACATCAAACAAACAACATGGCTAAATCCCCGACTAAACAGAAATATAAAATAGTACGTTTGACACTATCGTCATACGCACGCCCAGACACACGCACAGACTCACAAACTTAGTTTATGGCAGTACAGCCCTCTGAAGGAAAAACACAGCAAGTCCAGCATGACTATGTTGGAACTACCGTGTTTTGCCCCAAAAAGGGAACTGCATGTCAGTATGTGTGAGTCTGCTCATCTGGAAAGTCACGTGCAATCCTGAGGGCTGGGGGGGGATGAGGGCGGGGGTGGGGGGGGGGGTTACAATTTAGACAATTTCAGTATTGTATGCGGAATGAAAGAGAGTTTGAATTTGTTCCTGTTACATTTCGGGCATCGATAGCGTCTTTTGGAGGGAAGGAGTTCAAAATGCGAGTGAAGTCGGTGGGTGGGACAGGATTGCACGTGCTTTCCTAGCCAACGCTCTCTCAGTCAGTTAGTGTAGGAGGCTGTTGGTATGTAGGCCGATGATTTTGGCAGCCATCTTGGCAACGCGGTGCAGCACGTTTTTGTTTGCTGCAGCCGACAATGCGGGGAAGAAACAGACCGTGCAGAATGACAAAACAGACTCAATGATGCTGACATACAAAAGTGACAGCTGAGCAGTCTGGGGCTCACGTTAAAAGATCTTAGTTTCCTCAGTATAAGTCTTTCAGGTTGGCACTTTTTGAAAAACAGTCTGCACGTGTGGGCCAAAGGTAAGTTTAGAACCAAGGGTCACGCCCAAATCAAGTTCAGTATTAATAGCCCTAAAATAATCACTGTCATTTGGTCCCTCTAAACCAAACACTCATCAGCCCTGACACATACAATAAGATACTGATCGACAATAACAATTCAAGGTTGGTTTAGGCGCCAAGCTATTCATCCATCACTTATGTCTTTGAACTGTCATGGGCAATCTGCCCTGTGGACTGTTATGTAGTCTTTATAGGACATCACCAAATTAACTACAGTGTGTTTATCAGTTTAGGGTTAACCATAAACGACAATGGGGCATATTCAATTTGAAGCACATCTGGAGCCGATTCTGGTCAGCAAGAGGCATAGATTTATTCTGGCCGCTTGAATCAATGTTCAGTCTATAGCAGATCTGTGCAAGTGGTCCGATTCTGATATCGAGGACCATGAGGGCACGAGGTACGCCCCCAGTAAGAAAGTACCACGAAGTGCGTTAACTCATTCGAGACGAAGGGCATCCGGATAAGCGGCTTAATCTTAAACCGCGTATCCAGATGCTCTTCGTCTCGAATGAGTGTTACGTGTTGAGTCGTAGTCGTAGTGTGATATCACATCACGCACGCACGTAAGGTTCTTTTAAAGAAACTTCACTCAGCTGCAAACCGGTCACACGTGGTAGACCACACTGGAGTAACAGTTCCAACAATATTTTATTGCTGCGATGCGATCTCCAAACCGATGCATTCACAAATGCACCAACACTGATACAATGTCTCCTCTACAATGTATCCACGCTTTTGACACACTGCGGTTATCATACAATGTACACACTATACAAGGCATAACACCATCACTGACAATGTACAAACGCGCTTCCCAGCACAATCTTTTATAGTATAATAGCTTTTCCAGAATAATCTAGCAAATTCATACAACACAACCAATCAGAACAGAACACGTAACCGAAACTCATAAATATTGATGAAAAAGAACTTTCTAGAATAGACTACAATAGTCGACTGCTAATTTCAACCCCAATTTTGGGAAATCCCCCGTGTGTAATGACGTCACACACGAGTACTACACAGTTCACGACTGACCTTGCCCGAATTCTCCGAAAGTTTTAAGACTCCGCCTAATACACACTGGCTGCTAACTTCACGCGCACAGAAAACAGCGGAGATTATTCGATCGGTTTCTAGACTCTTCGGGATTCAACTCCGTATATCAAAAGACAAACAATTTCGCTCTCTGTGCGAACGATAGCGAATCTTACTAAAAAGGTACGTGATTCGTAATTATGATAGCTCAAATAAATATCGGATCGCTTCCTACGATTAATACATGCATGCTTTCACAGAACAACACACTGAACTACAATCGTAACAATGAGTTAACCCTGCATTATATGGCAAAAGCCAGTACGTCCAATTTTTAGAAAAGCGAGATTGTCATTGTTATACAATGAAAACCTCGAGTCGCTTTCCTCAAAAATGGACATAGTGGCTTTGGCCATGTAAGGACAGAATACACAGTATTTCAGCTGATCTATTCTGTTCATTTTTTTTAAAATGCCGCGCTATTCTTTAATAGAGAATGAAAACAGTCAACACTGTACATTGTTATAAGAGAAAATGCGTTTTTCGATCCGTCAAAGTTATGTGTATTATGGCCGCTCTAAAACTAATCACCGTGGAAAGCTTATTGCCATGGACTAAAATCCGGATGACTTCCTCCATCTGACTTGATGTGAATCAAATAGGACCGACCCGGGCTTTGACCATTGCGCGAAAGGTCGTCGGCCGGACGGCGTGTTGGTTACTGGAGAGATATAAATACTGAGCGGATTAAAGCATCATTAACACAATGACTGAGTTAACCCCCTTGATTATATCTTTTTTGGCCCTCCATATCCATGTCTCCCACACAGAGTAAATACTATTGGAAGTTACCCCTAAATCATTATTATTTAAACAGCCACATTTTTATGAAAATCAAAAATAATACTTAAGGGGTTAACTCAGTCATTGTGTTAATAATACTTCAATCCGCTCAGTATTTATATCTCTCTTAATTAGCTCATATGTCTACTGTCGCAATGTTACTATGTACGTAAACACAGCCCGTCGCCAGCTGACTCTAGGTACGACGCGTCAGAATAAAATATGCACAACAGTTACAAAATATGATCACGTCGCAATGTTTTTTGACAACATTTTTCAAAACCTTTTCAAATCCTTTAGCTGCTAGATCGATGTACCACACCTGAGTCGATATTCACACAATTTATTTTTGACCTTAAGAAAATGCACATCGAAAAAATCATGACCCCCCACAAATGTAAATTGGTTTTAAGATTGAATGGGAATAAAACCCCCATTAGCTACCGCACACAGAGAGAGAGAAAGACCCGCTTTGACAACACAGACATAAACTCCACTCATGTGAAACTTACACGTTTTAAATCAGCTTCTTTTCAAGCCAGCTCACCTGTTTACCTTTGTGGTGTCTAATGTCGCCACGCGCCGACACAGTAGGGCGCCGCTATTCAACTTAGTAAGGGAACACTCTATGAATAAACCGGCTCTACAGCTTTGAAAAGGCTATTTGCTGAGAGGTGACAAGAAGAGTTTCGAAATTGACTTCATATTTACTCAATGGCTGGTTCCCGAAAAATCAGACGGTGGTTATACTGTGCACTATAAACAGTTTGATAAGAAACTAACAAGTAATATTTAACACACACACACAGACGCACAGACAAAACACACAGACGCGCACACAAACAAACAAACAAACAAACACACAATCAAACAGACGTACACACACACACACAAACACACACACACACACACACACACACACAAACACACACACACACACACACAAACACACACACACACACACACGCACTTACAGACACTCATGTCAGTACAATTTTATCGTAAGCATGAGCTGCCAGGTGGTGTCACGGTTGATCGCCTTTTGTGTTGCCTCACGCCGCGCTATTTGCGGCCGCATTCCATTCCTTTTTAATTCAGACACGAGCCGCATTTTGAAAAGGCTCTCACCCGTCAATGGCCTTTATAGCTAAACCCTTTCAAATCGCTAAGTAATGACAAAAGATCAACAAGGGGAACGTTATTATTTGAAAGGAGGGGGATTTGTACTCATGTCAGGTTTCTAAGGAATTAGAAAATCAACTGGTGGTTAAACTCTACACTATACAGACACTGAAAACAGCTGGATAAGAAACTATCAAGTGGTCTCAAGTAAAACAATAAGTCACAACTCACTTAAATGTTAACCTTTAAGTGAGTTACAATAGGAACTTATTAACTACTTACATTAAGAACTTATTAATTACTTACCCTAATTACTTACAAGTACTTAATAACAACTTGACTCTAGTCACGTATACTAAGTCTTTTTTACTAAGTTACAAGAGCAACGAAAACTTTTTTTTTCTCAATAATATTCTGGTGGTGCAGATGGTGCAGGCCTAAACTGTGTAAGTGGCATGACATCTCTCTGTGAAGTGTATGACATTAATAAACGATTACCAAATCTGATTTTTATTTGTTTAAAAGATTGTGTAGTTTTTCTGTGGTTTCCTGAACACCGATCTTTTTTCCTTCCGCTAAAAAACTAGCCTTCAGTTCTTCAACATTCACGGGAGATTGACTACGCATTTTATTCTGGATTTCAGACTTTTGTTGTTTGTAGTTATTTAAATCATCCTGGACTCGCTTAAATTCCTCGTCATTAATACAATTATCATTCAATGCCTTACTGATAATAAGTTTCATACTGCTCAGCTTTGCACCCGCCAAAGTACTCAATGCTTCATGTTTTTCTAATTTCGTGTGAAACCTCTTGTTCAAGGCCTCCAAACCAAAGCATGCTAGGCATGTAGCAACGCTTAGACCCTCAATTGCTATTCCAGCCAAACTCCCAATTCCTGTGGCGAACAGAACAATGCCCCCTACAGAACATGAAGCTGAAACTGCACCAATAGCCATAGAAGTGTTTTGAACAGAATTAAATACTGACTTATACCTCCTTTTGCACCGTGAGTACTTAGCCTCCTCACTCTCCAAATATTTCAAAGCTTCTGTAATATTATTTAATCTGAATGCATCTGCCTGTAATGTTTTATCTGAAGCAATTGGCATATGTGGATCAGGCGCAAGCGTTGTTTTAGTCATCACATTTGTTTCAGTCGGATCAAGCGTCGGTAGTTGCAGATAGAAGTTTACCATTTTTTTTTTATTCACAAATATTTTTTATTTAATCAGCAATTACATTTTGCAACTCTTCAAAAGTATACAATTTGCTGGCATAATAAAATGCAACAAGATCAATGTGTTCAAGGTTTATGTAAGTTAGACGAACAAAAGTTGTTTTGTCGACCACCACCTTGACAGCTGGAACACTGCTCGAAACATTAATAACATCATTATTTTTTGTAATAGCAATAAAGACCTTTGATGATTCTGTTACTGTTTCGTCCCATGTAAGTTTAATTCCCTGTGCAATTTGAGCCTCTTTAGCAGTAGTTACTGATTTCATGATAATTTCAAATACTATTGTCGCTTCTCTAGCCACGACTAAGCTTGCTGGCATAAACACAACAGAAGTATCTGATCTACCCTTTCTAGTTGTAAGAAGATACCGCCGTCTCTCATAATTTTCAACTTTCAGTTTTTCTCTGCTATTGTTGTCTGGGGCAAAACTTGGAACAAGACTTACAATAAGCGGCCCCGAGTTAACAACCTTCCTAAACACTAAGGCACCTTCGTCATCAGTGTATACATAAGGACTAATAAATTCCAACTTTATGTCCCAGTCAATTGTGGGTGGTGGAACAGGCACAGGTGAAACCACCCACTTATTTCCCACATGTATTAAGTTGTAAGGCGCATTATTTACAGGTGGAGTAGGTACAGTAACATCACGCAGCTGACCAAGTTTAGGAATCTGTTTTTCACCGTCTTTCATGTCAACAATTACTTTCCTCTTGTACATGCCATTTGAATCAAGTTCAAAACCATATATTTCTCCAACATCCCCTTCCTTCTCAAAATCCTGTACATCAGCCAAATCTTTCAACTCTGTAACCGGACACGCAACTGGTATGATTCTCGACTTTGGACCACCACTCATTTTTTATAAACAAAAATAAAATTATTTAATTTCCAACACAACACTAAAATCATGCATAAGAACTGGTTTGTCATCCTGATTAGTTACAGATATACTTAGTGACTCAAAGAAACTAGAACCTAATTTCTTAAACTGCAAATTAGGAAATCTAACAACCACACTTTCACAATACGGAGCAGTTCCAGTTGGTAAGCATCTCAACAAAGTTGAAGGCTTTCCATTGTGAACATTCTCAGATGTGTTTAGTTCTTTCAAATAAACATTTAACACTGTGTGTACTGACAAATTGACAGGACGTTTTCCAGTTATTTTTAGTTTTTTGGTCTTCATTGTTATAATACCAGACATAGCTTCATCTAAATCATCTGATCTCCACCAATCTTCATCAATATAAAATCCAAGTAAATATGCAAATCTATCTGAAATTTTTAACCAATTTTGTGTCAAAAATTCTAATGTAACAAGTAGGTTAGCTGGATTTAAAGTTGCTTTAATTTTAAAATTACTTTGAAACCATTCAGCTATAGTACAAAAGTCATAATACCCGGGTGGTAAAGCTTCAGTCTTACCATCTAAATTTACTTTATTATATATATCATCTTCAATATTAAACCATTTTACTGTGTAGAACAATTCATGGATAGCTACAGCCTTGCTACCATCACGATTATCAATCCCATTAGTTAACCACACTGGTTTGCTTGTGTCAAGATTTGTTAAGGTAATAAACATTTTTATTATCTCATATAAAAAGGATGGAATTTAAATCACCAACCATTACCACTACAAACGCATTTCAATTTAATGTGGATGCCAAATACAATGTCGCACCTACTTATGAACAGAAAATAATTCAACTAAATCAGCTTGACATAGCTGTGTCTGACGCAAGCGTACAAGATCTATTCCAAGTCAAAGTACCAAATCCGTTTGATCATTACCTAAACCCTCCAATAACAGATGACTCAACTGCAAGAAAGTGGTCTTCAAGTCCACTACAGATGTTTCAAAACCAACTTAACTTTGCCATACTGTGTTCTACTACAGGCTGTGGTGTTTCATTCACAGATCATTTGAATCACTCAAACAAACTGATTAGATCTGTGTATCGTTTCCATGTTTATTACCAGCTTAGACGTATACTGTCAGAACTGCATACACCACTACCAACTGAATCCAGTTTCAACAGGTATAACAACCCCATGGATATGAAAGCATTTGAACGCATCTGTAATGAATTTAACATTAACCCTGGCACCAAGTATGACTTCACACAAAAACTTGATGATCACCACGGCATTGGTACATTGTATTACGCTTTGAGTCACAGACAATACCCTCAAGATTATTACCCTGGTTACACTTCATTCTCATCAAAATCTGAAGTCTGGTTAGGATCAATAGAGCAGAAACAGTCTAATGCGTGGACCACATTTATTTTAGATAAATCTGACGGGTTTACTCAAGCGGGAGTCGAGCGCGTAAATGAGTCTATCAGAACATATGTCTGGTGCATACTAGGTGCACAATCACTAACAAAATCGAATATTTTGAATGGAAGTGGAATATTTGAATCTCAAAAACAGTTTCTCGCTAATCTTGAAGATTCAATAAATTCATCAGTTGATCTCCCATCTAGCATACAGCGCTACCAAAACGTACTCAGATATGCCAGATCGAAAGTTGACTTTGTAGTTGGCACTGGGTTATACATGTTACCATCTGATCTTCAACTCCAAATGGGTACAATAACAAATTATAATAATGAAATCATTGTTGCAGGTGTTGGTCAGAAATTAGGACTCAATAAAAGTGTAAACTTAGGAGCAACAACTGCGCATGTACTGTCATTAAAATCATTACAGGAGGTTACTTCCCCTGCCCCACCACTGGTACCCATACAGTCAGTAACAACCCCTGACACACATGAGTCAGAACGAACTGCATTAGTAATAGGATTAACAGGGCTAGGAGTATTACTTCTTTATCTGTTTCATTAAATAACCCGCCATTAACCCTCCTACTGTCACCAAAAATACCCACACATGTTCTGCCATAAACCCAACTACCTTTGCTGTAGTATTAATCAACCAGCTGACAACAGAGCCTAAAATGCCAGGCAATGCGTCTACTGCTTTCAGAGCCAATTTCTTAAGCAAGTCTGATATGTGAGACAACTGTTTCTTTACCCACGACTGTAAATCTTTTGGATCTGTGGGAGCCGGTGGGCCCGGGGGTGGCGGTGCACCCCCACCAACCCCAGCACCGGAGACAGCCAGCACTACAGTGCCGATAATAAACCCAAGAGCAGTAATTAAACTAGCAATTGTAATACCCTGCTCTCTGAAAAGTGTTTTAAGTCTCTCAGCCAGAGTAGTGTCTTCGTGAAGTATTTTCTGAATAGTTTCTCTAATTCTGTTAACTTGGGTTTTCAGTTTTCCTCTTGCAATACTAATCACTTCTAACCGTCCAGATCTTTCTATCTGCAAATCATTTAATCTGTGTTGGATTCTTTCTTTCATTTCTGTGTCAAGATTCCCATTGTCTGCTGTAGCCAGTTTCTCTTTTTCACGTTCTATGTGTTTATCAAGCTCTCCCAGTTTGGCAAGATTATTGACCATCTCACCTCTTATTGTCTGCAGTGATTTATCCAATCCCATAATCTCCCTCATTGACAAAGGTGGATCATCTATTGTTTTCAAAGCGTCATTTATTTGCCCTTCAGTAAATGAGGTTTCTTGTATCACTGTGTTTGCTATTTCTGGTAGGCTTGTTACTGGTGCCATTTCAATCTCTTGCCCTGTTGGCAACTTTGTTTGCGTGTCGTGAAGCACACTACCCAGTCTTGGGGGAACGGGAGACCCTCCAATTCCAAGGTACCTTGCCAACCCAGAGTTACCACCGACTTCACCTTTAATTGTACTTAAAGCTCTAAACTTAGAAGGATTATTTTTATGTGTTAGATTTATTTTCCCTCTGTCCGTATTTACAAATAAGTGCCCTTTATCATATTCAAACTGGTTAGGATCCAAGACATCTGGGCGCGCTCCAACACTTTCATAAAATGAGTTTACTTTATCTTTTAACAGTTCGTGATACAAAGGAGAAGTAGTTACCATTCCAGTCATATCTGTGATACTGGTATCTGAGACATGCATGTCATCCATTTCAAAATCTTCATGATTAAATCCTCCCGCTGCCATTGTTTTATTAATTTATTATTTTTTATTGTGCATAATAAAAATGACACAGTCTTACGGATCAAAGTTAGACCCATACAGAAAACTACGTGAACCCCTGGGTGTTAAGGGCATAAGACAATCGATAGTCATCACGAACAATCCAAGTACCATAGACCAGAACCAAACACTTACAGTCAAGTTTCCAAACCTAGGTCCCAGTGACGTTATTGTTCCTGGCACTGCACGCCTTGCATTTAATATTGAACTATCATCAGACGCAGACGTAAACAGAACACTGGTTGACAATCTTGGCAGAGCAATTGTTAGGACTATTAAAGTAAAACTTGAAGGACAGGAAGTGTTTAGTCTTGACGACTCAGATGTATTTTACTGTTACAAAGATCTTTGGCTCACAAGAGAAGAACGAGAGGATCGTATTTATCAAGGCATACAGCCAGATAATGTTTGTAAACTTCGAATCAATGCTGGAGACAAAACAACTACTGGGGTACCAAAGGATGTTATATTAGCAGAAACATATGGAACCAGATTTTACATTCCACTTGAGTTTGAAATCCTCACAGCTCATTTGCCTTATTATCAAGGGGCACTGAATGACCGTCTGAGCTTTGAACTAACTTTCAATGACTACTCCAAAGTTATTAAATCATCTGCCACAGATGCAACATACAAGATCTCTAACATTTCCTTGGAATATGAAATTGTCACACATATTGAACTAGCCAGACTCATACAAAATCAGTACCAGTCAAGACTTCCAATTTATTATGACAGGGTGATTAGACATAGTTTAATTCCCAAAGACAAGAGTGACCCAATGTGGAACTTAAACTTAAACACACCAGCCAGGTCACTGAAAGGTATTCTTATGTTGTTTGTTGAACCGGTGAGTCCATACAAAAGAGATTCAGAAAAATTCTACAATCCTAAGATTACACATTTGTCCTGCACAATCGAAGGCCGCCCTAATCAAGTGTACGCTTCAGGAATGTTACCTTATCAACACTATGACGAAACCACAAAGTATTTTGCAGGAGGAAGGATTAGAGATAAACCAGCAAACATTGCGTGCAAAGATCTACATCTGTATGATGTTAGGATCGGACAATACCTTACAAACAAATACGCACTGTGGCTAGACCTTCGTAGTACAGATGACGATTATCTTCATGGGTCAGGACGAACTGTCGAGAACGGTAGTGATGGAATAACAATTCAGATACAAAAGAAGGTTGAAACTGCTGCAGCCATAAACATATATTTGTACCTGATATATGACGCACAACTCAATATTGCAGAAAGCAGACTGAGTGGACACATATATTAAAATTATATTGTGTATTAAAATGAACCGGAGCTTAATGACACTTGATCCACACTGTGGATTATTTGTTGGTGCCACAGGGTGTGGGAAAACTCAATTCGTACTTGACTTATTACAAACAAGATACATACACCACTTTGAAAACATTGTAATATTTTGTCCTACAATCAAACACAACAAAGCTTATCACAACCGTTTATTCATTTGGACTGACAGCAACATATACTTAGTCGACCCTGAGAAAAAACTGAATGACTACCTACAATATTTTTACATGCAATTTGAAGGACAGTCAACATTGTTTATTGTTGATGACTGTTCTGCAGAGAAAGACATTGTCAAGAAGAGAAACACTCTAGCAGAACTTGCCTTCAGTGGCAGACATGCAAATGTTAGTGTATGGATTCTCACTCAGAAATATAATGCTGTACTAAAAGATTTTCGAGAACAGTTAAAGTTTATCTGTTTGTTTTACTGTAAGGACCGTGACAGCTTTGAAGACTGTCTCAGAGAGAATGATGTCATCCCAAATAAGCATGAACGAGATGATGTAAAAAATAAACTGAAATCAACTAAGCATCTAAAGCTCATTTTAAAGACAGATCAACCCACAGGGTATGGGTTAGTAAATTAATTTACATCAATTTATACATTTGTTTGTCCAATAAAAATGACAGACGGACAAATCATACAGGTGCTTGATCTCACACACCTTTTCAAAGATGTTATGCACTTTACTGACTTAATATCACCCAAACAGACTTACATAAGCCTTTCAGCACCATCAGAAATATATGCTACATACAGTGTGACTTTAGATTATGTCGATGAGCATCCAGATGTGGAGCACATGACAGTTGATTTAAAGACACCTACTTTTAAAGTTGTTGATACCAACTATGGCTGGTTAGGGGAAGTTTGTTATAGCATATTTAAACAACTACGCAAACTAAATGTTTATATTGACAGTGTTGCAGTTAATAAAGTGGAATTACACAAGGTGAGCCAGCAGAGTTAACGTTAATATTTTTTATTTATTATTTTGTCGGTCAAATAAAAATGACGGACAATGCTCAAAGCCCTGGCCCATCAAACCCTGGCTCATCAGGCCTACGTAACGTGTTTCACACAACAAACTTACCTATATCCAATACTAACAATGTTTACGAATCAATAGAAAACTCTTTTTCTGTCATACAACAAAATCTTTTGACAGGCAGTGTGAAGATTCAGATTGTTGCGAAAATCGAATTCACTAGGGTGGACGGTGAAGTGATTGTATCGTACATATCAACAAGACAACACACAGTTAACACAAGAAGAGAACCGGAGGTAGAGAACGTGTTTAGAGACAGACTATTACCAGACTTTCTCCAGGCAATCGACAGTGCAAAAATGAAGGGGTCTGGCTGGCACGAAGGGCATGTACATGAACTACAATTAAAGCAGTCAAGGTATCATCCTATATTAGGTAAAGCATGGATACCACTGCCAACAGAGGTCGCAAACAAGAAAGCTATAGTCAATATTCAGAACAAAGACAATTTCTGTTTCATGTGGTGTGTACTAGCTAAACTACACTTTGTGAGGTCAAGACCTGATCGCGTATCTAACTACATCAAATTTGTAAATGAACTCAACTTTAGTGGCATTGAGTTCCCTGTTAAAATAGAAGACACAGACTTGTTTGAAAAACTAAATCCTGGTATATCTGTGAATGTGTATGTGTGGGATAATAAATCTGAAAACAAGTTACAGCCAATTAGAGTATCTCCAATTGCCCCAACATATGGGCAGTCAGAAGATAAACATGTTGACATGTTGCTAATCGGCGATGACAATAACTTTCACTACACAATTATCAGGAATATGTCACGTCTAATTCACGGACATACAACAAAACACAATGGGAAACAGGAAGTGTGCAAGAGATGTTTACAGAGATTCTCCTCCATAAACGTAGCGCACAAACACGTTCTACACTGCAGGTCAGCTGATGACATACAAACTGTACTTAAGTACCCAGATCCTGGTAGTCAAGTGTATTTTAAGAACTATGGGAATCAGCAAAAATTGCCGTTTGTAGTATACGCTGATTTCGAATCATTGGTTGTTCAATTTGAAGGTCCTGTTCCAGAGTCATTACCAAAGACTATAAAACTAAGTGACCAAGTGGTGTGTTCTTTTGGATACATTATTGTTAGGTCAGACGGTCTTCATTCAGAGCCTGTTATCTACAGAGGTGAAAATGCAGCTTGTCTGTTTTTAACAGAAATGAGACATCTGTATAGTCAGGTAGTACAGTATCTCACAACATGTCAGATGCCTTTGGTGATGACAGAAGAAGACAAACTGAAATTTGATACAGCTGAGACGTGTTGGATTTGTGAACAACCTTTAGGTGGTGATAAAGTTCGTGACCACGATCACATAACTGGATGTTACAGAGGTGCTGCACATGGTGATTGTAACTTGAAATTAAAAATAGATCCTAAGACATACAAGTTACCAATCTTTTTTCACAATCTCAAAGGATATGATTCACACATCATCATGCAGGCTGTAGATGAGTCTTACAGAAACATAAGTTGTATTGCTCAGACAACTGAGAAATACTTGACTTTTAGGTTAGATAAATTAGCATTTTATGACTCCATGCAACATTTGTCTTTAGGTCTTGCTAGTCTGGCAGAAGGGCTGACTGAGTATCCAATAACAAGTAAATATTTTGAACCAGACTTGATTAAGAAAGGTGTTTATCCGTACGAGTACATTGATCACTGGGTTGTGTTTGAAGAAACAAGACTGCCACCAAAAGATAAATTTTATTCTACACTAACTGGAAAAGGTATTTCTGACTCTGAATATCAACACGCTCTTGATGCGTGGGGGAAGTTGGGGTGTCAGACAATTGGTGATTACCACGATCAGTACTTAAAGGCTGACGTTTGTTTGCTAGCAGATGTATTTGAAAGTTATCGTGAGAAGGGTTTGTTACACTACAGACTTGACCCTGCTTGTTACATCACTAGTCCTGGCATGACATGGGATGCATTTTTGAAATCCAGTAAGATATTTATAGACCTGTTGTCTGATCGTACGATGGGTGAAATGGTGGAACGTGGATTGAGGGGAGGGATTAGTATTGCATCGAACAATTACGCCAGAGCCAACAACAAATATTTGGACAGTCCGGACCTTGACCGGGGTTTTGACCCCTCAAGCCCAGGGTCAAGGTCATTCATTACGTATTTGGACGCTAATAACCTTTATGGGTTCGCGATGTGTGAATTATTGCCCCTGAAAAACTTTTGTCTGTATGATTTGTCACAGTATGACATAACAGACACAGGGTTAGCAAACTATATTATGACTCTTGACCGAAACGACGCGAAGGGTTGGATCTTTGAAGTAGACCTGGAGTACCCGCATCATCTACACGATTACCATAATGATTATCCGTTGGCTGTTGAGAAAATGAGTATGACGGGGAAAAAAGAAGACACTAAGCTTGTGCCGAATCTAAATGACAAATTCAATTACGTTTGTCACTACCGCTTGTTGCAGTTTTACATCAGACACGGGTTAGTACTAAAGAAAGTTCACAGAGGAATTCAATTTGATCAGAGTGCTTTCATGAAAGATTACATAATGAAGAACACAACCCTTCGTGCCAGAGACGGCAACACTGCATTTGACAAAGACTTCTTTAAGCTTATGAACAATGCCTGTTTTGGCAAGACAATGGAAAATCCTCATCACCGCAAAGATGTGAGACTAGTCACAACTGAATTGGGTGCTATTAAACTTACAGGTAAGCCGCAGTACACAGGGTATAAAGAATTTCATTCATCATTGTATGCCGTGTCACTCAAAAAAAAGATTGTTAAACTGGACAAGCCAGTATTTATTGGTATGGCAATTCTTGAGTTGTCAAAACTGGTGATGCTTGAATTTTATTATGATTACTTCAAATTAAAGTATCCTGACTGTCGTCTGCTATACACTGACACTGACTCTATGATCATTGATGTGTGTACTGAAGACTTTTATGAAGACATGAAAACAGAACTACACATGTATGACACGTCTGATTACCCTAAGGATCATCCACTGTTTAGCACACAAAACAAAAAAGTGCCTGGTAAGTTTAAGGATGAACTGAATGGTGTGCCAATAGTTGAGTACGTTGGACTGAGATCAAAAATGTATTCTATACTGCACCAGAAAGGTAGTCAGTCAAAAGCCAAAGGAATAAAAAAAAACAGCGATAAAAAATAAAGACATTCGTCATGAACATTACAAGCAAGTGTTAGATGGTGCATTAATGCCTGATTATCCAAACAAGTCACTGAGATCAAACAAACATAATCTTGAAATAATTCAAACACATAAGAAATCACTTGCAGTTGGAGACACGAAACGAGTGTTTCACACTAAGGAAAAAGCTTATGCACCAGGTCATTATAGGCTCAAGTTATCTGAAGACATTTGTGATGAACTGGTTGATGAATTAATTGACGACTTAGTTACTGAAATGAGTAACGGTGTCTGAGGGAATAATCTGTAATTCTTCTCTGACAAATGCCCTTTGTGGCGCAGGGTCATACAGGTAATATATTGTTGCGTCTGCGCCGGGAATTATTTTTTTTATATTGTGTACAGACGTTGACCAGATAGGGTCTGTTGCCCTGCGTCTGTCGTCATTTTCAGCCTCCCCTGGCTGATATAAATATCTCACCTGTTTAGTAAATAAACTTGTGTCTGGTGCAAGCGGTGCCTGGGTTAACATTGTTTTTGGCTCTGTAATTGTTTTCAATTTAATAGCATCAGCAGGTTTTGGGTGTCCTTCGTTATTCATTGCTTTTATCACATGTGGTAATCGCTTAACCCACTCAGTGTTACGGGTGTCATGCATGAGTTCCTTAGAATACTGGTAACTGAAAAGTCTTTCTGATAACTGTTTGTTAAAGTTCTCTACAATTGCCTGTGATCTGTGTACACCTGGAATGCCTCGTCTGACCAGTACACCATGCTTAGCAAATAACTGATTAACAGCACCTTTGAATTCTGATCCGTCATCAACTTGAACAAGTCTGGGGTATCTTAAAGGGCCTCGACTATATATCTTTGATAATGCTGTAGCAACTGTACTGGCTGTTTTGTCAGATATGGGTTCAGCGTCTTTATACCTTGAAGCAATGTCTACAACAGTTAATGCATACTTGTATCGTTTCTTTCTTATTGTGTCATGTGGTAGGAACAGGAGGTCCATTTGATGTGTGTCATTTGGGGTAGTGTTCTCAAAATGAGGTCTCGTTATTTTTCTTGGAGCAGGTAAATATATCTGCCAAATTGCCTGCCTCTGTAACCATTGCTTGACTTGATTGAGTGTTATATCTCCGCCCACAGCGGCATGTAATTTCTGAATAGCGGTTGCTCCTTTATAATACCCTGATGGGGAGTAATATATTTTCGATAGTTTATTTTCGGCTGCCATTTTTTCTAGCAATGAAAACTCCAGTAAAATAAACAAATATCATTCCCACTAGAACAAAGATTATCTCCCCGTTTCTTTGTTCTGGGCTTGGTTGATAGTAGTCACTTAGTTTTGGTTTCGGTATAGACATGTCTTCACCCGTGACTAAAAAATACTCACGGATTGCTTCGTCTGTATTTGAAAACGTATGTTGTGCGTGGCTCAAGCCTGAGTTTTTCATTGATGAAATCAAGTTTCTCAATTCTATTCTTTTCGTAATCCTGTTCTGCCTGTGCTAATTTTTCTGACGCTTCATTATGACGCTTTATTTCTTCTGCAGATTGTTCTCTACCCATTTTAGAAAAGAGATAGTTTGATCCGCTAAACGCGAGGGCGTTGACCATCGCTCCTCCCACCATAATAGCTATCGTCGCCATATTTTGTTTTATTTACATAGATATATTTTCGGGAATAATTCCCTGTTTAACAAGAAGGTCTTTCGTGGCGATTGACGCTGTTACAACTACAATTAGCTTAGCGCTGTCTTCGAAATCGAGTCTACTGAGGTCTGGTGATTTCATTTTGAGTAGATTTTTTCCCAGCATAGAAAACGTTACTGCTAATGCACTGATTACTGCAGAGTGATACACAAGATTCATTAAATTCTTTGAGTCATTCATTTCTTAGGCAAGAAAAAATTAAAATAATAAATTTATTACTGCATGATAAATGGGTCGACAACTTTGGGTATTGTTGGTAATGTGGAGACTTCTGTTTTTGATGATGGAGTGTTTAATTTTTTGGTCACTGTACGAGTCTGTGGCTTGTATTTTTTGTATAATTGGTAAGCTACAAAACCAGATCCGACAACAAATGCGGCAACTACATATTTTGCTGTTTCAGAATTAGACTGGGTTGAAGGTCTTTCACTTTGATGTGGGTGTGACAGGGGTGTTGAAAGTCCTGTTAGTTCCGACAGTCCTGACGGTCCTGACGGTCCTGACGGCGGATCACTTACATGAGCCTTTTCTGTTAGCGCCTGTAGCTGTAACTTTTTCTGCTTGTTCCATTCAGCTAAACGTTTACCAGACTGAATTCTGCCTGCATTTTTAATTTTTGTCACTGTGTGAATCGGGGTCTTGACAGGGTCCGGGGCAGGGTTCATCTGTGGGGTCGTTTGGGAGGTCGTCTGTTGGTCGTCCATTTTTATCAGCAAAAAAATTTAATTTCGTGAAATCGATATGGCTGCTAGTTACAATTAATGTTACCAGAGGAGCCAGCAAATTACCAAATCTGTAGAATAAAAGGCAAGCTAATTTACCAATTGCACTCGTTACAATGGGGTTACTCTCGAGGTCATTTGTGAGATTTTCAATGTCTACAGGGAAAGCGTAACTCACAGCTTTTGAATATAAGCAGACAATTGATTTGCTCAAATCACGGGTCATTAGTGAAGCCATGTGTTGTTCATATTTAAAATGAAGTTTAAATAAATCAGCAGCCGTGAGGGATAGTATATCTTCAGTTGAATATAGCTTCCCAAGATAAGATTTTGAATGACCAGAAACCACTACAGATAAAAGTCGTTCCCTTTTCGAATCTAAGTCTATGTTTTCTACAGCGCCAATATCATTTAATAATAATATTTCATCTGTGTTCATTTTATAATGCAATTAAAAAAAAATAATTTATAAACACATTTGTTTCTTTGTCAGTAAACCAGACATGAGTACTAAGCCCTCACATGTAGAACCGTTTTGTAAATGATCCCCCTCCTTTCAAATAATAACGTTCCCCTTGTTGATCTTTTGTCATTACTTAGCGATTTGAAAGGGTTTAGCTATAAAGGCCATTGACGGGTGAGAGCCTTTTCAAAATGCGGCTCGTGTCTGAATTGAAAAGGAATGGAATGCGGCCGCAAATAGCGCGGCGTGAGGCAACACAAAAGGCGATCAACCGTGACACCACCTGGCAGCTCATGCTTACGATAAAATTGTACTGACATGAGTGTCTGTAAGTGCGTGTGTGTGTGTGTGTGTGTTTGTGTGTGTGTGTGTGTGTTTGTGTGTGTGTGTGTGTTTGTGTGTGTGTGTGTACGTCTGTTTGATTGTGTGTTTGTTTGTTTGTTTGTTTGTTTGTTTGTGTGCGCGTCTGTGTGTTTTGTCTGTGCGTCTGTGTGTGTGTGTTAAATATTACTTGTTAGTTTCTTATCAAACTGTTTATAGTGCACAGTATAACCACCGTCTGATTTTTCGGGAACCAGCCATTGAGTAAATATGAAGTCAATTTCGAAACTCTTCTTGTCACCTCTCAGCAAATAGCCTTTTCAAAGCTGTAGAGCCGGTTTATTCATAGAGTGTTCCCTTACTAAGTTGAATAGCGGCGCCCTACTGTGTCGGCGCGTGGCGACATTAGACACCACAAAGGTAAACAGGTGAGCTGGCTTGAAAAGAAGCTGATTTAAAACGTGTAAGTTTCACATGAGTGGAGTTTATGTCTGTGTTGTCAAAGCGGGTCTTTCTCTCTCTCTGTGTGCGGTAGCTAATGGGGGTTTTATTCCCATTCAATCTTAAAACCAATTTACATTTGTGGGGGGTCATGATTTTTTCGATGTGCATTTTCTTAAGGTCAAAAATAAATTGTGTGAATATCGACTCAGGTGTGGTACATCGATCTAGCAGCTAAAGGATTTGAAAAGGTTTTGAAAAATGTTGTCAAAAAACATTGCGACGTGATCATATTTTGTAACTGTTGTGCATATTTTATTCTGACGCGTCGTACCTAGAGTCAGCTGGCGACGGGCTGTGTTTACGTACATAGTAACATTGCGACAGTAGACATATGAGCTAATTAAGAGAGATATAAATACTGAGCGGATTGAAGTATTATTAACACAATGACTGAGTTAACCCCTTAAGTATTATTTTTGATTTTCATAAAAATGTGGCTGTTTAAATAATAATGATTTAGGGGTAACTTCCAATAGTATTCACTCTGTGTGGGAGACATGGATATGGAGGGCCAAAAAAGATATAATCAAGGGGGTTAACTCAGTCATTGTGTTAATGAAGAGAAAGGAATACTGAGTGGTCTGAACCAGCATTAACACAATGACTGAGTTAACCCCCTTGATTATAAGTTTTTGACCCTTCATTTTCCATGTCTCCCGCACAGAGTAAATACCATTGGAAGTTACTCCCTAAATCATTATTATTTAAACAGCCACATTTTTATGAAAATCAAAAATAATACTTAAGGGGTTAACTCAGTCATTGTGTTAATAATACTTCAGTTTACTCAGTATTCCTTTCTCTCTTAATTAGCTCATATGTCCGATGTCGCAATGCCACTATACGGTACGTAAACACAGCCCGTCGCCAGTACTCTAGGCAGGACACGACGCGTTGCAAGCCAGCTCACCTGTGTTGCCTTATCGTTGCTACGCGCTGACACAGTAGCGCGCCACGAGACCTGACACTCTATGAATAAGCAGGCTCTAAGGCTTTGTGAAGTCGACTTTATATATACTTATGACTGGTTCCCGAGAAATCAAAACGGAGGTCATACTCTGCACTAAAAACAGCCAGTTGGAAAACTAACAAGTGATATCTTACACACACACACGCACGCACTAACACACACATGCACACACACACACACAGACACACACACACATGAACAGACACATATACACATAAACAGACATACATACACACACATATACAATTATAACATCTCATCTGATTTTGTACAAGCCTAAATCAGTGGTGCGATCTTAGTCTTAACAAAACTGTATGTATTATTATATAGGCTTCCATTGTGTAGTGCGTAGCGTGTTATTGGTTTTTAGTTGCTAGGGGGGTGGGACACTGCACCACTGTAATCGTTTCGTAAGACATTTCAAGTCAACTGTCATGTGTGTGTCAGCCGTCACTTTGAAATAAATGACATATGTTATATCTTGAACAAAACAGATTTTGTTAGAGGTGGTAACACACGCAAACACGCGCACGCACGCAAACACACACACACACACACACACACACACACACACACAGACACGCACGCAAACACACGCACACTAACACAATCTTACCCAACATGACACCTGTCGCCAAACGCACAAGGTCTTTAAGTACGGCCTCACATCAATGCAATATCATTGTAAGATATTCCTTTCGGGAGCATACCTGATTAAACATGTCTGATGCATGCAATTTGTAAGCTCACCTGTGAGTCGATCTGGTGTACATGTTTAGACTGGTGGGTGTCTGTGAAAGGCACATTAAAATCATATGCTTTAAACAGACGCCCGACTGAGTACATAAACAACAGATCCTCAAGAGCCCCGAGCCCGGGCTTGACTCCCGTTTACAACGTTTTATTCAGCTCTACTTTCTGGTCTCTCTTTTGAGTAGGTTGACTAGACTTTACTATGAACATTTACAACTTGTCATGGCATAACCTAACGTAGCACTCCTCGGAACTCCCTATTAAGTGTGTCACGTTAACGACAGTTAGGTCGCACTTTCCTCTTTTTGACGACACTCTAGACTTGTTGACGAGACTTGTTTACCCACCTTGAGGCAAAAGAGTTTGCTGGTAGTTGAAATCTGAAAAAATCTTTGCAACGCGCCACACTGTAAATGTGTGGCACATGTTGCCATAATGCCACACATGTCGCGTATGCCGCACACATGCCGCACACATGCCGCACACATGCCGCACATATGCCGCACACATGCCGCGTATGGTGCGGCACATGCCGCGTATGCCGCACACATGCCGCACACATGCCGCGTATGCCGCGTACATGCCGCACACATGCCGCACATATGCCGCACACATGCCGCGTATGGTGCGGCACATGCCGCGTATGCCGCACACATGCCGCACACATGCCGCGTATGGTGCGGCACATGCCGCGTATGGTGCGGCACATGCCGCACACATGCCGCGTATGGTGCGGCACATGCCGCGTATGGTGCGGCACATGCCGCGTATGGTGCGGCACATGTCGCGTATGCCGCACACATGTCGCGTATGGTGCGGCACATGCCGCGTATGGTGCGGCAACCTGTATGTAACGTCTGATGTTTCATTTGGCTCTCACTTGACCAGAGTGTGATTTATAATTTACTGCAAAGCCAATAATCGCCAAATACTGTGCCAGGTCTGTTCGCTTTAAGGGACAGGGTCAATGCACATGACACTGCAATTGAAATCTGTGAAGCAAGCCATTCATAAACCCACCCAAATCATTTAATAGCCCAGCATGAATACAGCTGGAATACAGTAGAAAGGCAGCAGGAAAAGCATGATTTTAGCGCATGCTGTATTCCAGCTGTAACCAGCTTTATGCCTACTGGACAGCCAAGGTCTTCTTGGGGTATGCCATATATAGTCTATGGGAGACAACTCTGTATAGTGGTTCAATCTTCAAGTGATTATATCCCTTATGACATTGATCATGAGCAGAAAATACATAGTGTTTTATCCCTGAGTGAATGTATCTGTGGTTTGAATCTAAATCTATCTAGCTTACATAGAAGCGGTAACACAGTGTAAGCGTAAAACGTTACTGACAATATTGCTGGAGTGATGCAAACGTAAAAGGTTACTGCTCAGTGTAATTTTCTAGAAACATGATTCTGCTTGATAACAATTTATTCTTTTGTTTGTCCAATAAAAATGACAGACGGACAAATCATACAAGTGCTTGATATCTCACACTGTTTCAAAGATGTTATGCATTTTACTGACTTAATATCACCCAAACAGACTTACATAAGCCTTTCAGCACCATCAGAAATATATGCTACATATAGTGTGACTTTGGATTATGTCGATGAGCATCCAGATGTGGAGTGCATGACAGTTGATTTAAAGACACCTACTTTTAAAGTTAATGATACCGACTATGGTTGGTTAGGGGAAATTTGTTATAGCATATTTAAACAACTACGCAAACTAAATGTTTATATTGACAGTGTTACAATTAATAAAGTGGTATTACACAAGGTGAGCCAGCGGTAATATTTTTTCATTTATTATTTTGTCGGTCAAATAAAAATGACGGACAATGCTCAAAGCCCTGGCTCATCTAGTTTAAGAAATGTGTTTCACACAACAAACTTGCCTATAAGCAATACTAATAATGTCTATCAATCAATAGAAAACTCTTTTTCTGTCATACAGCAAAATCTTCTCACAGGCAGTGTGAAGATTCAGATTGTTGCTAAAATCGAATTCACTAGGGTGGACGGTGAGGTAATTGTATCGTATATATCAACAAGACAACACACTGTTAACACAAGAAGAGAACCGGAGATAGAGAACGTGTTTAGAGACAGACTATTACCAGACTTTCTACAGGCAATTGACAGTGCAAAAATGAAGGGGTCTGGCTGGCACGAAGGACATGTACATGAACTACAATTAAAGCAGTCTAGGTATCATCCTATACTAGGTAAATCATGGTTGCCACTGCCAACAGAAGTTTCGAACAAAAAGGCTGTCGTCAACATACAGAACAATGACAACTATTGTTTCATGTGGTGTGTGCTTGCTAAACTACACTTTGTGAAATCAAAACCTGAACGTGTATCTAACTACACTAAATTTGTAAACGAACTCGTTTTTAGTGGCATTGAGTTTCCTGTTAAAATAGAGGACATAGACTTGTTTGAAAAACTAAATCCTGGTATATCCGTGAATGTGTTTGTGTGGGATAATAATGCTGTGAACAAGTTACAGCCAATTAGAGTATCTCCACTGGCACCAACCTATGGTCAGTCAGAAGATAAGCATGTTGACATGTTGCTAATCGGCCCTACCGGTGATAATAATAACTTTCACTACACAATTATCAGAAATATGTCACGTCTAATTCATGGACACACAACAAAACACAATGGGAAACAGGAAGTGTGTAAAAGATGTTTACAAAGATTCTCCTCCATAAACGTAGCGCACAAACACGTTCTACACTGCAGGTCAGCTGATGACATACAAACTGTACTTAAGTACCCAGATCCTGGTAGTCAAGTGTATTTTAAGAACTATGGGAATCAGCAAAAGTTGCCGTTTGTAGTGTATGCTGATTTTGAATCATTGGTTGTACCATATGAGGGTCCTGTTCCAGAGTCATTACCGAAGACTATAAAGTTGAGTGACCAAGTGGTGTGTTCTTTTGGATACATTATTGTTAGGTCAGACGGTCTTCATTCAGAACCTGTTATCTACAGGGGTGAAAATGCAGCATGTTTGTTTTTAACAGAAATGAGACATCTGTATAGTCAGGTAGTACAATATCTCACAACATGTCAGATGCCTTTGGTGATGACAGAAGAAGACAAACTGAAATTTGATACAGCTGAGACGTGTTGGATTTGCGAACAGCCTTTAGGGGGTGATAAAGTTCGTGACCACGATCACATAACTGGGCGTTACAGAGGTGCTGCACATAACAATTGTAACTTATTATTAAAAACAGATCCCAAGACATACAAACTGCCAATCTTTTTCCACAATCTCAAAGGGTATGATTCACACATTATCATGCAGGCTGTAGATGAGTCGTACAAAAACATAAGTTGTATTGCCCAGACAACTGAGAAATACTTGACTTTTAGGTTAGATAAATTAGCATTTTATGACTCCATGCAACATTTGTCTTTAGGATTGGCTAGTCTGGCAGAAGGACTGACTGAGTATCCAATAACGAGTAAATATTTTGAACCAGACTTGATTAAGAAAGGAGTTTATCCATATGAGTACATTGATCACTGGGTTGTGTTTGAAGAAACAAGACTGCCACCAAAAGATAAATTTTATTCTACACTAACTGGAAAAGGTATTTCTGACTCTGAATACCAGCACGCACTTGATGCGTGGGGAAAGTTAGGATGTCAGACAATTGGTGACTATCATGACCAGTACTTGAAAGCAGACGTTTGTTTGCTAGCAGACGTATTTGAAAGTTACCGTGAGAAGGGTTTGTTACACTACAGTCTTGACCCGGCTTGTTACATAACTAGTCCTGGTATCACGTGGGATGCATTTTTGAAATCCAGTAAGATATTTATAGACCTGTTGTCTGATCGTACGATGGGTGAAATGGTGGAACGTGGATTGAGGGGAGGCATTAGTATTGCAGCGAACAATTATGCCAGAGCCAACAATAAATATCTGGACGGTCATGGTGACCTTGACCTTGGGTTTGACCCCTCGAGGTCAAGGTCATTCATTACGTACTTGGACGCTAATAACCTTTATGGCTGGGCGATGTGTGAGTTATTGCCCTTGAAAAACTTTTGTCTGTATGATTTGTCACAGTATGATGTAACAGAGTCAGGGTTAACAAACAATATTATGAATCTTGACCGAAACGACACAAAGGGTTGGATCTTTGAAGTAGACCTGGAGTATCCACACCATCTACATGATTACCACAATGATTATCCGTTGGCTGTTGAGAAAATGAGTATGACAGGAAAAAAAGAAGACACTAAACTTGTGCCAAATCTAAATGACAAATTCAATTATGTTTGTCACTACCGCTTGTTGCAGTTTTACATCAGACACGGGTTAGTACTAAAGAAAGTTCACAGAGGAATTCAATTTGATCAGAGTGCTTTCATGAAAGATTACATAATGAAGAACACAACATTGCGTGCCAGGGACGGCAACACTGCATTTGACAAAGACTTCTTTAAGCTTATGAACAATGCCTGTTTTGGCAAGACAATGGAAAATCCTCATCACAGAAAAGATGTGAGACTTGTTACAACTGAATTGGGCGCAATTAAACTTACAGGTAAGCCACAGTACACAGGGTACAAAGAGTTTCATTCATCATTGTATGCAGTGTCACTCAAAAAAAAGATTGTCAAACTGGATAAGCCAGTATTCATTGGTATGGCAATTCTTGAGTTATCAAAACTGTTGATGCTTGAATTTTATTATGATTACTTCAAACCAAAGTATCCTGACTGCCGTCTGTTATACACTGACACTGACTCTATGATCATTGATGTGTGTACTGAAGACTTTTACGAAGACATGAAAACAGAGTTACACATGTATGACACATCTGATTACCCTAAAGACCATCCACTGTATAGTACACAAAACAAGAAAGTGCCTGGTAAGTTTAAGGATGAACTAAATGGTGTGCCTATAGTTGAGTATGTTGGACTGAGATCAAAAATGTATTCTATACTGCACCAGAAAGGTAGTCAGTCGAAAGCCAAAGGAATTAAAAAAACAGCAATAAAAAATAAAGACATACGTCATGAACATTACAAGCAAGTATTAGATGGTGCATTGATGCCTGATTATCCAAACAAGTCATTGAGATCAAATAAACATAATCTTGAAATGATCCAAACACATAAGAAATCACTTGCAGTTGGGGACACAAAACGAGTGTTTCATAGTAAAGAGAAAGCTTATGCACCAGGTCATTACAGACTCAAGTTATCTGAAGACATTTGTGATGAACTGGTTGATGAATTAATTGACGACTTAGTTACTGAAATGAGTAACGGTGTCTGGGGGAATAATCTGTAATTCTTCTCTGACAAATGCCCTCTGGGGTGCAGGGTCATACAGATAATATATTGTTGCGTCTGCGCCGGGAATTATTTTTTTTATATTGTGTACGGATGTTGACCAGATGGGGTCTGTTGCCCTGCGTCTGTCGTCGTTCTCAGCCTCCCCTGGCTGATATAAATATCTCACCTGTTTAGTAAACAAGCTTGTGTCTGGAGGTGGGGTTGGTCCTGTTTTTGGCTCTGTAATTGTTTTCAATTTAATAGCATCAGCAGGTTTTGGGTGTCCTTCATTGTTCATTGCTTTTATCACATGTGGTAATCGCTTAACCCACTCCGTGTTACGGGTGTCATGCATGAGTTCCTTAGAATACTGGTAACTGAAAAGTCTTTCTGATAACTGTTTGTTAAAGTTCTCTACAATTGCCTGTGATCTGTGCACGCCTGGAATACCACGTCTGACCAGTACGCCATGCTTCGCAAATAACTGATTAACAGCACCTTTGAATTCTGATCCATCATCAACCTGCACTAGTCTGGGGTATCTTAAAGGGCCTCGACTATATATTTTTGTTAAAGCAGTAGCAACTGTACTGGCTGTTTTGTCAGATATGGGTTCAGCGTCTTTGTACCTTGAAGCAATGTCTACAACAGTCAGTGCGTACTTGTATCGTTTCTTTCTTATTGTGTCATGTGGTAAGAACAAAAGGTCCATTTGATGTGTGTCATTTGGGGTAGTGTTTTCAAAATGAGGTCTCGTTATTTTTCTTGGAGCAGGTAAATATATCTGCCAAATTGCTTGTCTCTGTAACCATTGCTTGACTTGATTGAGTGTTATATCTCCGCCCACAGCGGCATGTAATTTCTGAATAGCTGTTTGCCCTTTCCAATACCCTGATGGTGAGTAATATATTTTTGATAGTTTATTTTCGGCTGCCATTTTTTCTAGCAATGAAAACTCCTGTAAAATAAACAAATGTCATTCCCACTAGAACAAAGATTATCTCTCCATTTCTTTGTTGTGTGCTTGGTTTGTAATAGTCACTTAGTTTTGGTTTCGGGATAGTCATGTCTTCACCTGTGACAAGAAAATATTCCCTGATTGCTTCATCTGTATTTGAAAACGTATGTTGTGCGTGACCTTCAAGCCTGAGTTTTTCATTGATGAAATCAAGTTTCTCAATTCTTTGCTTCTCATAATCCTGTTGGGCTTGAGCAAGTTTCTCAGATGCTTCATTGTGGCGTTTCAATTCTTCTGCAGATTCTTCTCTACCCATTTTTGAAAAGAGATAATTAGAGCCACTAAATGCCAGAGCATTAACCATAGCACCTCCAATCATAATAGCTATCGTTGCCATATTTTTATTTACATAGAAATATTTTCGGGAATAATTCCTTGCTTGACAAGAAAATCTTTTGTCGCAATCGACGCTGTAACGACTACAATTAGCTTAGCACTGTCTTCGAAATCGAGTCTACTCAAGTCTGCTGATTTCATTTTGAGTAGACTTTTCCCCAGCATAGAATAAGCTACTGCTAATCCACTTATCACGGCAGAGTGATACACAAGGTTCATCATGTTCTTTGAGTCATTCATTTTTTAAGGCAAGAAAAATTAAAATAATATTTTTTATTTACTGCATATAAAATGGGTCAACGGCTTTGGATGTTATTGGTAATGTGGCGACTTCTGGTTTTGTTTTTGGAGTGTCTGATTTTTTGGTCACTGTACGAGTCTGTGGTTTGTATTTTTTGTAATATTGATAACCTACGTAACCAAATCCGACAACAAATCCGGCAACTATATATTTTGTTGTTTCAGGGTCAGACTTAGTTGTTTGTCTCTCACTTTGATGAAGGTGTCCTGTCGGTGTCAGTCCTGACGGTAGTGACAGTCCTGACGATCCTGACGCCTGGTCAGTCACATGAGTCTTTTCTGTTTGTGCCTTAAGCTGTAATTTTTTTTTGCCTATTATATTCAGCTAATCTTTTTCCAGCCTCAACCCTGCCTGGACTTTTAGTCTTCGTCACAGTTTGAACCTGTGTCAAAACTGGACTGGGGTTCGGTTGTGGAGTCGTCTGGGTTTCGTCCATTTTCTTCTGCAGTAAAATTTATTTTTGAGAAATCAATATGACTCCCAGTAACAAGAAGGGTTACGACAGGTGCAAGGTAATTTCCGAACTTGTAAAACATGACACATGCTAATTTGCCAATTGAACTTGAAACAATAGGATTGCTTTCAAGGTCGTGTGAAAGACTGTCACTATCCACAGGTAGAAAGTGACTCACTGCTTTTGTGTATAGACATACAAGAGATCGACTCAAATCACGAGTCATTAGTGAAGCGATGTGGTTTTCATATTTAGAATGAAGCTTGATTAGTTCATCAGAGCTTAGAGATTCAATATCCTCTGTCGTGTATTGTCTACCCAGATAAGCCTTTGATTTGCCTGAGACAATCACAGACAAAAGACGCTGTTTCTTAGAGTCTAAGTCTTTGTTCTCTACAGCATTGATATCATTCAATAGAAGGATTTCATCAGGGTTCATTTATATTGTTATTTTTAAAAAACAAAAATTAATTTACTAACCCATACCCTGTGGGCTGATCTGTCTTTAAAATGAGCTTTAGATGCTTAGTTGATTTCAGTTTATTTTTTACATCATCACGTTCATGCTTATTTGGTATGACATCATTCTCTCTGAGACAGTCTTCAAAGCTGTCACGGTCCTTACAGTAAAACAAACAAATAAACTTTAACTGTTCTCGAAAATCTTTCAGTACAGCATTATATTTCTGAGTGAGAATCCATACACTTACATTTGCGTGTCTGCCACTGAAAGCAAGTTCTGCTAGAGTGTTTCTCTTCTTGACAATGTCTTTCTCTGCTGAGCAGTCATCAACAATAAACAATGTTGGCTGTCCTTCAAATTGCTTGTAAAAATATTGTAGGTAGTCATTCAGTTTTTTCTCAGGGTCGACTAAGTATATGTTGCTGTCAGTCCAAATGAATAAACGGTTGTGATAAGCTTTGTTGTGTTTTATTGTTGGACAAAATATTACAATGTTTTCAAAGTGGTGTATGTATCTTGTTTGTAAGAGGTTAAGTACAAATTCAGTTTTACCACACCCTGTGGCACCACAAAACAATCCACAGTGTGGGTCAAGGGTCATTAAGCTCCGGTTCATTTTAATACACAATATAATTTTAATATATGTGTCCACTTAGTCTACTGTCTTGTATATTGAGTTGTGCATCATATATCAGGTACAAATATATGTTTATGGCTGCAGCAGTTTCAACCTTCTTTTGTATCTGAATTGTTATTCCATCACTACCATTCTCGACAGTTCGTCCTGACCCATGAAGATAATCATCATCTGTACTACGAAGGTCTAGCCACAGTGCATACTTGTTTGTAAGGTATTGTCCGATCCTAACATCATACAGATGTAGATCTTTGCACGCAATGTTTGCAGGTTTATCTCTAATCCTTCCACCCGCAAAATACTTTGTGGTTTCGTCATAGTGCTGATAAGGTAACATTCCAGACGCGTACACTTGATTAGGACGGCCTTCGATTGTGCAGGACAAATGTGTAATCTTAGGATTGTAGAATTTTTCTGAATCTCTTTTGTATGGACTCACCGGTTCAACAAACAACATAAGAATACCTTTCAGTGACCTGGCAGGCGTGTTCAAGTTTATGTTCCACATTGGGTCGCTTTTGTCTTTGGGTATTAAACTATGCCTAATCACACGGTCATAATAAATTGGAAGTCTTGACTGGTACTGATTTTGTATGAGTCTGGCTAGTTCAATATGTGTGACAATTTCATATTCCAAGGAAATGTTAGAGATCTTATATGTTGCATCTGTGGCAGATGATTTTATAACTTTGGAGTAGTCATTGAAAGTTAGTTCAAAGCTCAGACGGTCATTCAGTGCCCCTTGATAATAAGGCAAATGAGCTGTTAGGATTTCAAACTCAAGTGGAATGTAGAATCTGGTTCCATATGTTTCTGCTATAATAACTTCCTTTGGTACCCCAGTAGTTGTTTTGTCTCCGGCATTGATTCGAAGTTTACCAACGTTATCAGACTGTATGCCTTGGTAAACACGGTCTTCTCGTTCTTCTCTTGTGAGCCAAAGATCTTTGTAACAGTAGAACACATCTGAGTCGTCAAGACTAAACACTTCCTGTCCTTCAAGTTTTACTTTAATAGTTCTAACAATTGCTCTGCCAAGATTGTCAACCAGTGTTCTGTTCACATCTGCGTCTGATGATAGTTCAATATTAAATGCTAGGCGTGCAGTGCCAGGAACAATAACGTCACTGGGACCTAGGTTTGGAAACTTGACTGTAAGTGTTTGATTCTGGTCTATTGTACTTGGATTGTTCGTGATGACGATTGATTGTCTTATGCCCTTAACACCCAGGGGCTCACGTAGTTTTCTGTATGGGTCTAACTTTGATCCGTAAGACTGTGTCATTTTTATTATGCACAATAAAAAATAATAAATTAATAAAACAATGGCAGCGGGAGGATTTAATCATGAAGATTTTGAAATGGATGACACGTATGATTTTGGTAATACAACAGATATGACAGATATGACAGATATGACTGGTACAAGAAATATTTACAGTTTACGTCATGAACTTTTAGAAACCAAAGTGAACTCATTTTATGATCATGTTGGTGGCCGCCCAGACAACGTAGACCCTAATCAGTTTGAACTTGATGGCAAGGGTCATTTATATTTAAATACTGTTGACAAAGGAAAAGTACTATTGACTAACAAAAAAGACCCTAGTAGGTTTAGGGCTTTAAGTACAATAAAAAATGAAGGTGGTGTTGGTGCCTTGCGTCAACTTGGAATTGGTGGGTCTCCTGTCACGCCAAGACTGGCTAGTGCGCTTCATGACACACAAACAAAGTTGCCAACAGGGCAAGAGATTGAAATGGCACCAGTAACAAGCCTACCAGAAATAGCAAACACAGTGATACAAGAAACTTCATTTACTGAAGGTCAATTAAATGATGCTATGAAAACAATAGACGATCCACCTTTGTCAATGAGGGAGATTATGGGATTGGATAAATCACTGCAGACAATAAGAGGTGAGATGGTTAATAATCTTGCCAAACTGGGAGAGCTTGATAAACACATAGAACGTGAAAAAGAGAAACTGGCTACCGCAGACAATGGAAATCTTGACACAGAAATAAAAGAAAGAATACAGCACAGATTAAATGATTTGCAGATAGAAAGATCTGGACGGTTAGAAACAATTAGTATTGGAAGACAAAAACTTAAAACCCAAGTTAACAGAATTAGAGAAACTATTCAGAAAATACTTCACGAAGACACTACTCTGGCTGAGAGACTAAAAACACTTTTCAGAGAACAGGGTATTACAATTGCTAGTTTAATTACTGCTCTGGGATTTATTATCAGTACTTTTGTGTTGGCTGTCTCCGGTGCTGGTGGACCCGGTGGTTCAACACCGCCAGCCCCGGCACCACCAACCCCGGGTCCCCCACCACCAACTGACCCAAAAGATTTACAGTCATGGGTAAAAAAAACAACTGTCTCACATATCAGACTTGCTAAAAAAATTGGCTCTGAAAGCAGTGGACGCGTTGCCTGGCATTATAGGCTCTGTTGTCAGCTGGTTGATTAGTACAGCGGCAAAGGTAGTTGGGTTTATGGCAGAGCATGTGTGGGTCTTTTTGGTTACAGTAGGAGGGTTGATGGTGGGTTATTTAATGAAACAGATAAAGAAGTAATACTCCTAATCCAGTGAGGCCTATTACCAATGCAGTTCTTTCCGACTCATGTGTGTCAGGGGTTGGTGTTGACTGTACTGGTTGTATGAGTGTCGGTGTTGGGGTTGGGGCCGGGGCCAGGGGTGTTACCGTCTGTAATGATTTTAATGACTGAACATGTGTGGTTGTTGCTCCTAAGTTTACAGATTGATTGAGACCGAGTTTTTGACCAACACCTGCAACAACTATTTCATTATTATAATTTGTTATTGTACCCATTTGGAGTTGAAGGTCTGATGGCAACATGTATAACCCGATTCCAACTACAAAGTCAACTTTTGATCTGGCATATCTGAGTACGTCTTGATAGCGCTGTATGCTTGATGGGAGATCTACTGTTGAATTTACTGAATCTTCAAGATTTGCAAGAAACTGTTTTTGTGCTTCAAACTTTCCACTTCCATTCAAAATGTTTGATTTTGTTAGTGATTGTGCACCTAGTATACACCAGACATATGTTCTGATAGACTCATTGACGCGCTCGACTCCTGCTTGAGTAAACCCGTCAGATTTATCTAAAATAAATGTGGTCCATGCGTTTGACTGCTTCTGCTCTATTGATCCTATCCAGACTTGTGATTTTGATGAGAATGAAGTGTAACCAGGGTAGTAATCTTGAGGGTATTGTCTGTGACTCATAGCATAATACAATGTACCCATGCCTTTGTGATCATCAAGTTTTTGTGTGAAGTCATACCGGGGACTGATGTTAAATTCATTACAGATGCGTTCAAACGCTTTCATATCCATGGGGTTGTTAAACCTGTTGAAACTGGATTCAGTGGGCAGTGGTGTATGAAGTTCTGACAGTATACGTCTAAGCTGGTAATAAACATGGAAACGATACACAGATCTAATCAGTTTGTTTGAGTGATTCAAGTGGTCTGTAAATGAAACACCACAGCCTGTAGTTGAACATAGTATTGCAAAGTTGAGTTGGTTTTGAAACATCTGTAGTGGGCTTGAAGACCACTTTCTTGCAGTTGAGTCATCTGTTATTGGAGGGTTTAGGTAATGGTCAAACGGATTCGGTACTTTGACTTGAAATAGATCTTGTACGCTTGCGTCAGACACAGCTATGTCAAGCTGATTTAGTTGAATTATCTTCTGTTCATAAGTAGGTGCGACATTGTATTTGGCATCCACATTAAATTGAAATGCGTTTGTAGTGGTGATGGTTGGTGATTTAAATTCCATCCTTTTTTATATGAGATAATAAAAATGTTTATTACCTTAACAAATCTTGACACAAGCAAACCAGTGTGGTTAACTAATGGGATTGATAATCGAGATGGTAGCAAGGCTGCAGCTATCCATGAATTGTTCTACACAGTAAAATGGTTTAATGTTGAGGATGATATATATAATAAAGTAAATTTAGATGGTAAGACTGAAGCTTTACCACCCGGGTATTATGACTTTTGTACTATAGCTGAATGGTTTCAAAGTAAATTTAAAATTAAAGCAACTTTAAATCCAGCTAACCTACTTGTTACATTAGAATTTCCGACACAAAATTGGTTAAGGATCTCAGATAAATTTGCATATTTACTTGGATTTTATATTGATGAAGATTGGTATAGATCAGATGATATTGATGAATTTGAGTTTGGTATTATAACAATGAAGACCAAAAAACTTAAAATAACTGGAAAACGTCCTGTCAATTTGTCAGTACACACAGTGCTAAATGTTTATTTGAAAGAACTAAACACATCTGAGAATGTTCACAATGGAAAGCCTTCAACTTTGTTGAGATGCTTACCTACTGGAACTGCTCCGTATTGTGAAAGTGTGGTTGTTAGATTTCCTAATTTGCAGTTTAAGAAATTAGGTTCTAGTTTCTTTGAGTCACTGAGTATATCTGTAACTAATCAGGATGACAAACCAGTTCTTATGCATGATTTTAGTGTTGTGTTGGAAATTAAATAATTTTATTTTTGTTTATAAAAAATGAGTGGTGGTCCAAAGTCGAGAATCATACCAGTTGCATGTCCAGTAACAGAATTGAAAGATTTGGCAGATGTACAGGATTTTGAGAAGGAGGGAGAAATTGGAGAAATATATGGTTTTGAACTTGATTCCTATGGCATGTACAAGAGGAAAGTAATTGTTGACATGAAAGATGGTGAAAAACAGATTCCTAAACTTGGTCAGCTACGTGATGTTACTGTACCTACTCCACCTGTAAATAATTCGCCCTACAACTTAATACATGTGGGAAATAAGTGGGTGGTTTCACCTGTACCTGTTCCACCACCCACAATTGACTGGGACATAAAGTTGGAATTTATTAGTCCTTATGTATACACTGATGACGAAGGTGCCTTAGTGTTTAGGAAGGTTGTTAACTCGGGGCCGCTTATTGTAAGTCTTGTTCCAAGTTTTGCCCCAGACAACAATAGCAGAGAAAAACTGAAAGTTGAAAATTATGAGAAACGGAGATATCTTCTTACAACTAGAAAGGGTAGATCAGATACTTCTGTTGTGTTTATGCCAGCAAGCTTAGTCATGGCTAGAGAAGTGACAATAGTATTTGAAATTATCATGAAATCTGTTGCTACTGCTAAAGAGGCTCAAATTGCACAAGGAATTAAACTTACATGGGATGAAACAGTAACAGAATCATCAAAGGTCTTTATTGCTATTACAAAAAATAATGATGTTATTAATGTTTCGAGCAGTGTTCCAGCTGTCAAGGTGGTGGTTGACAAAACAACTTTTGTTCGTCTAACTTACATAAACCTTGAACACATTGATCTTGTTGCATTTTATTATGCCAGCAAATTGTATACTTTTGAAGAGTTGCAAAATGTAATTGCTGATTAAATAAAAAAAAATATTTGTCAATAAAAAAAATGGTAAACTTCTATCCGCAACTACCAACGCTTGATCCGACTGAAACAAATGTGACGACTAAAACAACACTTGCGCCTGATCCACATATGCCAATTGCTTCAGATAAAACATTACAGACAGATGCATTCAGATTAATAAATATTACAGAAGCTTTGAAATATTTGGAGAGTGAGGAGGCTAAGTACTCACGGTGCAAAAGGAGGTATAAGTCAGTATTTAATTCTGTTCAAAACACTTCTATGGCTATTGGTGCAGTTTCAGCTTCATGTTCTGTAGGGGGTATCGTTCTGTTCGCCACAGGAATTGGGAGTTTGGCTGGAATAGCAGTTGAGGCTGTTAGCGTTGCTACATGCCTGGCTTGCTTTGGTTTGGAGGCCTTGAACAAGAGGTTTCACACAAAATTACAGAAACATGAAGCATTGAGTACGCTTGCTGGTGCAAAGCTGAGCAGTATGAAACTTATTATCAGTAAGGCATTAAACGATAATTTTATTGATGACGAAGAATTTAAGAGAGTCCAGGATGATTTAAATAATTACAAGAAACAAAAATCTGAAATACAGAATAAGATGCGTAGTCAATCTCCCGTAAATGTTGAAGAACTGAAGGCTAGTTTTTTAGCAGAGGGAAAAAAGATAGGGGTACAGGAAACCACAGAAAAACTACACAATCTTTTAAACAAATAAAAATCAGATTTGGTAATCGTTTATTAATGTCATACACTTCACAGAAAAATGCCATGCCACTTACAACACTTGTGCCTGATTATTTAACCCCATCTGCACCACCACCAGAGTACTACTGAGAAAAAAAAGTTTTTTTATTGTCCTTGTATCTTGTCAAATCTGACCGAGTAAGTTGTGACTTAAGTCAAGTTGTTGTAAGAACTTAGGGTAAGTACTTGTAAGAACTTAGGGTAAGTACTTGTAAGAACTTAGGGTAAGTAAATAATAAGTTCTTATGGCAACACACTTAAAGGTTACCTCTGCAGGTTCCTAAAAGTTAGTTGCAACTTGTTAATAAGTATTAAGTTTCACTTGGCATCACTTGATCAGGTTCATGATTAGGTTTTTATAGAGACAATAGTTATAGAGAAAGATAATAGGAGACCCGTAAGATAATCAGATCAATAAGGCCGCATCAGTCATACTCATCACTTTTAAAAAATCAAAGGGTTGATTCAGAATTAACGGGGGTAAAATTGGGGTCAAAATTTTGATATTAAAAATGGCGTAAATTAATGACTGATGCGGCTCTATTGAATTCATTGTCTTACGGGTCTCCTATTATCTTTCTCTAATGATGCTTTAATCCGCTCAGTATTTATATCTCTACTGGATGCTTGCACGACGCCGTAGGTTTACTCACTGATGAACCCCGACCTCGGCTGCAGATGGCCGGGCTCATGCCAATACATGCCTATGGCAGATCGTCGGCCTGACTGACGGCGTGTTGGTTACTGGGTGTTTGCACGATGTGTAGTTTTACTCACTCAGTGATGAACCCCGACCTCGGCTCCAGATGCCCCTGAGAATATATGCCCATGGCAGACAAGACTAAGGGGTGTGAATGGTGTACTGTTTCCCCAGGGCGCCGAAGGTCCTCGGGCCGACGACGGTTGCAGTTGCCCCGCGCACGACTCAGTGACTGACTGTACGCGGGCCAAATGCGGCCGTCGTCGGCCCGAAGATCTTTTGCTACTGGGGCCCAGCTTCTTCTGTCCACATGCTGGATTTGTCTGTCAGTGCAAAATGTTTTGCTGTCAGTCTTTGTCATAGAAGATTGTCAGATATCATACTGTGTTTGAAGTCTTGTTTAGCTGCTTCGGCCATTGCGGCAGGTTCGCTGATTGACCGATTGTGGGTTTCCCACTGGTCTGCTGGCTGATGTCGGTAACGGTCATCCGACGGGTGAACTTTTTCTTCTCTTTAGTAGTTCTTCAGTCTTTATGCCGTTCCACTGAAGGGGACAATGTTTACACAGAACCAACACGAACTGAGTATATCACACACATACACACACGCACCGACACACGGCACACACACACTCACACACACACACACACACACACACACACACACACACACACACATACACACAGCATACACACACACACACACACACACACACACACACACGCACTGACGGCACACACGTGACACACTGCGGCACACACACCGTCACACACGTGTACCGTCACTAAGGCTGTTGTCACTCAGTCAAGTGTTCGAAGGGACTATGTGTTGCAATTCGGCCTTCCTTTGTCAATGTCTGTCCGGCGTCTTTCTTTCTGTCTTTCCTTTCCGTGGTCGGTCGGTGGTATCTAGGTGGTCTGCCGATCTCTTTAGCGGTTCTTTGGTTCAGTCAGTCTTTCCTACCTTGTTTATTTGTTTGACTTCTTTGTTTCTTGACACATGATGATCAAGATCGAAAACCACTGACACCCCAGCGGCAACCACCTCAGTCAGGTTGTTGTTCTTCGCAGTAGTATTTCCGACGTCCCAACCCCAATGCGCAAAAGGCCATCGGGCCGATGACGGCCGCCGTTTAGCCCGTGCACGGTCGTGCGGCGCCGGGCCAACGGGGGACGTCGGTCCGATGGCCTCTTACGCAATGGGAAATGACTATGACAACTCTCCGCGTCAGCCTTACTTGTAAATCGACAGCGGTCGCAGCCAGGTTATTGTGAGCTTTTTGATTGGGTGACGTGTTTTGTGGTTTTTTGTTTTTTGTTTTTTGTTTTTTTTTTGTTTTTTTTTTTTGGGTGGGGGGGAAAGGGGGGTTCGGCCGAACCGCTATGTGTCAAAGCGGCCCTCCCCCCGATCCGCACCTGCTCCTTGTGAAAATCAGTGGAAATTGATATGTCTTTCATGACACTTCGATGCTAGTGGAAATGTGCTGTACTGACTGACAAATCAAGTTTTGTCGAGGGTCGGATCGGGGGGTCGGGGGGGGGGGGGGTCAGTGTGGGGGTGGGTAGGAGGGGTGTTCAGTCCGGCTAGTGGTTCTGGCCACGTCGGAACTCCGCCCCTCCCCAGCCCAAAATACCTCAAGTTAAAGGAAGTTTCTATATCACCGATTCTGTTCTGGAGTTTGGAATCCCCCCCCCCCCACCCCTTCCCTTCCCCCCCCCCCCCCCCACCCCTCTTGCTTGAATCTTTTTTTTTTTTTCTTCTTTTTTTTTTTTTTTCTTTTTTCCACGTCAATCCGGCCACAGCGGGGAAGCCGGCCGACGTAGGTCTCAGTGGAGTCTACGTGTTGCAGTTCCTTGCAGTCCTTCCTTTGTCTGTTTGGTTGGACTGTCTCTCCCCTCCTTTCCCCCTTTTCCCCCCTCCCCGCACCCCCACCCCCACCCCTCCCCACTGACACAAACACCCCTTTCCTACCTTTGACGTCAGTGTTCGTTTTTCAGTGTTGGTTTTTGTTTTCACCAGTGTGTAACAATTAGTTATTAAAATCAATTGTTTATCATGAAAAAAAAATGTACAAAAAGGATCGTCAATATTTCCTTGATGAGTTAGATTACAAACGAGCGAATCGATCTCCATCGCTCTCTCATACTATGATGATGCACAATCCGATTCAGTGCATCGATTCGCCGATATGTGCATTATGGTGTAAGGGAAACTACTGTAAATAAACCCTATTATCGCTTTCTTCCCCTTTTAGATTTCTTTGAAAAACATACATCGATTAAGTTAAAGTTATTAACTTTTGTTCTTTTTGGTGTTCTACCTTTTTGTGTAATATATTTTGAAATCACTAATTTTATTATATTATTTTTTATCTTTAAGCTTATTTCAATGCACTTGAGCACAGCCTAAACACATTTTTACTTTTTGTGTTTTCCGATTCTAGTTTTGGTGTAAGCCGGCTTACATCAGAAAAAACACCACACGTGAGTGCAATATAGCATCAAAAGTTGGTTTGTAGGGCGAAAATTGACGAAATTTTCACAGTAAACATATTTTAGGCAGACGGGGTTTAGGTCGTACATTACTAAGTTAAATAAAGTGCCTATTTATTGTCGATGATTAGAGAAAGAGACACACGAAGTGTACTTTCGCACTTAACCTCGATGGCTCTTTCTGTTTTCTTTAGTCTGTTTGCCAGTTAACAAATATGTGGGTTTTAAAGAGTTTTCGGGAAATATTTTAATACCTGGTTTTGTTTGGTCGATTAACACGGCATAAACACAATGTCTCATTCTCTGCTCTTGCTACTGTTAGGTCTGCAGATGTGTTTTGTTTTTGTTTTTTTCTCATTTACATTATAGTGTTTACCTTAATGGCTTATTTCTTTTCAGACAGATCAAGATGGTGCTGACTTGTAGATTCTACCGGAATAAGTTTCCAGAGATAGAGGATGTTGTGATGGTGAACGTGCGCTCCATCGCAGAGATGGGTGCCTATGTCCACCTTTTGGAGTACAACAATATTGAAGGCATGATTCTTCTCAGTGAATTGTCTCGGCGTCGAATCCGTTCCATCAACAAACTGATCCGTGTTGGCAGAAACGAATGTGTGGTTGTTATCAGAGTAGACAAGGACAAAGGTAAACAATACAGATGACAGTAATTATGTGCCTTAATCAAGTGCATGTGGAATAACTTAATCAGTAACAGTGACAGGTTTGCTACTGTCGTCCATTTGTCAAATTACGTGCCTTAAAGTTAAACACCAGTTTAACAGGTTTGTTAATTTACTTCATATCTTTCACCTGGAGAAAACGATGTCATTTATCGCCGGTGCTGGACTGACCATATAGCCCACTGCGAACGACAAGAAGAAGAAGACGACTTCATATCTTGACAAAATATTTTGAACCATTAAATGTAGCTTTTGGCTGGAAAGCTCGTCGGATCAGTTCTTTACTAGACTGTCTCCATGTAGGCTGAGCCCCTTAAATGTCTGTGTAAAAGGGTATGTTATTATTAGTTGTTTGGGTCTTTTTTGTTTTTGGCTCACGTGCAAAGCAAAAGTGAGTATGTTTTGGGCCAGTGATCGTCCGTCCGTCCGCCATCGTCCATGGTAAACTTTAACGTTGACATTTTCTCGGAGACTATTCAAGCCAGATTCTTCAAACTTGGCCCAAGGATAGCTTGTGGCAAGACCTTTCTAAACATACCAGTTTGAGTGACCTCTCACAAAGGTCAAGGTCAGGGGATCGGGAAATATGTCAGAAATAGCTATATTTTGACATAATTTATTTTTTCTTAAATACTGTTCACAACTTCAAACCCAAACTTGGTACAAAGATACCTGCTGGTAAGACATTTCTATGCATACTAATTTGGTTGATCCCTCGGAAAGGTCAAGGGTCACAAGAGCTCAGAAAATAGGTGAAAAATAGCCATATTATATTTTGACAAAGATGGTTCTTCTCAAATACTATTCACAACTTCAAACCCACATTTTGTACAGAGATACCTGATGGTAAGACCTATTTATGTATACTAATTTGGATTACCCCTCGGAAAGGTCAAGGGTCACGCAGGGCTCAGGAAATAGGTCCGAAATAGCCATATTTTGACAAGAGATGTTTTTCTCAAATACTATTCACAACTTTAAACCCAAACTTGCTACAGCAATACCTGTTGGGAAGACCTTTCTATGCACACTAATTTGGTTGATCCCTCAGAAAGATCAAGGGTCACGAGAGCTCAGGAAATAGGTTAAAAAAAAAAAGCCATATTTTGACAAAAGATGTTTTTTTTCAAATACTATTCACAACTTCAAACCCAAATTTGGTACAGAGATACATGATGCTAAGACCTGTCTATGCATAATAATTTGGATGACCCCTTGGAAAGGTCAAGGGTCACAAGAGACTGGCAAATGTGTGTAAAATGCCAATTTTTGATAAAATTGTAGGTATTGCCAACATTTTTGCAAATCTTTCAGCCAAATTTGGTACAAAGATAGCTGATGATAAGACCTTCCTATGCATACTAATTTAGTCAACTCATCACAAAGGTCAAGGGACACGGGGGATTGACAGATGTGTAAAAAATGCTTACATTTTCAGAAAACGTGGAATTTGCTGCTGCAGAAGCCAGCCCTTGTCACAAAGGTCACACATGTAAATCGGTCATACATGTGAGCCATAATGGCTTTGCATTTCTTGTTATTAATATTAGTATTATTAAGGCATTGTTATTGTTTCGGTTGTATAGTAGTTTAGTACTATTCAAAATGAAAATTCTGTTAATCAATGGCCATCCTAGGGTCTGAGCAAAAGGTACCGGTATATAATACAGTTATCGCTATATCAAGATGCACCATCAAAGTTCTCCTTTAGCAAAGTAAGCACATAAATATGTACCATTCAAGTTAAGATCAAGAGATGTAATACAGGTAGGGTGCAAACAAAGAGAACTTTCAAGCTTCACTGAGCATACGAACAGCAGGCTCTCTGGGGATGGACGAATAGCAGCCAGGAGTGACAATGGGCAGCATCCATGATACACAGGTGGCCATTTTATAAAGGGTCATTACATAGTAGAAAACATAGTAAAAAGAAATGGAAGTAATCTTTGATGATGGCTATAAAAAGTGACAGGTTTGAATGTAATTGACTGTATTACAGTTTGTTTCTATTTCTAACACTGGTGTCTGTTGCCAGTGTGTAGACATTTTCAGATGGTTTAATTTGTTTTTATTGTTAATTTACTCCTCAGGTTACATTGACTTGTCCAAGCGACGTGTGTCACCAGAAGAAGTCATCAAATGTGAAGAAAAGTTTGCCAAGGCGAAAGCAGTAAGTTTCTTCTTCTTGAAAAAGTGATGCCTGTTTCTGTACTCATTTGTCGGTACATGTAAACTCTGCATCATGTGGCAGGTCTTGAAGTCATCATAAACATCTGCATGCAATGATTTTAAACTTCTTTTTAAAAAAACTTTAAACTCTTTTGGAGGTTTGAAAATGCTTTAGCCCTCAGAATCCTGACGAGTCAGAATGACCATGATAATTCATGTCACCTCAAGGCAGCAAGCTATTCTGGCATCACCCTTGAATGAGTTGAAGTTGAATTGTGCCAGTACAGTTGAATCCGCTTAAGTTGTTTGCCATATATATATATATATTATAATATGAGGCTTGGCTTCTGCAGCAGACACATGGTTACGGCCTGTTTCGTGCAGCAGCATCAGGACTGGGTAACACTCTTTAACATTATCTTTTGTTGGTCTCCTCACCACCCACCTGTATTCAGTGTCATCGTCAGTGAAGTTGTAAAAAATAATAATTACGGTATTTATAATGCGCTTATTTTATAATAATTATAACTCTAAGCGAACACTCACAACTCGCACACGCTCTAGACAATGACTCACGTAACACAAATAGTGAAGATACCTTATCACAGTCAGCTTGGGGTGAGGAGTGTGGTGATATAGTGCTAGAACTGTTGAAAGAGGTGAGTTTTGAGGGCGGACTGGAAGGAGGAGAGCGAGTGTTTCTGAAGGAGAGAGAGTGGGAGAGTGTTCCAGGTAGATGGACCGTATACTGAGAAGGAGCGGGGGCCGAAAGTGCTGAGTTTGGTGCGGGGGATGAGAAGGCGGAGAGGGTCGGAGGCGGAGCGGAGGGAGCGGGGAGGAGTGTAGGGGTGAAGTAAGTTGGAGAGATAGGCAGGAGCGTAGTTGTTCAGGGATTTGTAGCAGAGAGACAGAATCTTGTATTGGATGCGTTGGGGGATGGGGAGCCAGTGAAGGAGCTTGAGCAGGGGAGTGATGTGGTCGGATTTTTTCTTTCTGAGGACGAGGCGGGCAGCATTGTTCTGGACGCGCTGGAGAGTGAGAGTGGTGGAGTGAGGAAGGCCGGAAAGGAGAGAGTTGCAGTAGTCGATGCAAGATAAGATGAGAGAGACAGCGAGTTTGGTGGCAGCTTCGGTAGTGAGGTATTTTCTGATCTGACTGATGCGGCGGAGGTGGAAATAGCATGCCTGGGCCGTGGCGGAGACGAAGCTGGTCATGGAAATCGAGGATAATGCCAAGGTTCTTGACCGAGTCAGAGAGGGAAATGCCAAACTCCAAGTGTGATGGCGTTCGAGAAGAAGAAGAAAGAAGAGAGGGAAATGGGGGTGCTGTCGAGTTGAAGGTGGAGAGAGGGAGGGAGCTGGGAAAGTTTCTGGCGAGTGCCTACCAGCATGGCTTCCATTTTGTCGTCGTTCAGTTTGAGCTTGTTTGCTGTCATCCAGTTTTTCACGTCTTCATAGCAGTCAGTAGTGTCTGAGTGTTGTCGAGTTTGTCTTTGTCTAGTAGTTGTGAGTCGTCAGCGTAGAGGTGGTGGTGTATGTGGTGAGACTGGATGATGATGGACAGGGGGGAGGTGTAGAGTGTGAAAAGGACCGGGCCCAGGACAGACCCCTGTGGAACGCCGCAGGAGAGCCAGACTGGGTTGGAGGAGACGCCGTCGATGGTGATGGACTGCTGTCTGTCGGAGAGGTAGGAGAGAAACCAGGAGTGAGCAGAGTCAGTGATGCCAAAGGAGTGGTGAAGGCGGTGGAGGAGGATAGAGTGGTCTATGGTGTCGAAGGCGGCAGAGAGATCGAGTAGCGTAAGAAGGGAGATGTTGCCCGAGTCAGTGGAGAGAAGCAGGTCGTTAAGGATATGTAGAAGGGCTGTTTCAGTGCTGTGATGTTTGCGATAGGCAGACTGGAAGGGACTGAGGAGGTTGTTGTCGGCGAGGTGGAGGTTGAGTTGGTTGAGAAGAAGCTTGGACAGGAAAGAGAGATTGGAGACTGGGCGGTAGTTCTTGAGTTCGTTTGGGTCGAGGTTGTGTTTTTTGAGGAGAGGACGGACGATGGCGGACTTGAAGATATCAGGGACGGAGCCATTCTCTAGAGATGTGTTGATGATGTCGGTAATGAAGGGCAAAAGTTTTGGGAGGCCGTCCCGGTAGAGGGAAGCTGGTAGGGGGTCTAGTTCGCAGGTTTTGAAAGGCATGGACTTTATGGTCTTGAGGACTTCATCCTGAGAGACGGGGCGGAAGGACGAGAGGGAGTGCCGGAAAAGGGGGGGTCAGGAAGGCAAGGCGGAGAAGGCAGAGTGTCGAGTGTGTTGCACAGAGTTTGGATTTTGTCGGAGAAATAGCAGGAAAAAGCGGACAGAAGTTCTTCTTTGCTGTGTGTGTTGGGAAGAGGAGAGTCGTTAGAAGTGCCTAGGAGTGTGTTCATGGTAGCGTAGAGGGTTTTGGAAGAAGTGGATTCCAGGATTTTGTTTTGAAGGTGTTTGGAGTCGGAGATCATTCTGCAGACTTTGGATCTGGTGGTTTGGAAGATCTCTGTGAACGGTGAGGTCAGATGAGCGCCAGCGGCGTTCCGCTTGTCGACGCTCGCGCTTGGCCTCAGCTATGTCGTCAGTGAGCCGGGGGAGGGGAGTCGGTTGGGTATGGAACAGGTGGTGACAGGGGCATGGGTGTCTAGAAGTTTTCGAAGGGAGGAATCGAAATGGGATGTAAGATCGGGAGAGGAGGCGGGGTCCAAGAGAAGGTCGACAGCTTCGTCAAAGAAGTTCTCTCGGTTGACAGATTTTAGTTTGCGACGAGAGACAAAGAGCTTGGGTTTTTTCGGGGGAGGTAGGTTGAGGGCGACGAGAATAGCAAGGTGGTCGGAGGGAAGCACAGAAGAGGTGTCAGAGTCGAGGAAGAGTTGATCGGAGGTGCAGGTGATGATCCAGTCGAGGGTGTGGCCGAGTCGGTGGGTGGGTTTAGTGATGTGTTGTGTAAGATTGTAGTTTGAAAGTGACGTGCAAAGGCGTTTTGTGTCGGGGTGGTCGGGTTTGTCGAAGTAGAAGTTAAAGTCGCCAAGAAGGATGTGTTTTCCGGGTCCTGTGCTGTAGTGGTCGAGGAGGAGATCGAACTCGGTGAGGAACATGGAGTTTGTGAGTTTGTTTTGAGAGCTTGGAGGGGGGGCGATAGATACATGAGAAGATGAGGGACTGGCCAGGGAGTGTTGCTACGGCCTCGACAGATTCAAAGGAGGGATGAGCAAAAGGGAGAGACTGAGAGAAGGAGAGATGAGCAGAAAGACAGTCCCTGTAGATGATGGCAATGCCACCCCCTCTGGAAGCACGCGGGAAGGAGGCCAGGCGGTAGCCACTCGGAGTGACGCTGGCGATGATGGGTTCATCGCCAGCTGAGCGGAGCCACGTTTCGGTGATCACAACAACATCTAGGTCATTGTCTAGGATGAAATCTGAAATCACGTCGGCTTTGCCATCTTTGCAGACAGACTGTGCATTGAACAGACACAGTTTTAGGTTGGATGAGCCAGAAGAGGAAGAGGGAGAAGAAACGGACGAAGAAGAGGACAAAGGAAGAGGAGGGTGGGGAGGGGGGAAAGTTGATGGAGGAGGGAAGGAGAGGGGAGAGGAGGAAACGACGGGGAAGGAGAACCGGGCAAGAAAGAGGATGCGAGAGGAAGGTGAGGAGGAGGAAGGGGAGTAGGAAAAGCTGAGGTAGAGGGAGGGGGGAGGGCGAAGGGGAGGAGAAAGGGGGGAGAGGGGACGAGGAGGAAAAAGCAGGCGAAGGAGGAGGGGGTGAGGGGAGGAAGGGGGAGGGGGCGGCTGAGGAAAGCAGGGAGCAGTAGATGAGCAAGAGAGGAAAGGAAAAGGGAGAAGAAGGAAGGGAGGTGGAGAAATCGAGGAGGCAGGGGGAGGTGGAAGGGCATAGGAAAAAGGGAAGAAGTGAGTGGTTGTGTTTGTGGTGGTGAGTCCTGCCTTTTGCTAATTCCGCCCCTGTGGCCTCTCTTTCGCGATCGGGTGCCGCGTAAGGCATCTGCAACAGTGTCAGCGGCACCGACTGCGCAGTAGGTGGCGTGGCGACGTAGAGATAATTGTTGGCGTGTGTATTTGATGAGCATGATTGTGAGGACAAGAAAGAGGAAGACGAGAAGAGGGTTCAGTAGGGTGTGTGTGTGTGAGTAAGTGTGTGTGTGAGCGGTGTGGTAGGGGAGCGACCCTGATTTCCGGTCGGTCAGCGTCAAGATCGGGCAATGGCGCCGAAAGTGGGGAGGGCGAGATGTCGACGAGAGAGCACATGAAAACCTATAGAACGGTAGGAACATGAACGAGTCTACAACAACCAAGCAGCAGATGCAACCACGGGTGGAAAACAGACTCACACAGTAAACATATCACACACTAGCACGCAGCACATGAAAACAGGGCGCGGAAAGGCCCGACGAACCCACGCTGCGGAAGAAGCAAAATGGCGGCGTAAACAAAAATTCAAATGACAGACACAATTCAATACGATACCACTCAAACAGCAATCAGATCAGACGAAACACAAGCATAATCCTCATCAGTGCACTCTTATACGATACTCAGCAGACTTTCAACACACGAAACACAGTACATCCAACAAAAAAACACTAAACACTGGGAGCGAAAACACGTGGTAGGTCGCACAAAACAAGATGTAGATGTCACAATTGTTGATCGATGTATACAAGTACAAGCGGTTACAAAGGGTATTTATACAAACTGTCAATGGCCTTTTGATGTGACATAAATGCAGCAGTACATGTTGAATGCAATATATCTAGGTCATCTGTTTTAAGCAAAGCAAAGAAGGGACAGAGTATGTTGTTGAGCCAAATTGACATTACATTTACAGTGCACATCATATAGGTGGTCTGGCATGTGAGCGGATTCAACTTTAATCATTGTTGATCTTTGGGTTCTCGTGGATCAAGCATCCCAACACAGTCAGAAAACTGTCTGCAACAGATACTGCTGACAGTATGTGTATGGGTCCTTTGTGTACTATCTTAGAGCTTTATGATGTGAATACAGTGCTAAATGTCAAAATTCATCGTTTGGAGGGTGTGTTGTTTTTGTACCCGAGTCACAGATTATCGTTTGCATCAGCCTCATTTTGAATTAATGTGCATATTTATGAGCCTATGTCACAAGGCAGAACCCGGATGTACTATCACAACACTCTAGGTCATGATGTCATCGGCGTGATGTACACACATGTACTGATGTTCTCCGGTATCCCTCATCCCTTTTCGTAATTTTTTACTAGGAACTAGAATAACCTTCTGTACTCGCTATGCTGTCCAAATCACAATGCGGGTTCTGCTCGACCTGCTAGTATTGTACTAGTAATGATCATGCGGAGTGCACAGTGCCTAGTTTGACCTTTGATCTTTTACCCCTCAGAAACACGCACCGTCTTCCGTCATTGAAACAGAACATTTGTATTTATACCCACTTTCTGCATTGCAATCAATTTCACATCTCACACATTGAGGTCTACGTAAAGCATCATTGGAACTACAAATGCACCCTCACAGCAGAAACACTACCTCTCAGAATTGAGTGAGTGAATGAGGGCACAGACAAAAAATGTTATGACCAGCGATTTGCAGCATTTTGACGCACACCATAGTTTTCAGATCTCAGAATGTTTGAATAACCCTTGAAATTAGGGATGTACAACGCCAATGACTAATGAAATATGTGTGTGTTTACAGGTGAACAGCATATTGCGGCATGTGGCAGAGCTGTTGGACTACTCCAGTGGTGCAAAACTTGAAGAACTGTATGAGAAGACAGCCTGGTACTTTGACGAGAAGTACAAAAAGCCTGGCGCTTCTTATGAGGCCTTCAAACATGCCGTTGGGTAATGATAGTTATTGAACCTTTAGCTTATCGTCAGATTATGTTATGTCAGCTTGAATGCTGACACTAAAAGAAATGAAATTTGGATTGACCATGAAAGCTCATCGGTGGTGCCGGAAAAGCTTGGTGTCTGGAAACGCTATGCTATTTCAGGCACCACCCTTTCAATGTTAATCTATAGTGTGGAATTGGCTCATCAAATCAGTAAAGGATGCTGGCTATCTTGCGAGTTATCTGATGTTGATTGAAAATGGGACACCTAAAAATGGAAAAATGACCGTCAGAATTTTCCAGATAGGATCCCTGGGACGTTTTGCTGCTATAAATGCTAAATCTATGGAAAACAGCTGTCAGTCTGTCCCGAGAACCATAATGTAGTTTTCAGAGGACAACTCACAGGCTTGGGAATTGCCACCATATTGGGACTTGGTGTGTTTAGATTCGGGGGGGGGGGGGGGGGGGGGGGGTGTCTGGGATCCTGTTGGGATCCTTGCCCCTTCCCAGGGCCCCAGGACTACAGCCGCCACCACCCCTCCCTCCCTGAATCTAAACAGACACTTGAGGTACCTTAAAATAGAATATCTGATTACTTAATTGTAACAGATAGGCCAGGGGACGGGTCCCCATATATATGTATTTACTCTAGCCCTAACCAGGCTATATAAGAATCCTATTTAATTTAGGATATGATATTACTTACACAACTCTGTAAATAGTTTGTATTTTTATAAAATCATTTTTATGAGATAGACATTTTCTCTGTGATTTTAATGGCTGGTCCTGAAAATTTTTATCTGTTCTTAACTAAATAAAGATAAATCTTTGCAAATACATGACAGCTGTTGGGGTGGTGGATAGAGATCAAACCTTGGCACAGCACGAAGCCCATCAAATAACTAACTATACGGGACAAGCGGCCCTTCAGCTGCCACCTCCAACAGCAGCATCAGGGGCAAGGCGAATGCTATCCAGCTGCAAGAGACATAAATCCTCATGAGCCCCTGCAGTCGCAGGGGCTCATGCAGATTTATGTCTCTTGTTGGTCCATGACTAGCTTACAGCTCGTTGCACACGGGCATGTCAACTAAGCTCCACGGAAAACCAGTAGAACCTAAGTAACAGATAATAATAAAACCCTAAGTCCCCTCCCCCGTCCACCCCTTTTTTTCCCCCCAAACCCCAAATGTTATATAGTCTCTGATCACCTAGGTGCAAAGAGACTCTAATTCTAAACCATGATTAAGTAAGTAGACTGCAAGTCTACTATTATTAATGGTTGACACACAGAAGTTTGCAGAGTGGAAAGATTGGGGTCACCCTACATCATCCACCCCACCTTCTTTTTTTCCGGCACGAAGTACTCTGCTAGCACTCAGTCCTAGGGTGACTTTAAAAACATGTTCTGAGCTAGTTTGGCATGCCAGGATCAGTACTTGCACAATGGAGATAACCATCCCACATTGTAAATATTGTAGGAGTTAAGAACCATCATTGGTGTGAATAAAAACAAAAGAAATTGTTGCCTTCAGCTCTCATAGCTGGGCCTCAGGTCTCTGTTTATGTATCATTATCAGTGACTAAAATGTCTGTTAACTCATTCTACCCCAACACCGAAATCCCCAAATTTTGCCGTTGTCCCCTAAAGACTGCATTGAAGTGCAGGACACAGATCGACCATGATAGTTCAAGGGTGATGTCAGAATAGCTTGGCGCCCATAGGCGCCAAGCTATTTTGGCATCACCCTTGAACTATCATGGTCGATTCTTATCTTCCTGTGGTTGTCTGGGGTAGAATGAGTTAATGTGTGTTTCTCTCCAGAAATCCAGAGGTGCTAGATGAATGTGATATAGACGAAGAGACGAAAGCTGTCCTTCTGGAAAACATCTGTCGCAAATTGAAACCGCAGTCTGTGAAAATCAGAGCAGGTAACAAAGAAAATGCAATCACATGAATTCCAGCAAAAGACCTGACATTTTTAGTGTACTGTTATGTCAGGTAGCATTTTACTTTAGAATGTTGTTGTATCAAAATGTGCAGTTAGTGCATTTTTCCTGTTGCTTGAAGCTTATGTACTTTTCATGGGGAAAAAATCGAGATAATGCCATATAACTGACAAATATGGACAATTATTCCATACTTCACACTTGTCTTTTGGCCCGAGTGTCATGAGTAAGCTTAGTCCTGTGCAAGCCACTATGTGAGGTGCTCTGCTATAGCAGAGAACCTTCTTCTTCATCGTTCTCGAGTTTCTGCCTGAGATGTCAAGATTAATATCCATCTGAGGCATAATCCTTGAGGGTTGCGTGTGCGCTCGTTTCCCTAACAGGTTTCCACACTATACCAGATGGCATAGTCAGTTACACTCCGACTTAGTTGGTCATTGGTTTGCCCATGGTTGGTTTTCTGTCGGGGTTTGCTCCCCTAGCCTTTGCCTCTCCCGAGGCACCCACAAGGCAGTGGGGCTATTTACCCATAGTTGGGAGTCTGGTTCACGGGCATCAGGGCATATCCAAACACCGGTGGGCCTGCATGCCACGTGTCTGGGGGCCAGACCTTGCTGTCTCTCTCATCTTATCTCGCATCGACTATTGCAACTCTCTCCTTTCCGGTCTCCCTCACTCCACCATCTTCACTCTCCAACGCGTCCAGAACAATGCTGCCCGCCTCGTCCTCAGAAAGAAAAAATCCGACCACATCACACCCCTGCTCAAACTCCTTCACTGGCTCCCCATCCCCCAACGCATCCAATACAAAGTTCTGTCTCTCTGCTACAAATCCCTGAACAACTGCGCTCCTGCCTATCTCTCCAACTCACTTCACCCCTACACACCTTCCCGCTCCCTCCGCTCTGCCTCCGACCCTCTCCGCCTCCACATCCCTCGCACCAAACTTAACACTTTCGGTCCCCGCTCCTTCTCCGTATACGGTCCATCCATCTGGAACACTCTCCCACTCTCTCTCCGTCAGAAACACTCTCTCTCCTCCTTCCAGTCCGCCCTCAAAACTCACCTCTTTCAACAGTTTTAGCACTATATCACCGCACTCCCCACCCCAAGCTGACCGTCGTAATGTATTTCACTGTTTGTGGTACGTGAGTCATTGTCTAAAGCGTGCGCATGCGTGCGCGAGTTGTGAGTGTGCGCTTAGAGTTATAATTATTATAAGATAAGCGCATTATAAATACCGTAATTATTATTATTATTAGACCTCCTCCGAGTCCCCTGTAGTTCAGCCTGAGTCCGTAAGGTGCTCAGTTACTGTGTGTCACCACGAGGAGGCACTACATGAGGCTTGTTGTTGGAGAGGCTATGTACTGGCAGAGAGAGACTGACACATTCTGCCCTCCTTTTCGCAATAATGCTAGCCAGCGGTGGAAGCTGAGAGCAAGAAGTGACAAGCACTACCACTGCGCTAGCACACTAGATGCATCACAACAACCATTTTGACACGCAGAGAACCTTACTTAGTGGCTTGCGCAGGACTTAATTTTAAGCTCTGTCATGCAAATGAGGCCTGGTATTTTTTTGTTTTGTTTTGCAGACATCGAAGTTGCATGCACCAAGTACGAAGGAGTTGATGCCGTGAAAAGGTCACTCAGGAAAGGACTGGAGCTCACTTCAGAGGCAATGCCCATCAAGGTGATATATGCAACATGGCAATTACACACCATGAGACACGTAGATTCCTGTTTAACCCATTTAGCCACATGGCTCAATTTTGGAGGTGTTAACTAACTCCTATGTACCTGTTGTAGGAGATAGATTGACCATGATAATTTAAGGGTTGTGCCAGATTGGCTTCAGGCGCAAATCCAGTCTGGCACTACCCTTGAATTATCATGGTCAATTCATCTCCTGCTGTAGGGTGTTGGGGCTAAATGGCTTAATATGCATTGAATGATATGTCACATGGAAAGACTGTCTGGTCTGCTTTAATAATTTTCCTGCTTTTCTGACAGCCCTTTTTTCCTTTGACCACACACATGAATGGTACACAGTACCAGAAATATAACTCTCTAGTTCTTTAGGCGGTTATTTAGATTTACTGTGTCAGTGAGTATGTGTCTGTCCTAATGGGTCATTATAGCCATGTGTTTTTGTGGGGGGTTTTTAACATATGTTCATGTAAGTGCTTCAAAACTACTTGATCAGTATTTTTGCTTATCATTTATATTATTTATGCAGATCAACCTGATTGCCCCTCCTCTGTACGTGGTGACGTCACAGACCATGGAGCGCACAGAGGGGCTGGAGGTGCTGACTAAGGCCATTGAGGCCATCAAGGCAGAAATCACAGCAGCTGGCGGTGTCTTTAATATTGTGCAGCAGGTATGGGCAGAGTTCTTTTAGATCAATATATGTTAATATCCCAATATATGCCCATCAGTATGATCCATAAGCAGTCTCACTCCGCATTCACCCTCACTGGGATAATAGACGACAGGGGATAAAATATAATTATGTGATGGCTAACATTTATGTCGTCGGTATTGGGCAAAGTTCATTCACAGTTCAAGATATGTGTACAAGGTCCAAAATCACAGACTAGCTCACACCTTTCACAGCATATAATATGTTTTTATTTATCATAGGAAATTAAGATTTTGGTTGCTTTTCAGCTCATATGTAATAGCAAAAGTGAGTATATATTGAATCATCAACGTCTGTCTGTCGTCCATGGTAAACTTTATCGTTGGCATTTTCTCAGAGGCTGTTCAAACCACAGTCTTCATACTTGGCTCAGGGATACTTTTTGACAAGGCCTTTCCTAAACATACATTATTTTCAGTGGCCTCTCACAAGATCAAAGGGGTACGAAATAGGTTATAAATAGCCATATTTTGGCAAAAATTGCTTTTTCTCAATACATGTACTAACTTATAACCCAAACTTGGTACAGACATACCTGATGGTAAGACCTTTCTATGCATACTAAATTGAATGACCCATTGGAAAGGTCAAGTGTCGCAAGAGGTCAGAAAAATTCTAGTTTTTGATACAGTTTTTGCAAACTTTTCAGTCAAAGCTAGCACAGAACTAGCTGATGATGAGACCTTTTTATGCATACTAATTTAGTTGACCCCTCGCAAAAGTCACTAATGGGAGGTACAAGGGGGATGACGTGAAAATGTGAGAAAACAACATGATTGTGACTAAACATGAAATTTGCTGGTACAAAAAACAGCCGTTTACTTATGTTAAGACACCTAAATACTTGTTCCTTCCAGTGACTTGTTGGAAAGGTCAAAGTCACAAAGAGGTTAGATATTAATATTATATTATAATTATATTATATGGATCAGTCATGCATGCACTTGAGCCATAGGGGCTTTGCAATTTTTGTTGGGGGAGAGGGGGGGGGATGGGGCACATAGTTTGATTTATTTTATAGCATTTACTTATTTGTAAAAGTTATCTACTCATTTGTTATTTATTTGTTCACTTTTATGTTTATTTACTCTGTGTTTATTTATCAACGGTATTATTTATTTAATTAGTTCTGTATTTGCTTGACTTCAGCCACGAGTGGTGTCAGATATTGATGAGATCGAGCTGGAGAAACAGCTACAGAAGCTGGAAGAAGAGAATCGTGAGGTGGCCGGCGATGATGATGATGAAGACGAGTATGGCGATGAACTGGGCGACAAGGGCAAGAAAGCGGATGATGACGAGGAAGATGATGATGTGGAAGTTAAAGAGGCCTGATTAAAATGAAACTGACTTCTTCGGTGCATGCCCTTCAAGAGTAGGGATGAACCAAACTGCCGTTTGATGGAAAGACACTCCTTGTATTTACAGCCAAGCTTGGATGTATGTAATGTCTACATGACCTTGGCTGATACATGTATGTGTGGTCTGTGATTCTGGACTTTACAGCTTCCAGTCATGGGTCCAAAATCATAGACCAGTTCACACATAATCCAAGGAACTATAGGCAAGTGTTTGCAGCAATGGAACAAGGTCACCTGTGTAGCAGTATGAAACCCCACAGCAAGTGATCATGTAAACAGGTTTGGCTGTACTTGCAATGTGGTGAGCTACATTTTTTTCCATGTAGCTTGAGAACTGATGTATGCAAGGCTCAAACTTTTGTGGGAAAATCTCAGATTTCAGATAAAATGCAGTTCAGGGGTTCTTGAGGTATTTAAATTTTAAAAAAATTCCCACAGTCCTCCCAGTGCCTCAAAGCAATCGGCAGAATTTAATATTGTAATATCCTTTTGCATTAGCTCTTAGGCTCCCAGAACTAAATGACTTCCATTCTGTGGAATGGAAGTCATTTAGTTCTGGGAGTTTAAGAGTTAAGCAGTGAAAGTTCACACAGTGATGGGGTTTTTCAGTCTTTTGATTGCTGGACAGTTGGTCAGTACTTCATTTCCTTTCTCATTCAGGAGAAACATAGCATGGCCTAACCCCTTCACTGCTGAGAAAAATTGAACACCACCCAGCTGCAGTTGTGGGGACTCATGAGGATCTATGCCTCTTGCTGACCTGACTGTAAACATGTTCTTTGGATGGATGACGTTCTTTGGCATTGAGTTTAAGATTTCAAACACGCAATTTGAGTCCAGTGGCAGTGAAGGGCCTAAATCTTTTGCTGTAAGTCCAAGCTGGAGGGCAGTGCCTGATTGACATTCTACTCATTGGGGAGTTTGGCTTTTGTTTCTATTCTGTGTACAAATCTGTTAGCCCTTTGGTTGTCAGTAGCGTTTTTTGTCTCGGTGATTTCTGCAGGAATCATCAAAACAAAATGCGCAACCGAGAACCAAAGGGTCTCTGTGAATGTTTTGTGTTACGGTGCAGTGGTCTTGTGCTTCTGTATGTCACCATGTAGATATCTCCACTCAGTTGCAATGCCAGGAGGGTTCCTGGTTTGATTATACAGAACCCTGAATTTGAATTTTAGTTCATGATTATTAATTAGCTGCTGTGTGATTTTGGACATATGTCTGAAAGCTCTAACATCTAAAATCACAGACCAGCACACATTTGTGGACATAGACAATTTTCATAAAAAACGGACATGAACTTTTATCATTAACTAGAACTCATGTTTACATTTGGAATCAACATGAAGGAATTTGAAATTTTACCTTGGTTTTAACGGTAGTCATGAATGTTTTGAAGCAGTGAGCTCTGGTTACCATGTCAACATAAATGTGTATTACATAATAAATTATGTAAAAGCAGTTGCTCTTTGGGGTTTGTGCTCATGTGTGTATGTTACCATCAGTACGGAATAAAATAATGCGTGTTTGTCATCAGCAGCATGTATGGAAGAACAATAATAAAATGCACACCACATACATACACACATTAAAATCAGGATGAGTTACTGGACGCTTACCCTTATCATTCGGAATACACCAGTGTGTGAAATAAGTTTGACTAAAATATTTCAAGGGTAGTGCCAGAATAGCTTGGCGGGTATAGGCGTCGAGCTATTCTGGCACCACCCTTGGAACTAAAGCCATTGGTCTATGTCCTTATCCGTAAATACTATAATGTAGCTTGCGTATGGAAGTGTACAAATTTGAAGCTTTTAGCCTCAGTATGATACGGGTCAACAGGCATTTTTCTCTCACGATGTGCATTTTGCTCACCTGTTCACAGAAACACCACATCCAGTGTGTTGGGGATACACGTAATTGCACTTATTTACTTTATCCAATATCCTTTCTCGGACGACTGTGATAAACCTGTAAGGAAAGTCTATGGTCGCTATAATTATGTTTGGGTCATGAAATTTTAAATTATTTAAGCTGAGACGTGATATTGGACCTTGCCGTCGGAAGTTATAAAATCAAAGACCAACAAATTGATGTTGCATCAGCCATTGATCAGTGCTGGTAAACTGTACCGTTGGACGACTTAAAATAGAAACACATCATCGTGTCGCTGAAACCTGAGGCTGCAGTTTCGTCATGCTATGCTGAGTATAATTAGTACATGTAGTATAAAAACGTTGGCCATAGCTGCAGTATTTCCATTTCACTCAGACCAGAAACAGACAGCATGAAGATTACAGCGTATCAAAACACCAGACTTCGAACACGACAGCATCTACGATCGCGAGAAGAACAAGGTATACATCAATAATCGCTGAACAAATATTCTTTTCGTTAAACTATACTGACGAGCAAAAGAAATGCGACGTTTTTGGAATTATCGGAAACGCCATAGCCTTATGATTATTCCAAAATCGTCTCATTTCTTTTGCTTGCCAGTATAGATTGAGTCGGTTCTCCATTTAGACTATTAAGTCTGTAAACTAGCTAATCAGATGCAACAGCGACAGAAATTCTTAATATAACATAACTTGGATGAAAATAAAACGTTCTTTACTTTTACTATATTTTGAATGTCGTCAAGATTCAAGTTTGCTGGTAATGCATGCGAGTGATTTTGAAGCTTACGGCCCATACTCGTAAAGTTCAAAATATAAAAGTTGCTACATTCGTTTTATGCTTATACATATAATTTATGTAACTTTTATCTTACTTCTTTTGTTATGCACTTTGAGTTCATCGTTCACATATAATGCGTATTTCACGTCACACGTTCAGTTACTCATCTGGCAAATAAAAGAGAAGTAGTAAATTGTGGGTTTTTTTATCTGTGTAAGACACTGATCATTTCGTAATTGTTCTTTCTAAGCGTGTTTCTTTCTCTCACGGTGTTTTCTATGCATTTTTCACGCATGGCAGTTGCCTTTTCAAGTTGGCCCGCCTGGATTTAGCCACAGGTATTCACATCATGACCGGGGGGGGGGGGGGGGGGGGAGGGTAGAGAAGGCGCGTGCGTGTTTGAGACTCTCACCGTTCGCCAAAAAGGGATGGGTGGGGTCCAAACGCCCCAAAAAGGTACTTTGTTATAGCATTTTTTGGGGTCGGGGGGGGGGGGGGGTCTAGAATCCCACCCCACCCCAGCGGATTCGCCCCTGTGTACATGTACCGTCATTCGTGCACTTCACTTTGATTTACAGCACTGATACTCAGCTGTTGCAAAATTCAAACAACCAGTCGTCCAAAACAACCCCAAACATGGCTTCAGCATCGGACCTTACCAGTCGATTCTACGAGGCTGAGTGGCCTGACCAGGGTGAGGTGGTGGTGTGTAAAGTGACGTCAGTAGGAGACTGCAGTTCTTACGTCACACTGTTGGAGTACGGTCACGTGGAGGCGATGCTGCCTCACAGCGAACTGTCAAGCAGACGGCTGAGGTCTGTGCACCACCACGTATCTCAAGGGTGTACCTTGTGTCTGCGTGTCACCAGAGTAGACCCTGAGAAAGGTGAGTTTCGTGGTAACATCAGTCAGGCTAGCTTGGTCACGTCTTCTTAAAACAGGGCCATCACTCCTTCGTCGCTGGAGTGCTGGCCTCGTTTTAACAGGATGGTCTGGTCAAGTCAGTCACCATATTGAGGGTCTGGTGAGGCCGGTAAATCTAAACTTGTGTGTGCATGAATCAATCAATGAATCTTTATTTTACAAAGGTGAAGATATTTAACACAGTCAGTGACGTGTATATCATTTTTCGTACCTGCCGTTGCTAAAACTACGACTAACTAAGTACAAAATATGATAAAACAGAGACATCAAAGCACAGTGATACAAAATATACAGTCCACTAAATACAAACACACGCGTGCGCGCGTGCACACACACACATGCCGCATACACACACACATACATACACGCGCACATACACATGATAGAATATACACGTACATTCGTGTGTCTACGTTTAACTACATATTATTATTTGAGTGATGTATCTATAAAGACTTGTCTTGAAACGAGATAATATCGGAGCGGTGCGGCTTTAACGTCATGTGGGAGTGAGTTCCACAGTGTGGAACCCGCAAATGACAAAGTGGATTTAAATAAATCTATTCAGGGTTTTGGAACAATATAAAGACCCCTCATATTCCCATAGCAGGAATCTGATTTTTTAAACAGATCTATTAAATATTCTGGAGCATTATGGTTCCACACTTTAAACATCAGTACCGCTTTGTTAATTTTAAAGAGGTAGGAATCCAGTTTTATTGAGTTTTCCTCGGTTGTCAAGTGCGGGTCGGGAAGAATTAATCATGTGTTGCCATTCTCCTATGTAAAGAATTTATTCTTTTTAAGTGGACATAACTGCAACAATCCCACACCGTCGATGCGTAGTTTATATGTGACATGATGTGTGCATTACTGAACAATTTTCTGGTTTCACTATCTGTGAAATACTTTAATTTCGATAACATAAAGACATTTCTAGAGACCGTTTTACATACACTGTCAATGTACATCTGCCACCTGAGCTGATTATCAATTGTAACCCCCAATAGACGATGTTTGGCTACCTGTTCTATGATGTCGTCGCCGAGTGATAAATTAAGCTTTAATGGTTTCAACTGATGCTTTTGGCGTTTTGCAACAATCATAGATTTTGTTTTAGTAGGATGCAGAATCATAGAGTTGACTTTACACCATGCTGCTATATCATCGAGACTTTCAGTTGTTGAAGGCCGTTTTCAACTACAATTATGTCTTTGTTAGCTGTGTGGATTGAGGTATCATCGGCGAACATATCACACTGTGCTGCTTCGTAGGTTAGATTTAGAGGTAGGTCATTGATGTAAATACAAAATAAAAGAAGACCTAAGATTGACCCCTGCGGAACTCCGAATTTTACATCTTTAGTAGAAGATTAGGCTCCATTTACAATTACTTTCTGCTTCCTGTTTTCGAGGTATGACGTAAACAACGAAACAGCCATGTCGTTTCAAAGATAATGCTTAAGTTTAGAAATCAATATTGTATGGTTCACCAAGTCGAAAGCCTTTTTAAAGTCAAGATAAATTACACCTGTCAACTGCGAATTATTCATATTTGAAAGCTATGTGTCTGTTAATCTGCTCAGAGCATGCCACCACTGAGGATCACAACTATGTATTGTCTTGTCTTGTCCGGTTTGTCTGGTCTTCACTGTCTTGTGTGAGCACGGTCGCGAAACGGCCCGACTTAAAGATCCAACCGGATATAGAGAACATCCCAACGAAGAAATAAAGACGCTTACAAAATACGGTTACAACACAGTTTATTAATATTCCCAAAAATCTAGACTGACGTACTAAATTTGTACACAATTTACAACTTATCTTTTCGTGATGGGAATATGCATTTGTATCCTCCCATCATTTTCACGATAAGACAAGTTGCAAATTGTGTGCTTGTTTCAATGTATATCGTAAAAAAAAATTTTACCCGAAATATTAATAAATTGTGTTGTGGCTGTGTCTTTTCTAAGCTTATTTCAGTCTTTTTTCGTTTGGACGTTCTCCGCATTTCAGTACACGCTGTTTGATTTGGTGTACGTTAGTTTCTTCCAGCTGTAGCGCTATGGATAAATTTGAGTCCGAATACATATACCATTTTCTTACTGGAACCGATGGTTGTTACAGGTTACATCGACCTGTCCAAAAGTCAAGTGGATGAGGAGGACAAGAAAATTTGTGAACATCGATTCGTCAGAGGAAAATTGGTAACATACCTTTCTTTACTTGCTTTTTATATAACACTGGACACTGATATATATGTATATATGCCTGCGTCCGTGCTAGACTCAGTCACAATTTTGCATCCAACAAACCTCTTGTACATTGTAGATCCTTGCACGTGTGTATGCGAAGAAGTACGGAACTCAGTACAACAAACGCGCTATACTCTTTGGTAAAAAAATATCTTTAACTGCTCGTTTTAAGCCCCGCCCCCCGCCCCCCCTACCCCCCCTACCCCCCTCCCCCACCACCCCCCCCCCTCCACCACCACCACCACCACCCCCTCCCAGTCTAATTGTACCGTTCAGTGGCGCTAACCTAAGTAAGCCGGCACTAAGCAGATCCTCTGGACTGACGTGCACGGGCCACTGCGGCCGACCATGGCACGGTCGGTCTTTTGACATTTTCATTACTGGGAACATAATCTGCCTTGTAACGAAACTGTGTGAGTTAACGACAGTGTTTAAAATTAATTAATGATTTGTAGGTGAACAGTGTGATACGGCGCGTGGCGGAGCTGCTGTCGATGACGTCAGAGTGCGCGCTGGAGGACCTATGTCGTCACACTTCATGGCGACTTGACAGGGAGGCCAACAGGCAAACGGCATCGCTGGATGTCTTTCAACAAGCCTACAGGTATACGCAGGTTACAAGTGAATCACTGGCGCGTTCTTCAGAAAGCTTCCACCTTTGTGATCAATCCTTTCAGGTGCCAGCTGTCGCAGACTGTGTTTCTACAATCGTCCTTAATTCAAGACAAAAAACCTAGATGTCTCAGGAGCCCCTTCGACAGCAGAGGCCGATGAGGATTTATCCATCTTGCAGTTGGGTGGTGTTCAATTTTTTTCGGCACTTGTGCACGTAAACGGTATTGGTGGCAGCTTGCACAATGGTGATACTCCTTTGTCTGTCGGTAGCGCTAAGTTTTTGTCGCCACAACAAGAGCGCTACCGACAGCCAAAGGATTAAATTAATCATTGCCATCTGAAGATCATCCATCTGCAAAAAATATTGATACTTGATTTTTTTTTAAAGAAACCCATCTGTCGCCCGCAATTTTTGTCTTTTGGATTGCTGGTCCTTGTGTGGGCTCCGCAGTGCGTCTCACAACTGACTATTTCGTAATGAAACCAACAAGCCGCAAGCAAACCAGACATCTCGTAATGAAACTAACAAATAAAATACAACGTTTAACGGTAAATAACTTGATCAGTCGTTGTGCTCTCACTCATGTATCTTCACTGAATCCATGGTTGCTCCATTTTTCACGTGCAGCGACCCCAGTGTGCTCGACCACCTTGAACTTGATCCTGCGACCTTGAATCCCCTGCTGCAGGTCATAGCTCATCGGCTGGCTCCGCGACACATCAAGATTCGAGCAGGTATGTTGCAGTCAGTTCAGGATGTGGACTTATTTTCTCCACAGGTTGTTGTCTAAGGTCGCCAGCTACATTTTTGACAGTATTTCTCTAGAGCGTACATTACAGGTCGACCATGATAGTTCTAAGGCGGTGCCAGAATAGTTTGGCACCAACAGGCACCAAGACACGTCCTGTTGTAGAGTGTCAGAATGGGTGGATGGGTTAAAAGCCTCAAAAACTGGCCGGGGCCGTCGGTACGAACTTCAAATTTTTGCAGTTGAACTCTGAAGACTGGCGCATGCGTATGAGTTCCGAGGATAGACCAACCGAGATAGTTTAAGCATGGTGCCGACATAGCTGATATGGTATTAATCGTCCTTTTATGATAACGTTGTCGGTTGCCATGTATTTCAGACGTGAAGGTGACCTGCTGGAGTTACGAGGGAGTGGATGCCGTCAAGCAGTCACTCAGGGCCGGCAAGGAAACCTCCACGTCAGTCTTGCCCGTTAAGGTTAGTAGTGGCTACACCAACTGGTTCAGTTCAGTCATCACATCCCCCCTTCACTCAAATTGACAAGACGTAGTTCCCGGGTGAGATGATTCCGTATAAAACCTGAAATCAGCGTGGACCAGCAGGGGTCGAACCAGGAATAATCCTAACCTGGATGCCGACTTCCATTATGATGATGGCCGATGATCTTCGATGTAGGACGGTCTGAATTCATGTTGAAAATGGCAAACATACCGAGAACTCACTAAGGTATTTTTTTCTAGCCTTGCTATTTTAAATGCCTTTAGCCTGACACTGAACAAAAAGCATTGATCTGGTATCAGTTATCCGGGCATGAGTAGTTTTGCTGTTCTGTGCGGCAGCCTGGAACTTCTCAGACAAGTCGACACTATTTCCCCAGTTTCTGTTACTACTATCAAATCATGTACCGTCTGGTTTGTGACAGCCCAGCTCCATCTAGACTATTCCTTTGACAGCATAATGAATATTAAATAAGTTTTCTTGCCATCGCACATGTGTATTTGTTTAAAGGAAGGAATCTTTAGTAGCTTAAAATATTTCTCATTAATTTTATTGTGCATTAAAGGTTTTTGTCGTGGCGCCACCTGTCTACGCAGTCACATGTTCCACGCAGACCAACCAGTATGCCGCAGCCATTGTGGCAGTGCAGCAGGCGATATCAGCTATCAGCAGCACCATCTCAACTTTTAAGGGTGGAAATTTTAGCATCAGCAAAGAGGTAAGAGGAAGGGGATACAGTCTGAGAAAATTGAAAAAAAAAAAAATGGCCAATGGATAATGAGTCCTATGAAGGCAGGAGAGTTGGAAGACTAAATCTCCGTTGGCAACCAAGATGAATAGATGCCGAGAAGGAGACCCCGAGAGTTAAAGCCTAAAATACAACGGGTTATCCGGCAATGTTGTCTAAACTAAAACGCGTCTACCCTTCTTTTCGCAATCTGTGTGAGTAGGCAGGGCAGTGCCAGATTAGCTTGACGCCTGAAACACATATCGGAGGTTTTTGCTGCCCCTTGTGTGTAACGGAAGAATTCTTCTGCGTACAATGAATCAATGAATCTTTATTTTACAACGGTGAAGATGTTAACACAGTCAGTGACTATATCATTTTTCGTACCTGGAGAATAAGAGCAGAAAAGTCTTTAATTTTAGGACATTTCAAACCGACTTTATAAGTTGAGTCAACCCTTTTGTCTAGCATTAACAACATTTAGCCCTTGACGCACTACAGCAGGAGATGGGTCGACCATGATAATTCAAGGGTAGTGCCAGATTAGCTTGGCGCCTGTTGGCTAATCTGGTACTGCCCTTGAATTATCATGGTCGATCCATCTCCTGCAACTGGTGCATAGTCATTAGATGGCGCCTCCAAAATTTGGGAAATACGGCCGTCGGGCTCAATGAGTTAATTTATAAAGAAGATATTGTAAACTATCGGTCATTCCTTGCCTGGAGCGGGTCCCCGGAAGCTGTATTTATAGCCCAAACCTGCCCCAGTGTCACTTTAGGTCCAAGAAATCTGAAAAGGCGCTCATTGGGAAACTGACCTACGCCGACATGGTATCAAAGTAAATGGAAGCGTCAAAGTTATTTAAGCACGTTTGAGCATGTAAAACATAATTTCAATAGCAGTCAACCATATCATGTGCGAATCTAAACAGCTCGTAATGAGGTACATTTTGACTGATGTAATCCCTTCCACTGCTGAGGATAATTTAGTCGATACATTTCTGCTATGTAGTAGTAAAGCAGCTCGTGGAAACCTCTAACATTCTGACTAATCAAGCTCGTTGAGCCGGGAAGTTTGATGGAACTTGGTCGCATGATGTGCCCGCGATGGGCCTTATATGAACAGTAGTGGGGGCCATGTACAGGGACTGTGGTGAAGATGAAAGCGGGCCGACTCAACATACTATGAATTTTACTATGAATTGAACGTTCAATGAACCAATCCCTTTTCCGCCGCAAAACACGAACCACAGCGGCAACTCAATAATTTGGACATTCGCAGAACAAGTTTTGCCTTCTTTGAAAAACGGAGGCATCAGCTCATTGGGAAGTTCAGTTTTCCCGAGTAAAAACTAATAGTGTCTGTTCCGCGCGCTTTAAGCTGTATCAGTCGTTAACGCTGAAGGGGCCAAAGTCGCTATATTTATGTGTAAATCCACTGACCTGGTGCGAATCTATCCGGCAGCAAAAATCGTCCGCCTCTTAGGGTGGAATCTATCCATTGTACCATTGTGTGTGTGTGTGAATATTATAAGTTATTGGTAGTTGGGGTTTGCTACACGGACCCTTGCAGGCCTGAGGGAGGTCAAAGTAACCATTGTACCCCGAAAGTCTTAGGGGTACAATGGTTACTTTAACCTCCCGAAGGCCTACAAGGGTCCGTGCAGCAAACCCCAGCTACCAATAACGTATTTGTTTTCATTCCTCCGCTTTTTTGGTAAAATTAGAAAAGTTGATCAAACTTCGGATGTCTGTGGCATCTCCTATAGCTGACCTAAATACATGTTCTGAGCGAGCCCCTCCAGTTGCAAGGGGTCACGAGCATGCGCAAACACCGCTCTTGCTGGCAGCTTCTCAAGTTCAATTTGACTTTTGGATGAAGCGCTTTTCGAGCCGCACTGTCTACATATTGTCAGAGTAATGCGAACAGTGTTTTCCAATTGCCTATCACTAAAAAAATAGTTCAGAATTTAATATTCGGCTTTGAAGCGACGATCTTGTGACAGTGACCTGGGTGCGTCAATTTTCGATCGGGAGAAAGCTCGCTAAATTTTTAGTCTCGAGTCGTGCGTTTCAACGGAAAATATTGTTCAAAACTGGATGTTGTCGTCCTTAAAAACAACTCTAGAGTGCGTATTGTTACAAACAATGCGAAGAGGCTTTATATATATATATACATATATATCATAACTGATATATATCATAGGGGCCTGATGAGCCATGCGCGTTGACATGCTTGACAGTCTTAGCGCGCAGGTAGCGCACTCAGCGACAGTTCACTCATGAACTCAGATACCGTAGGGGAGAAAGCCATGCCACACCTGAAAATCAGAAGAGGCGATGCATTGTGATTCGACCAGTTTTCAACCTTCAAAGCAACCATCTACATAAACCCTACCAGGAATAAACTAAGCAGACATTTTGCCACAAATTTACTGATACCAACCTTGCCCGCTGATCAGAACTGAAAATTTAGTATCAAGGTTTTTTAGCAGTCGAGATTATCCTTACGCTGAAGTAAGCGTCATGCTCATTTCTGATTGGTCATGTTTATACAAATACAGTCGACGACGACGCGTCGAACCTGCTATGCAGGGGAATTGTTTTCGTTCGATTTATCCGTCATACGAATAAGTCGAATTTTTCACAGATTTGCTCGACTTAAGCGTTGTTGTTGTTGTTGGTTTTTATACGGATAAAAATCAGTTATGTTCATAACACACAACATTCTTATAAGATAAGAATAAGATATAAAAATTCATGTTTAACTTAACAAACAAAAAGAACCAATAGAAGGTTTTCTGACAAAAGCACATCAGAATTTACTGACACCTAAAGTGAATCTCTCAAATGCCGGGGTGAGACAGACAGACAGACAGACAGACAGTCTTTCTCGGCGACATCTGTAACCACAGGTCTGAAAGCAGCTATAATTTGTGTTATTTTTTCCTGTGTCAGTTTTTTCAAATCCACTACTAAAGGAATTTACACACAAATAAATAACTTTCAGCGCTTAAAGTTCAACAAATTCATTGCATGTGGCTGTTACTTCTTATTTCTTATTTCATCAGTGATGATCAACAAAGAAAGAAGAGATGATACTGTGACATGTAACACGGACCGACCGACTCATTTTGTGGTTATTCTCCTCAGTTCCTTACAATTGTGACGTGTTTGGCTGTAAACATATAACAATAGTAATGAAAAAGAAAAAAGAAAACACACGAAGCACCGACGCAATGGAGGCATTAAAGCGGTCTGCTCGAGGATGGGCTTTTTTTTTTTTTACTGATGGCTTTGCCGATAAAACGGGTTCTCAATGTTGTATTGCCTCAGTGGAGACTTTTCTACTCTTCTTTTTACAACTCCATGTTAGTATGCACACGTAACAGGTCTTCTAGTGGCCCTGGTAAACGTCGTTGCAACTCTGCTATGTACAAAGGAGAACTGAGGAGAGCAGAGAAGTCTTTCATTTCATTACATTACATTCAGACTTCAAAAGCTGTAAGCCTTTTTATTATTGCAAGACATACTGAGAAAACTTGAATAAAGTAGGTATTGCCTACTATTGATCCTCCATTGTCGGGAACAGGTCGCTTTCAAAGGCACACATAGGGATACAAAATCAACCACTGTGGCACTCACAGTGATCACAGCATCACCTAGTCAAGTTCACAGCATCACCTAGTCAAGTTTATAATAATTGTGACATCCTGTTTTATTGATGTCAGCCTAAAAATGGACTGTCAGTGCTATAGAAAATGTCTGAAGGCATCTGACACATTATTTTTGTCTTTTTTTGCGATTTCGCGGAAATGGCCGTTTACTGGGTGCACAAGTAACTTCACTGTGAGCCAGAGATTCAATATTTTTCATTCTGATTTTTGCAGAGATGCAGAAGGTGTGCCTTAAACTATTATTGCCTGATTTGGGCTTTTGGAATGAATTCTGATTTATTTAGAGAAAAATGTTTCTCAAGCTCACTTTAGCATCTGCGAAGAGCGTGAATGGGGGTACCCTTGCGCCATCGGCTATATCTCTGGTGTGTTCATAAGGATTTTCGGGGAACATGGCTTAAACATCTCAGGACGTACTAAGGTACACTTTGAAACCCATCTTATTGAGTACTGGGGGGGGGGGGGGTAGACCTGGCTAGCTTATGGACTAACACTTTACCGTTTAAATCTCTCTCTCTCTCTCTCACACACACACACACACACACACACACACACACACTGACACACACACACACACACACACACACACAAACACGCGCGCGCACGCACGCACGCACGCACAAACACACACATACACACAATTTGTGTTTAATGACGACCGCGTTCGAACATGACCATAAGGTGTCGGTGCGAATATGCCGCTGTGTGTTAAAAAAAACAACATATTATATTTGAGTTCAATTTATCTGAGTTTGGAAACACTCCATTCGACTTGCCCTAAGTTCGACTGACTCAACTGAGCCGTTTTCAGTTCTGTGTTAGTCATAGGAAAGTAGAGTTGCACGGTATTACCGGAATACCGAAAAAATAACCGGTATGGGACTGCAGCGGTACGATATTCCGGTACGGCTCTGTGCACAAAGGTCGAAGAAAAAGGTCAGGTTATGCGGAACTGAAGATACAATTCAAGAATGTTTCTTCAAGAAAACAAACAAACAATCAAACAACACAACACAGTACATACATACATAGCCTACACACACATATACATACATGCATACATGGCATACAGACAAAAAACAAACAAACGAACAAACGTAGAAAAAAATAACCCCAAAATTTATTATTACATTTAAATTTATTACTTCGTGAAGCTCTCATACTTTAGGAACGCTGTCGACGTTGCATGTATGTGAGTAAGAAATACAAACTTTACAATCCTAATTTGTCGAATATTCATCCTTGCATATAGCTGTAGTAATCTGTAGTTGGCTGCAGGCGCGATTTTAACTCTAAAACTCCCAGAGCTAAATGACTTCAACTTTATTGTTCTGGGAGTTTCAGAGTAAAAAGAGAAAACTTTCCTTGGTCTGCGATTTAGGGCCTTACGGCTCTGAGCCGTAAGTTCCATCATTAGACACTAGCACACATTTGTGGACATCGTCGCGGACTGATACACATACTCATAGTTTAGTTCCTAGACACCAAAGCTATTTGATCTAATAACCCTGAACTTGGTTATGGGGTGTAAGCACAGGCAAACATAACATGAAAATCCTTTACTATCTCTGCAGATTCGCCACCAGACGATCAGTCTACTTAGTTGTAGTCTTTGTTGTCATGTGGCTTGTGCGGCTCAGTCTTATCACTAAGTGGCACTAACTGTAAACGGCACGACGGTTTAGCCAAGCGTGACCCCCTGGAAGACATTTGAGACGGTGGAGCTCAAATCAGACTCATTGAACCACCGTTTCCGTCAAGCCGATGAAGACCTCACACGAGAAGTGGTGACTGTTAGGGATTTTCTACACACGTTATGTACTGTCAAAGAACGTTCACCTCTATATTGCCAGCCGATTTGCTGTTCGTGTTGATAACATCGTGTGCCTAAGGCACACAGATGTCACCAGTATTAAGTCATTTAAGAGCCGCCGCCCCGCATTGAGTCAATATCACACGAGCCCGAAATAGCTCAGGCGGTAAAGCGTCGGAGCAGGAGGGAGCGAAGGGAATCGCCGGGTCGTGGGTTCGAATCCCCGTCCCGGCAGCTGGACTCGCAATCCAGGGGGAACAGACGGGCTGTTCAATAGCATGTCCGTTGAAAGGTCCTGGTAAATCAAAGTGGCACATTTGGAGTGCGCCTGAGTTGATCAGTGTTCAGGTCGTACTCCATAGGCAATAGATTTCCGTCCCCCATAACCCGCCCGTCAGGGCCGTCCATGATCACCTCGGTGCTGTGGACGTAAAACCCGAACTAACCAACCCAACGGCTTCAGTTTCATGGCCTGTCAGTCCAGTGCGTGACAATGAATTTCAGTCATGACGTCACGTGCTGACTGACTGTGGCTTTTTCGCTGGTCAGCACAGATTCATGACTGATGTACACGGCTCTTTCATGTTCAGTATTCCCATTCGACATCGCCTTTCCACAAAAATCGTGACCACGCTAAGTAATCATTTCCCAATGCACAAAAGGCCATCGGGCCGACGTCGCCGGGCCACCGTTGGTCTGCGCACGGCCGTGAGCGTCAGTGCTAACGCGGCCGACGTCGGCCCGATTGCCTTTTGCGCATTGGGTTGTTTATTTGCAGCTCACAGTCGATCTAACCGACTTTCAGTACTGATTTACAAACTGATACTCTTTTAATTTACTGTTGTTAATGTTGCAGCCGACTCTTGTGTCTGATGTGCCAGGATTGGACGCTGTCGGCTCTCGCGCGTCTAGTCTCGTGCATCAAGACAACATCACCAGCGATTATGACGAAACCTACGTGCTCAGTGGCCTTACTTCAGTATGTGCTTGATATTTGAGTCAACGATTGCTTACTTGCTTACTTTACTATTAGCTGCCTCGTTTCAGGCAAAGGCTCGTCACACTCATCTTTTTTAGTCATCCTTGCTGATAGTGCTGGGATCCGTTTCATGAATTGAGTGACAGCACTGATATGGCTAGCCCCGTGGGTCAGTTGCATGACTGAGCCACTTAATTAGTCCTGCACCATCCACTTTAGCAAGGTGTTCCGCTATAGCGGAGCACCTTGCTTTGGTTGCTAGTGCAGGACTAAGCTAACTCAGTCATGCAATTGGCTCCAGGTGTTGTGCTATATAGCGGCGCACTTCGCGCAGGATTCAGTGCCCCCCGGTAGGTTAAGATTGCCCCCCCAGGAGTTCGGAGGGAATGCCCCATAGGTTTCTACCGGGCGGCCTTTTGCCCAACTACCCCCCTCCTAGCGGGGAGGGGGTCCCGGGGGCCAGCGGCGGGCCCCTTTGGCTCCCCCCACCGAATCTCGGTGGGACGCGCCCGGGGGCCGGCTCCGGGGGTCCACCTTTCCCGTATTGGGGCGCAGGGAGGACACTCCTGGAAGGTCCACCCTGCGGGATAGGGGGGTTAGAGAACCCAGGGGGTCGAGGTACCCACGATGGCACTCCGACACCGTGTGACTCCCCGCTCGCCTGCGTACGGTCGCCGTCCATCAAAATAACTAGGGAGCCCAGGGAGGTTTAGCATCCTTCGTCCATGCACTCCCTGGGGAAACGGAGGGTACATCACCCCCCTCCAGTGAAATACAGAAACACGTATAGGGGGGTTAGTAAAAATCAACCCCCCTCAAACAAGAGGGTGTATGGCTGGCGGGGCCAAAGAGAACCGGGCCTTGGACTGTGACCATCAACAAGGGAGAGAGGAAAGAGCACACCACCAACCAAGCAAGACGGGGGACCCAAGCAAGACGGAGGACCCAAGCGTCCACGAGAGCAAGGGCTCTCCCCAACGACCCAACCCCCTAGGGCGCGGGCAGACATGATGAAGGAAGAAACAAAGTGATGCGCGTGCATCAGCGACGAACAGTCAAGATAGACCCCCACCCCCCAACCCCCCTGGCCCTTCCCCCCCCCCCCCCCCTGAACGAAATCAGCGGAAGCTGGAAGTCCCGATCCCTTTAAAAATCGCATCGCATCATTCAGTTGGGTCAGTTACTTTGCCATTTGCATGAGTGATCTTAAATCCTGCACAAGTCATCATGATGACGCAAGGCCGGTGCACAGCGCAGCCTGTACTGAGGGGCGCTTCAACTGATTAACCACAACCATTCCCCTGTTCATCGGCTTGCCCCATGTAGAACTGCCCGGGTTCAGGATCATTGGTATAAGTAACTGTCTGGGTGATGGAGTCGTCACCGGATCTCCTGCACTGCCCTTGTGAAACATTGATGACGTACTTGTCGCGACTGTCTGAGTGCAAGACCGAGACACCGTTTGAACATCCTCATTTGCGCCGGCATACACTAAGCCACCGGTACTGTTAATAGTACCAGTTGTTGCATCCACAACTGAGAGGACTAAAACATGCACGACCAAGCAAACTGAACTTGAGTGGAAAAAGTTTTTCAAGGCCTATTCATGACGAGCAAATCATTGCGACTACTCAAGGAACCCAATGCGCAAAAAGGCCATCGGGCTGACGTCGGCCGCCGTTGGCCCGTGCACAACCGTGCGCGGGCCAACAGCGGCCGATGTCGGCCTGATGGCCTTTGCGCACTGCCGGGAAGTTGCCCCTGATGTATATACATGTATCTGCATTGTGCGAATACTGTTTGGATTGTGTACATAGTTTTAACTCATTCTACCCCAGACACACCACAGGAAGATATGGATGGACCATGATAGTTCAAGGGTGATGCCAGAATAGCTTGGCGCCTAAGGGCGCCAAGCTATTCTGTCATCACCCTTGAACTATCATGGTCGATCTGTGTCATGCATTGCAAAGCAGTCTTCAGAGGACAACGGCAAAATTTGGGGATTTCGGTGTTGGGGTAGAATGAGTTACTTAATGTATGTCTGCTCGTGTAAATGATTCATGGTGTAGTCAGTACTTGAAACGTGTATTTAGTTTGCATGGCGGGACGCAGTGTCCGACGTTTTCACCGAGCGAAATGTACGTTCAACAGCGCGGTTAGCGTGACTAGACATGACGTAAGTTTTATCGTGTTACTTCACTGTCCGAGGCCCGCCCGCCTGTGACAACATTTGCATGCTACAGGTCACGGACTATAGTACCGTTTCCGTACTGTCCAGTCTCTTAGCCTTAGTCAGTCCCAGTCATCCCTAATTTTTCAACTGGTTCCCTAAAAAAAAAAACACTACCGCCCACCAGCTACACATTTGCCATGCACAAAATGCAACAAAAAAACCCAGCACATCACCCGTCTCATTTTTTGGCTCTGGAGTGGGTTGCATGTAGTGTGCTTAAATATAGTGTGTTAAGCTCGCTGACTTAAGGTCTTTCTTGCTTAGTAAAGCTCTCGCTTAGTGCGCGAGTGTTTTCTGTTGCATGGAGCGACTTAGCGATGTGCGTAGCTCCGAACGCGTTCTTAGCGAGCGGGGATAGGTTATTTATAGCTTATGGTGGGGTTCTCCCCTACGTCATCATAGATTGTAGAAATCGGCCAATAAAAACGCACGGTTTTCGCTTCTTCTGACCTAACGGAAACGAAGTAGACAAAACGCCGGTGAAATGGCGGCGATGGAAAACAAGAAGTCAAGAGAGAAAGAATGGCAAATTTTTCGTGCAGGCAACCCTGCTTGTCAGTCTAATGTAGACGTACATTAGTTAAGGAGTACCGTGTAGGCCCCATAGTATGAGGATGTATGTCTCAAGTCTAATGTAGATGTACATTAGAGTTAAGGACTACCGTGTAGTAGGCTCCCATTGTATGAGGATCTATGTTTCTCTGACAACGGCTGGTGTTGGGTTATACCCATCGGTGTGCAGGGTCAGTTGAATCAGTTATGCAGACTCCTCACCGATAATTCCCAGATGTCCGTGAGACGAGGCTGGGTGGGGGGTCCGTGCGTTCCCACGTACATTTCGTGTTCCTCCTCTATCCTAGATGGAAGGCTGTTTCTGCCACAAGGTTTAAGAGAGTGAATTCACATTTCCGTTCTCGCGTTCACGGCAGCTAAGAACTCTTCCTCAGCTAAGCACGCCGCTACGCACGGGGGGGACCGTCCTTAGAATTAAGCACACCACTAAGCTCGCTCCAGCAGATAAGCACGCTCATGCAACGCACATTTTCAGCTAAGCTTGTGAACTTAGCGCTAAGCAAGAAATTTGCGTGGTTCTTTACCAACCCCACACCCAAGCACAGCTGAAATCAGCGTGCTCCTCAAATCACTACGTCAACGGCAACTCAACACAGGCCCACAATTCTCCATTGGATAAGCTCAGGATGGTATGAATCAAAGCACCAAACATATCTCCTCTCAGCTAACCGGACATTTCCAGCAAATTCCAACATTCAGCCCTACTACAAATTTTTAAACAAGGCAAAAAGTATTTTTAAAAACACCGGTCCTTGCACTGCCTCAACTGGCCAAATTTGACTATGTAATATGACCTACTGAACACACACCGACCAGCCCCATCATAGAAAGACTCTTCTATAAATATAAGAGACTTAAATATGTGACAGATGATGATGACGTTCATCTGTATAGCGTCCGGCATACCCATACAATCGTAGAATGATCATGGCGCTTTGGTGGGGAGAGGTTTTGTGCAGAAGATAGAAAAGAACCAAGTTGAGGGGGAAAAAAGAGTGTCTGTCAGTGTGTTTGTGTCAGTGTTTGTGTGTGTGTCAGTGTGCGTGTCTGTGTCAGTGTGTGTGTGTGTGAGTGTGAGTGAGTGTGTGTGTGTTTGAGTCTGCCAGTGTTCGTGTGTGTGTGTGCGCATGTCAGTGTGTCAGTGTGTGTGTGTGTCAGTGTGTGTGTGTGTGTGTGTGTCAGTGTGTGTGTGTGACAGTGTGTGTGTGTGTGTGTGTCAGTGTGTGGGTCAATGTGTATGTGTGTGTCAGTGTCTGTGTGTCAGTGTCCGTGTGTGTGATGTGTCAGTGTGTGTAGGACAATGGAGTCTGTCAGTGTGTTTGTGTGTGTCAGTGTGCATATGTCTGTGTGTGTGTCAGTGTGTGTGTTTATGTCAGTTTGTGTGTGTCAGTGTGTGTGTGACAGTGTATGTGCGTGTGTCAGTGTGTGTGTGTGCGTGTCAGTGTGTAAGTGTATGTGTGTGTGTCTGTGTGTATGACTATAGTGTCTGTCAGTGTGCTTGTGTGTGTCACTGTGTGTGTCAGTGTGTGTGTGTGTGTGTTTGTGTCAGTGTGCGTGTGTGCCTGGCAGTGTGTGTGTGTGCGTGTCAGTGTGTATGTCAGTGTGTGCGTGTCAGTGTGTATGTTAGTGTCTGTGCGTCAGTCTGTGTGTGTGTCAGTGTGTATGTGTGAATATAGAGTCTGTCAGTGTGTTTGTGTGTGTGACAGTGTGTGTTTGTGTTAATGTGCGTGTGTCTGTGTGTGTGTCAGTGTGTGTGTGTGTGTGTCAGTGTGTATGTTAGTGTCTGTGTGTGAGTCTGTGTGTGTCAGTGACTGTGTGAGGGTCAGTATGCGTGTCAGTGCCTGTGTGTCAGTGCCTGTGTGTGTCAGTCTGCGAGTGTGTTTGTCACAGTTTGTGTCAGTGAGTCTGTCAGTGTGTGCATGTCAGTGTGTGTGTGTGTGTGTGTGTGTGTGTGTGTGTGTGTACGTGTGTTTAAGAGTGTGTGTGTGGGTTTGTCAATGTGTTTGTGTCAGTGTTTGTGTGTGTGTGTCAGTGTGTGTCTACGTGTCAGTGTGTATATCAGTGTTTGTGTGTCAGTGTCTGTGTGTCAGTGTATGTGTCAGTGTGTGTGTGTGTTTGAGTCTGTCAGTGTGTTTGTGTCAGTGTGTGTGTGTGTGTGTCAGTGCATGTGTCAGTGTGTGTGTTTGAGTCTGTTTGTCAGTCTGTGTGTTTGTGTCAGTGTTTGTGTGTGTGTGTGTGTGCATGTCAGTGTGTGTGTCAGTGTGTGTGTGCGCGTGTGTCTGTGTGTCAGTGTGTGGGTCAGTGTCTGTAGGGCAGTGTCTCTGTGTGTGTGTGTGTGTGTGTGTGTGTGATGTGTCAGTGTGTGTGTATGACTATAGAGTCTGTCAGTGTTTGTGTGTGTGTCAGTGTGTGTGTGTGCATGTCAGTTTGTGTGTGTGTGTGTATGTGACAGTGTGTGTCTGTGTGTGTGTGTGTCATTTGTGTCATTGTGTATGTCAGTGTGTGTGTCTGTCAGTGTCTGTGTGTTTGTCAATGCATGTGTGTGTCAGTGTTTGTGTCAGTGTGTCTGTTTGTGTATCAGTGCCTGTATGTCAGTGTGTGTGTCAGTCTGTCAGCGTGTTTGTGTCAGTGTTTGTCAGTGTGTTAGTGAGTGTGTGTGTGTGTGTGTGTGTGTGTGTCAGTGTGTGTGCGTCAGTGTGTGTTCAAATCTTTTATACTGCCACACTTTGACTATGTTGATGTGATCTGGGATAATTGTACAAAGACACTTTCGGACGAATTGGAAAGTCTTCAGTTACACACATTAAGAACCATTACTTGTGCAGTCGGTGGCACTAGCCACCAATTACTTTACGAAGAAACCGGTTTTATTCCATTGTGGCAAAGGCGTCGTCTTCATAAACTCATCCTCTATTTTAAAATAGTCAATGGTATAACCCCCGCGTACTTAGGCCCAGAACTACCACAGTTAGTATCCGCATCAAATCCTTATCACGAACGACGTCCACTTGAACGCCAAGTCCCCCAATACTGATAAACTGAACTGTACAAAGCTTCATTTTCCCCATCCACCTCGGACATTTGGAACAATTTACCGGCCGATCACATCCAGCGTAGTCATTAAGCGAATTTAAATCATTTCTGTCACGGGACGATTGTGTCGTACCCCCATATTTTTATTTAGGCTGTAGAATAACACAGATAATCCACTGTAAAATCAGACTCAACAAGAGCGCCACCTCAATTATGACCTGGTTAATCGTCATCTGTCCAATTCTCCTGCCTGCTCTTGTGGAGCCAGTTCTGAAACCACCGACCATTTCTTACTCCTATGTAATAATCCTGATAATAATAAAGACGCTCAATAATACTTCCACTTCCACCAGAACGCACAGATATATATATATATATATATATATATATATATATATATATATATATATATATATATATATATATATATATATATATATATATATATATATATATATATATATATATATATATATATATATATATATATGTACTTTAGTACTCCTTGATATATATATAAATATATAAATATATATATATATATATATATATATATATATATATATATATATATATATATATATATATATATATATATATATATATATATATATATATATATATATATATATATATATATATATATATATATATATATATTTCTTAATGGAAGTAAAACCCTGCCATCCAGAGTGAATAACAATATATTTTCAGCTATTCACGAATTTATTACTGCAGCAAAAAGATTTCAATTGATTTATAATTAGGACTGCCGGAAATAAAGAAAATAAAATGACCAATTGAGGCACCTCTCTTTCTCTCTCTCCCTCTCTCAGTGAGTCCGTCAGTGTGTATGTGCGTGTCAGTGTGTGTATCAGTCTTTCAGTGTGTTTGTGTCAGTGTTTGTGTCAGTTTGTGTGTGTCAGTGTTTGTGTGTGTGTCTGTGCCAGTTTGTGTGTGTGCGTGTGTGTGTTTAAGTGTGTGTGTCAGTCTGTCAGTGTTCATTTGTGTCAGGGTTTGTCAGTGAGTGTGTCAGTTTGTGTGTGTGTGTGTGTCAGTGTGTCGATGTGTCAGTGTGTATGCGTGTCAGTGTGTGTGTGAATGTTATTGTGTCGATGTGTGTGTCAGTGTGTGCATCAGGTTTTCAGTGTGTGTCAGTGTGTGTGTGCGTGTCAGCGTGTGTCAGTGTGTGTGTCAGTTTCTGTGCTTCAGTGTGTGTGTCAGTGTGTGCGTGTCAGTGTGTGTGTGTCGATGTGCGTGTCAGTGTGTGTGTGTCGATGTGTGTGTCAGTGTGTGTGTCAATATATATGTGCATGTGTCAGTGTATGTGTCTGTGGCACCTCTCTTTCTCTCTCTCTCTCAGTGTGTGTGCGTGTCAGTGTCCGTCAGTGTGTGTATCAGTCTTTCAGTGTGTTTGTGTCAGTTTGTGTGTGTCAGTGTCTGTGCGTCAGTGTCTGTGTCAATGTGTGTGTCATTGTGCGTGTCAGTTTGTGTGTCAGTGTGTGCGTGTCAGTGTATCGATGTGTGTGTCAGTGTGTGCGTGTCAATGTGTGTGTGTATTAGTGTGTGTATTTCTGTCAGTGTGCGTGTGTATGTCAGTGTGTTTGTGTCAGAGTGTGTGTGTGTCAGTGTGCTTGTGTGTGACAGTGCATGTATGTGTCTACCAGTGTGTGTGTGTGAGTGCGTGGGTGTGAGTCAGTGTGTGTGTCAGTGTGTGTCATTGCCTGTGCGTGTGTGTCAGTGTTTGTGTGTCAGTGTGTGTGACAGTGCATTACGTGTCTGTCAGTGTGTGTGTGTGCGTGTTTCACTCTGTGTGTGTGTATGTGCGTGTCAGTGTGTGTGTGTTTGTGTCAGTGTGTGTGTGTGTCAGAGTGTGTGTGTGTGACAGTGCATGTATGTGTCTGTCAATGTGTTTGTGTGTGTTAGTGTGTGTATGTGCGTGTCATTGTGTGTGTGCATGTCATTGTATGTGTGCATATCATTGTGTCGGTGTGTCAGTGTGTTTGTCTGTGTGGCAGGGTTTTGTGTGTGTGTCAGTGTGTTTGTGTTTGCCAGTGTTGATGTGTGTGTCAGTGTGTGTCAGTGTATACAATACAATACAACACAATACAACTTTATTGTCTGTTCGAGTCAAGGCACGACAGAAATTTGCCTTTCGGCTCGTCATGAAACAACAATATAAGACATTAACAAACGCTACAAGAACATATCATGAAAAATTATCATTGCAGCAATCTATCACAAGCAATCTGTCACAAGATGGGAGGTAACGTTAAGTAGATCATACTTATCGCGGCATTATAAACGAGAGTTCAAAATCGAGACAGCAGTTGGAATAAAAGACATCTTAAAAACATTCCTTTTGGCAAGTGGCATGTTGAAACGTCTGCCTGATTGTAGCATTTGAAACTGATCAGATAGTGGGTGCACGAGGAACATTGACAATGCTAGCAACTATCCTTCGGACAGCTCTATGGTACAGATCATCTACTGGGTACTGTCCTAGGTCAATGATCTTCTCAGCTGTTCTGACGATACGTGACAGTCTGCCCCTGTTTTTCATACTGAGGTTGCCATACCAAGCAGTGATGTTAAAAGTCAGTATGCTTTCGATCAGGCTTCTATAAACGGATTCTAAAACCCTGGAATTGATCAAAACTTCAGTCTCAGTTTCCTAAGAAGGTACAGGCGCTGGTTTGCTTTTTTCACAATCAGATCGGTGTTTCCAGTGAAGGACAGCCCACTATCCACGACTGTGCCAAGGTATTTACATTCAGTGACCACCTCTACAGGTTGATTATTAATTGAGACAGGTACAGAAATGTCATCAACTTTCCTGTCATCAATGACGAGTTCCTTGGTTTTCTGTACATGACTCTAATACTGCTATGCTGTGCAAAGTACTCAGCCAGACTGTCTTCTTTTTGGTGAGTAGGCGTACAAGGGCCATGTCGTCTGAGAACTTTAAGAGACGAGAAGTGGCAGTGTGACAACGCATATGGTCTGTGTATATAGAAAACAATGTCGGTGAGAGGACACAACCTTGAGGGCAGCCTGAATTTAGCACCACTTGGTCAGACAGACTGCCGTGTACATTTACACGTTGTGGCCTCTACTTCAAAAAGTCTCGCACCCACAGAATAATGTTTGTGTTCACATTAAAGTCCATCATACGCTGCAAAAGCTGAGTGGTTCAACAGTATTAAAAGCATTAGAAAAGTCAATAAAAAGAATTCTCACATGAGCTTTTGATTTCTCAAGATGTTGAAATACAAGATTGTACAGAGTAAGGCGGCATGCATCCTCCACACCCCTATGGTTTTTGTAAGCAAATTGGAATGGATCCAGTAGTTCGGCAACATCATTTAACAGATGCCTCCTCACCACTTTTTCCATACATTTTGACAAAATAGAAGTCAATGCAACTGGACGGAAATCGTTGAATTCATGAGCGTTTTTTTTTTTTTTTTTTTAAGGAATCGGGACAATGATTGATGATTTCCAAGCCGTAGGGACAGTATGATGATCAAGCAGGAACTAAAAGATAGTAATGAAGATCTTCCCCAATTGACATGCACAGGTTTTCAATACTTTTCCACCAAACCCATCTGGTCCAGGTGCTTTGTGTGCAGTTAGAAAAGATGTTTACTACCTCCTCTTCATTAATTGACAAAGGTTCCGGCACAATGGACTGGCACAATTCATCACAGTTATCACTAAGGTTTCTGCCATCGAACCGTGAGTAAAAACGGTTTAGATCATTGGCCATCTCAACTGGATTCCCAGTGCAGAGCCTGGCTTGTTTCTTTTGCTGCCTACCCATCATGTCGTTCAGACCATTCCATGCATCTCTAGCGTTGCCAGAAGAAAATTTTGTTTCGATCTTGCTTTTATAGTTCAGTCTGGCAGTCCTAGCAGCCCTTCTAAAATCCCTCTCCTTTTCCCGAAATTCATCAGTGTTACCCTGTAAGAAAGCAAGTTTCTTCTGGTTCAAATACACCTTTAGCTCCTTGCTGACCCATGGCTTATTGTTGACAAACATCTTCACTGTCTTGGTTTTAATTACAGTGTTCTCACAAAATCTTACGTAAGAAGTGACTGTCTCAACAAGTTCATTAGGGTCATCACAGTTATGAGTAAACATATCCCAATCTGTCGCCTCAAAGCACCCACGTATGAATGTGTGTCTGTCAGTGTCTGTGTGTGTTTTTGCGTGTGTGTGTGTCTGTCAAAGCGTGTGTGTGTGTTTCTGTGTGTGTGTGTGTGACACACATACCGACACACAGATACTAAAACACACACTGACACGCACGCACCGACACACACATACAAACAAACACTCTGACAGACACACACACACACCGCCACACACACACTGACACTGACACAACTACACTGACACACATATACACTGACTCCCCTCCATTTTCATTTTGCATTAATGTAATTTATTATGTGTGTGTGTGTGTGTGTGTGTGTGTGTGTGTGTGTGTGTGTGTGTGTGTGTGTGTGTGTGTGTGTGTGTGTGTGTGTGTGTGTGTGTGTACTGACGCACGCACTGACGCCGCCGGCACTTCACCACCAGCTCACTTTACAATAATAAATTTATGAGTGTTACTGGGCCGCCGTTTGTCGGAGCCCCCCGGGTCCGGTAAGAGGTTTTTGTAACACTGACAAATTAGTCCCCCTCTGAGGTGGGTCCGACTGACGTAAAACAAGTTTTCCCCACAAATCGCCACAGAGGTGGCCGCCGGCAGAAGCCACGCTGAAGTTAGTGTACACTTTTACCGACTATGAATTTGTAACAGTGAGGTGGACGTCATTCCGTACGCTTGCAATAACGTATAAGAGCGGGTCAGAAAGGTAATTGTGAGTTTCTGCAGATTTCTTACGATCTATTAGTTTTATCTTGACACGATTTAACATGACTTATGATCGTACGGCCGGCCACGGAATGGCACCACAGGCTCACGTAGACAATGCCGTTTTAGTGAAAAATCGGTCAGATATATACCGGACACTGAACTGAGTGGGCGTTTTTCGTTTAAAGATTCAAAAACTTTAGTCACAGTCAGTCACTATCTAAAATAACATTCAAATATAGGGGGGGGGGGGGGGGGGTGGAACTGATGTAACCACACGGCTCAGTCCCGATGCTCACTGAGTGGTCACTGGAGTTTTTAGGACAATGTACCCAGGATACACTATACTGTCATGTGTACCAGGAGTGCATTGTCGCTGGTTCCGGTGTGGCGGTCTGAGTAATAGGATCGGTCAGAGACAGGCTCATCGGAGTTGTGCGCATGCGCGGTAGCAGACGATTACCCTACGTCACTTCCTCCGTGCTCAGATGGGATTCATTGATCCCACGAAATTCGAATAGTAACATCGTGCGGTTGCATTTCATTCTTCGCTGTCCACGAGGGAAATTTTAAAATGGAAGAAGTCTCCGACCACCTATCTCGCTTTGCCGAAGAAATGAACCGGCTGATCGTATACTTGTCGACTCAACTGGACTTTAAGAAAACGTTCTGTCAGGCACTATTTTCTGTGAATGACTGATTTCCAGATTTGACTGTAGCTAAAAATACAGAGCTGTACTAATAAAGCTAATAAGATGATTGGATTAATATCGGTCTATTATTATCGAAATGCAGAAGGCTTTTAAACATGTTAACATTAGTTCTTCTACATTATTCATCAGTTATGTATAATGTCGCCATGAAAACTTAAAGTTGGAAAATTTAGTGCTTTCAGTTTTTCATATATATCATAAGTTTTTACAACTTTTAGCTCATCTCTTTTGTACTTTCTCCATTGCTATTGAGTTGTGGATAGTTTACCTAAATTTACAAAGTCTTTTAATATTTTGATGAATAAATTATGTTTAGGCATATTAAACAGCTTGCATAATTTACACAAAATTGTAAATCACTAAATGTAATGTTCTTCAGATTACAAACAAACAAACATCAAATGACAAGAATGCTACTTCCTTCAACACAATTATTAGAATTCTACGGAAGCTTACATATTTAAATTTTATACTTGACTCTTTTGGATATTACTTAATAATATTATTAGTTCAAAGTAAAAAGAAGTAAATTGGTAACACATTTTTGTCCTTTGATGTTTGTTTGTTTGTAATCTGAAGAAGAGCATAGCTCGAAAATTCATTTGTCTTGTATTGTTGAATAATTAAAAGTATCTTTGAATGTTAATTAAAACAAAAGTATCTTTGATAATTTTTTGTTGTGTTTATGATTTTAGCTACAGGATACTTTGCAGTCTCAGTTGTGTAATAAGTATTATTTCATTAGTTTACTAGTAACTAGTGTAACCAGTCGTGCCTTTGAACTGGCAACCCATTTCAAACTGAACAAGACATTACTAGCGCACAACACCGATCACCCTATTTCAGACTGGCCCGATCTCAGACCGCCACCCTATATCAGACTGGCCCGATGTCAGACTGAAGTCAAGTATGATCATTTTTATAGTTAATGGAATAATGCTGACCTTTGCCGTTACAATAACATTTGCACATCCATCTGGTTTGAACATGTGTATGTTCCTGACCCAGCCTGACAAAAATAACTTGTAAGCCTGAAGACTCTTGTAGGCGGCTTTGAAATCTTCACAAGTGCCAAGCAGAACAGCCCAACACGAAGTAATTTACAATGGCTGCATAATCTACAGCAGGCAAATCTTCGACCGAATTTGACCATACTTTGGAATATCGTAAGGGTCAACTCCATCAACGTCTATTAACTTTCGGAAATATCGCAATTTAGCTTCAGGCAATAATTTTACAAGCATTTCTACGAAACAAAATCGTAAACACAACTAAAGACTGCAAAGTATCTTGTAGCTGAAATCATAAACACAACAAAAAAATATCAAAGATACTTTTAATTATTTGACAATACAACAAAAAATTATCAAAGATACTTTTAATTATTTGACAATACAAGACATGAATTCGCCGGGAAGCTGTAAGGTAGGGGACGCTACTCTAACCAACTCTTAGTTAGCGTTTTGCCCTATTTCAGACTGGCCCGATGTCAGACCGCCACAGGTGCAGTCTGAAACAGGGCGTTAAAAGTCGTCTGCTACCGCGCATGCGCACAACTCCGACGAGCCTGTCTCTGACCGATCCTATCTCAGACCGCCACACCGGCCATACAAAGTTGTATGTCCTGCAACATGGTATGAATTAAATTACTGAGGCGGCAAAAATCACCCCGCGCATCATCCAACTACATTGGATTGAAGATTCAGGAGAATCTTTTTCCCGGCATCCAACTTGTCACGGCGTGCATGCCAATGCCGGAGAATCTGTGGAAAGCTACTCACTCACGTCAAGACTGCGGCCATAACGGTTTAGCAAACACCATGCACACGTACGAATGAGATCCTCAAGCGCCCCTGAAGCCGTGAAAGACTATCAGTTAGTATGTGTGGATCTATGCTGGCTCGCAGCACTATGAATTGGTACTCTCTGAGCAAGAAATACTTGAGAAGCGGCATACAGTGTAACACAAGAAAAAGTATACAAATGAGTTAATGACCACACCAGCACAGGGGGCTTTTCCTGCCCCCCCCCCCCCCCCCCCACCCACACACACACACACACACCCACACACACACACACAAACAATCCTCATCTTCCAGGTATCCCTGCTTCAACTGTGGTTCGGGGGAAAAAAATGGGGTTTATATCAGAGCCAAAACGCGCAATTTACAGTAAATCGGACGAACAGGTAATCGGGGGAAAAATTTCGTCGCAAAAACCAATTCAGTTGAATTCGTTCCATTTTGCGTAACACTTTTTTCCTTTTTCGTATGGCCAAGTCCTTCAAAAATCTTTATAGACTGTTATTTTTCATCAGTTACTAACGTATTGATATGTTTATATACATTTTAAATTTGAATAAGAAGAAATATATTTTAAATTCCTTGTATGAGCTGGGTATGAACACATACAAAAATATTGTCCCGCATATTTTCCGATCCAACATCCTACGCGCCAGTTCGTGTGATTCAGAGAGAACTTTTGTTTCCTGTGTTGGCGAGATTCTATGGCCATGGTCTAACTCTGAGAAGTCCGCGGATGTCTGGCTTGATTTAACATTACGTTGTGATTAGTGTGAAAGTGTACAATGTTCTGATTTCCTAATCTGGTCGTGACAACCAGACTGCGAATCAACAATTAGGCTCCCGCGCCGCTGATTTACACAAAGATGGCGTCCATCTTCGACAACGTGCTCGTGTCGACGTTTTCAGACAATGAACAGTTCGAAACATCAGGGGATTCACCTTTCAGGATACACCTTTATGCCAAGAACAAGGAAATAAGCATAGACGTCTACAGAGGTAAATACTTTGTCGCTTGCAAAGGATCGATGTCGCCTTCATAGTTCACTCTTAAACAGAGGCACCCTCTATAAAAAAAAATATATGTGTCTTTGTTCCATGTTTTGAACATTTTCCGAATCGCTGAATTGTTTGAAACTAATAAAAGCAATCCGTGGAATAGTTTGCATGCTATACTACTTCATTTTATTTTTATTGTTTTATTAGAGGACAGTCACAGTGGAACTTCAAGTTCAACCAGAGTTTATGCTTATGGCCACTCGGGACCAGAATTTAAATGCTTGTGGCCACTATGCTATGCTATTTTTAAAGTAAATTAAAGGATACGGACTTCCAGCTTTCGCTGATTTCGTCCAGGGGGGGTGGGCCGGGGGCTGAGGGGGGGGGGGGTAGTTCTGACTGGTTGTCGCTGATGTCCACGCATCGCTTTTCATCTACCTCTCGTCATGTCTGTAGTTTGGTTAGATATATCGGATTAGTGGGTGCTTATTAAGCAGGTGTATTGTGTATTTGGTGGTGGTGGACCATGTTTTAGGGTCGGGGTTTAGGAGGCCTTCTACGGTGAGGTGCGTTGAGTTTATCTGCTACTAGGGTTCTGTTTGGGCTATGCTCGGGCCGTCTAGCAGTATGTGTTCCATCGTGAGTAGGTGGCCGCATGTGCACATTATTGGGTGGGGGGGACTAGGTATCTCTCGACCCCCTTGTGGCCACTCAACTCGGGGGTTATTTATTGTTTTACTTTAGCATGTTTTTTGGTTGTTATTTTCAGTTGGACTGGACTGCTTTTCTCCCAGTTAATGCGGACCGATGTATAGCTTTTATTCTTTACTGTGCTAGTTTGCATTTTGTGTTTATTGTGGGTTTTGTGTGTGTTTCAGCTGAAGCTCTTGAGCACACAGTTCCTGTCAGTGATGCCACAGAGTGTGCTAGACTTGGCAAGCAAAATCTTGTTCTCTCTAATGAATCAACATCTTACATGTTCAAGTTTCCCAGCATCCATGGTAAAAAAAACAAACTTAAGTTTACAAATTATACACATTACTTATGAATTAACAATAACAGTTTCACTCAGTACTCAGTCATTGGAATTCATCTCCCAGGTCCGCATAATTTCATATGAAGTGCCAAAAGGTGCTCTCACAAAGAGGACAACTGGGTTGAAAATCAAAGTGTGACATAAAGTACCAGAAAATGTATTAAGTGATGTACACTGTATTGGCAATGTGTTTGTAAAAGAAAAAGATAATATCTGAAATGGTTTTTGAGAAAATGGCTGTTAAGATTTGTAAGTCTGGTATATGTCGGACATCAGGTATTGCGACATAGTGCCTTTAAATTAGTGGGATAAAAAAACACAAATCGATTTCTAAACAGTTAAAATAATAAGTAGTGGTCACAATTGACCTATCCAAACAATTACTGCTTTTTGGCTTAGAATGTTCTAATCCCCGAACATGATTTGTGTTGCAATACCTGACATCCGACCATATTCAATTTTTAAAACATTTTTAAAACATCCTACAACCAAGAAAAACACACTTTGTCATGTTATATACCACTCACAGGAATACATGCACACATTAGAGCACAATGGGAGTCTATCTTTGCTGCCCAAATATATTTATTGGCAGTCAGGGCCAGAATTTGTAACTTATGTCGAACATCAGGATTGCAGCAGATATCCCCAGAATAGTTATCAGAAGCCACAAACACAAAGCCTTTCCCCCAGTTTCAAGCTACAATATTTAACAAACAAAACAGATATGAAAAATAAACTGCATACAGCTTTCTGATGTAATATACATGATGAAACATGACGTGCTAAACAGTCTGCGCCCGAAAAAATAAAACAAATATTCAAATAAGTTTTATCTGTGTACAGGCTGATGCACTATTTTAACTCTGACCCTCAGATTTAGAAGGTCCTAATGGCTATGCAACTGGTTGTCCAAAATGGCTCATTTTAACAGTGCCTTTGCCCCCAAAAGTTCTACAATCCATATGTGTTGAACGTCAGGATTGCAGCAGCAAATGTTGGCACAAGCCTGACGTCCGATACATTTTTTATCATTGCATTATTATGTTATGAAATTCACCTGTTTCTTGATCTCATTATCTTACGTTTGCGTCACAACAACTGCACGTCTCCATCAAACGACAAAAATACATCGGTGACCCGTGTTCATTCAAATAACTCATTTACCAACTTGCATCGATCGGAGGTCAGATTTGCGACACGTGTTCGCGATCGAACGTCAGGTTGCTACAGCCATAAAATTTGTTATCACAAGAAATCATCTTCATTCTCCAACCTACTGCCTAAAATCGGTGCTGGAGTCTCGGGCGATTCAAACTCTTGAAAATGGTCCCTTACAATAAACATTTGGCTCTTTATTTTGTCTATGATTACACTCGAACGTCAGAAGTGATCGAACGTCAGATTTATGAAAACAGTTGCGACAAAATGTCACGAGTTGTAGCTCTCCATTGACAAACCGGACATTCAAAACAACCATGCTGGAATGTGGCCCATAATGCATCTATCATAACCGGACGATCGTAGACCAAAAAAACCCAAAACAACTTTGTTAAACTTGTCAAATAGTTGAACGTCAGATCTTGCGACAAAAACTGGCCGCTCACATTTTTTTTGCCAGCTTAGAAAACTGTGACGGAAAAGTACATTTAAAGCATATAAAATATTCAACGAAAGCGAAACAACGCAATGACGCCATTTCCGGTTTGGGTCAGCGTGCCTTTCGCTAGCACAAGTTTGCGGAAATTAAGATGCTGCTGTTGTGACAAATCTGACGTCCGACAGTGGCTACTTTCAAGAGCAATAAACAAAAGCATGGCTTGCCTTCAAATCTGGGAAATACACGGATTATAAGATCAATCTTCCCTGAACATATGGGCATGGTTGGCACCAGGTTTGTTATTGTTGCTTTTACACGCGAGATCAAAACAGACCGACGGCATGTCATTGTCCGCTTTCCCGGGCCGATTTTTATTGGTGAATTCTGGCGTTTTACAGTATACTCACCAAACGGCTTTACCTTAGGTGCAGAAATTATTGCCAGTATATCTTCAATCATTCACACACACATTGCACTTGTTAAAGTCAACACGTGTCTTTTTAAACAGATTTTAGTTTCACGCAAAAGAGATCACTCACTTTTTGCTCACCTTTTGGCACTTAGTCATATCTAAACAAACAAGAAAAGTTGGCACAAAATTAGATTAAGCATATAATATGGTCAGGGCTTCTGTTTTCACAACAGGTTAAAGGGTCTGTATACCCCCAGGTATAAATTTTAGAGGGTACACAGACCCCAACTCTGAGTATAATAGAGGGTCCGCAAATTTAAGAAAAACTGCATCATCTCTGTTTTTTACAAATAAATTAACTCATTTCGCTCTCTCCTCTTTAAATTTGTTGTGACAGTGTGTGTGTGTTTTTTCCATGATACTGATTTTTTAACTGTTGAGCTATCATGCAAAAGCCTGTCCCTCTCCGTCTCTCTCTCCGGAAAACATATATTATGTATTTATCTGTATTATCATTTGATAATGTATTGTAACAGAGAATATAGCCTTTTCTGCTGAATACAGATTGACAGCCAAAGTCTGACTTGTCTAAACTCTCTCTCTCTCGCTCGCTGTGTGTGTGTGATGTATTTCTCCAATTTTAAAGCTTTTGCCTAATACTTGTGGACCAGAAGATGGATCAACCATGATAAAAAAAAAAAAAAAACTGACAACTTATTTCTGTTCAAATAACTTTCTGGACTTGGTTTTTGAGTTTGCCTCCATGCACATTGTGCATGTCAACCGTGTGCCGTCATGCTTTTGCCATGGAAATTTATACACGCAGCCATGAACTCTGAAAACTGCGAGTCGCAGCGGCGGTGCCACACACGGCCCAGGGGTATCATTTCTGGTACTGTCACTTGTTCATGGAGACGGCAGGTGTCGAAGTGCAACTTTCTTATATCTTCTAAGCGATTACCAAGATCAGATGGTGCCGGATTGAAGAATCCGAAGCATCCCATCTTCCTTTACTTTTTCTCCACCATTTACAACTTCATTCAAGATCGAAAGTGAAACGCACGATGCGGTATCCCATAATGGTATGAATGGTGATGTCACAGCAAGTAACGTGTTCAACTTGTAGCGCGCACTTTGTAATAACATGCTGACACCACACGTAAACTAACAGTTTGCCCATCCAGTTACACTCGCAGGGGCCCCGGAGTTGGGGTGATTCTGAATGCAGCCGTGACCAAGCGAGCGGTTAAACGAACCAACTCGTCACTAAAAATAGAATGGCTGTCACTGTTGCGCAAAGTGGCGCATGGATGATGCATCTCGGACGCAGGTGCACTGAATTTTAGTGCGTCTGACTACCCCTCAGTTACATTTTCAGTACGCGATTTTTAGTTTTAATGCGTCACAGACGCACTAAAACGGAAGCCCTGATGGTAGTACTCCATGTGAGATGATTATTTGTTGATATATGGACTAGACCATAGACATGAAGTGATTATTTTAGAGAAATGTACAGGCTTTATTAAGTCATGTAATTTGTTAAAAGCTAAATAAACAAATTATAAATGATAGTTGACACATATCATCACAATCTGATCGGCATACTTCAACTTGTGAATTGTGCACGTCCCCGGCGGTTGCCGACATCGATCCGCAAGTGAGATAGGTCACCATCACTGATGAGCGCCCATCGGTTCATCGTCTACAAGGATGTCATACTTTCTGATTTTAACCCTTTTGCAGTCTTTAGCCCTTTTTGTCAGTGATTCCTCTCAACAAAAAGGGATACAGACGGTTAATATAGTGATGCTGTCATATCGTAATTGCTCTTTACGGCCAGACACGGTACCCCCAAAAGTCATTTTGGGTGTTCCTTAGTGTTTTTGGCTTGAGTGGATTTTTGGGTTGTTTGAACCCCTTAGAACCCGGCCACAGCCATAAAATATCCCAAAATACCTTTTATTTGCTGTAAAAAAAATTAATAAAGTGAAGCACCTGCTCAATTTTTCAAGCGTTTGTGACGTCTTTTGCTCAAAAACATTGAATGATTGGACCCTGACTATACTGCTTTGTGAGCGACGAACTCCGCCATGTTTGGGTCCATTCAAACCGGTTCCGTTTCTACTAACCCATCCACAAACCAGTTGAAGGCTACAAAGTCTCTATAAATATCTATTGGCGCGAAACTGACGTCACGAACGACCGGAGATTTCCTTGTACGGACGCTATGCTAATGAGATAATACTATTTTGCAAAACCGGCCAATGAGCAGAGCGCGCCAAGTGTTCTGGGAGACTTCAGGTTTTTCCGGCCAGGATCCGGGTGGCTTCAGGTTTTCTGACCGTCCCACAATGCACCATTACGCATGGCGTACAACTCGATCAAAATACGAGAATTGCTAGTTCAGATCACGCATTTTCTATGTTTTACATCCCTTCAGCAGTTATTTCACAAAGTCCACCAGTTGTAATCGTTGGAAATGTCTCCAACGGCTTCGAAGAAGTTGCGTGGTGCTCAGCTAGCAGCTGTGAGGTTGAACAGACGAAGAGAGATGTGTTCGAGCAGACGAACCCGAGTGAAGAGAGAGAGAACGAAAACATTCCTAAGCCTCATAATGTAAATGCCGATGGGACGGTGGTGAAATCCACAACACCTAAGAAACTTGAATTCATGAAAGATGCTCGCGACGTTGGCATCGGTCAGTAAATGATAAAAATAAATTGGTTTTACACATCGCTCGGGTGTATCTGAAATGGCAAAGTACAGCAGACACTTTGTGCACCTGACCGTTTCCTTTGACATTTTACCTGCAGAAACTTCATCAGTGTGCATATATCCAAGACTGAGAAAACTTTTGCTTTTCATTTTCTCATACAAAATATGTTTATACTGCATAATTTGCATATTGATGACTATGTATAAAGCTGAATTATGACAAAGTAAAGGTTGATGTTTACCTTATTCTCTGTTTTTCTCATTTTCACCTTTTTTCATCTTTTATTGAATAGATCTCATAAACCTGAATAGGCACAGCATTCAAACTTTGCAGTTATTGTTATTCACTTTGCCGCATTTTGTCAGAAGGATTTTGTGGTTGCACAAGGGAAAAAAATTGTGGCTATTCAATGCCCCCAAATCGACATTTTCCCTCTTTCAGCTCATGTAGCGTATTTCATCATGAATAACTTTTTTCCCAACAGCTTCAGAATAAAATCCTTCTGACAAAATGTAGTTGTTTTAACAAAGAATCTCCAGAAAAAAAAGAACTTTGTTTCTAAGTTTGGTAGTGTTTGAGATCTATTGCTTTGTATTTGTACTAAAATGTGTATATGGCAGCCATCTTGGTTGGTTTCCAGGGCAACGGGGAGTCATACACACCCAAAATCCACTTTTTTGGTCTCAGCTCACCAAACGCTATCAAAATGCATTAACAGTTAAAAACAGATTCTAGACAGACGAGCTCATATTTGGGGTGTAGTGTCTGGCCTTAAAGAATAAATAAAGTTAATTGACTATTTATGCTTTCTTTCTTTCAGCCCTGAAAAGTTTCCAGGCGGCTTTGACAAATTTGAAGGAAGGGCTACAGTCTGTATTTTCAAACAGAACAGACGAGTCTTCTGCTGTGCAGTATTTTCAGGTATGCAGTGATTAGGTTGAGTTTTGCAGTCAATAAGTTATATGACTGGAGGAACATAAAATCAATAGGTCATTTTGAAAATCGATAAGTCGACAAAAAATCATGTTTTCGGCATTTTCAATGTTTGAGTAACACTATCATAAAATCTTAAGCAATATGCATAGATTCTCATAACGACCGTTAGATGGTGAGGGCTTTTGAACGTCTATGCTTCTTGCAGACTTTAGAAACTCACTCTTGCACTGGTTATATTCATCACACAGCCAACTATACCTGTTATACTTCGTGCATAAAATACCAAACGCAGGTAAATTTGGCAATTTCGGATTTTTTTTTTCTTTTGCTATTTTGCAATCTGTTGTAATCGGGTTTGCGTTTCAATGACTTCCATTACATATAATATGCTTTTTTTCAGTAAACACGCTCCTCTTCTGATAAACGGAAGTTGTGTGTACCTTCTGTCCAGACTAAAACATTTGGTCAGCGCACTTTTGTTTATCAAGCCCCAGTGTTATGGAATACACTGCCTCTTGAGGTCAGAGACAGTGAGTCTGTCTCTGACTTCAAGAGGTCGTTGAAAACTCACCTCTTCAAGCTTTACTTCGAATAACTAACTGCCACTGGTGTTTGATGCCTTAATTGTAGTTCTGTAATCCTCTTTGTTTAGGCTGAATGTTAATTAGAACATAAATTATTATGTATGCTCTGTTGTTTAGTTCATTGTAAAAGTGGTGTGTTTGGGTATTGTGTTTTGTTTGTTATGTGCATGTCATTGAATTTTTATTTTTGTGTACAAATTGTAAAGCGCTTAGAGCTTTTGATTAAGATTAAGTGCTATATAAATACTCATTATTATTATTATTAACCAGTTTTCTGGCAGTACTGATTCAAGCTTTAGTGTCCAGGACACCAACCACAACATATTTTTGTCAAATTGTCATAGACACCCCCTCCCTCCATCCTCTCCTAGAAAACAACAAACAAAGCAAGAAGCAGATTGTGGTTGTCAGTACAAGTAATTACATGATGTGGACTTCAACTACAAGACGCGAACAAGCAAGATCGAGTTACTGATTGTGTAACCATGAAATAAGAACGAAGGTTATATGTGTGAGCACGAGAGACCACTGGTACATCAATTATACATTACAACATTTTGGACATTATGTAAAAATATGCATATCTCTTCAAAAATTCGGCAGCACTGAGAACAGTAAAGCCATTTCCTTTGCTTCTATACACATTTATTATGAATACATGAACTGTGTGAAAAAACTGGCTACAGACATCTAGACGCCTGTGGCACCCTCATACCGACTCCTAGGATCAAAATCAGCATCAATGAGACCAACAAGAGACTTAAAGTTAATGCAGCCTTGGGGACTGGTGAGGATGTATGCCTCTTACAGACGGAAAGCATTTTGCATCATGTTTGGGACAGTGCACCTAGTCAGGGCCCATGCTTGCAGTATTGTTTACATTTGCTCCAGACAGGGGGCAAGTGTCACCCATCACTGTTGGCAGCTGGCCTCCCACCTCCCTAACTTTTAGGATGCACTCTGTTCATTGAGGACTGACTGTGTAAGCCTACAGTGCACTAGAGCAGTAGCTGGCCATATCTCTCTCTCTCTCTCTCATACACGCCAACTAGCCAACTAACTCAGCATGGGTCTCAGTGACTGTCTAAAACTATGAATAAGTCTATTGTGACTGGCTCATTGACGCAGCAATGCGTCATTTCAAATTTGTATGCGTCAATGACTGATGCGCATCCTATACACTGGGTATGCAACACTTGTGACACCAAAGGTTTCCAGTAATGTTCTTGAAAAATAAGTTCTGGCCTTCTAGCTTATTGTAAGATCAGATCTGAGCAGTTCAGGTGAATGAAAGCCTTGGACATGTTTTGATAACCCTTAACATTCGGAAAACACCAGTGTGTGAAATAAGTTTGACTAAAATAATTCAAGGGTAGTGTCAGAATAGCTTGGCACCTCTAGGCACCAAGCTATTCTGGCACCACCCTTGAACTAAAGCCATTGGTCTATATCCTTATCTGCAAGTACTATAATGTAGCTTGCATATGGCTGTGTACAAATTTGAAGCTTTTAGCATCAGTATGATATCATGGGTTAAAAGTGTTTGTGATCTTCCAGTTTTATGGCTACCTCTCCCAGCAGCAGAATATGATGCAAGATTACATTCGCACCTCCACATACCAGCGAGCAATGCTTGCCAACTTGACAGACTTCCATGACAAGGTAAATATATGAGTTGAAAATGGGCAAATTTGTGTTTGTATCAACCCCTTGTGCGTGCAACCACATATGCTGTTTTTAGTGGCAGTGGTTTGCATATGCACGGGTGAGATAGAATTTAGGAGGTCAGTTGTAACATGTTAATTTTCTTTGATCATGGGTGTGTCTGCCTGCTGTGAATTCATTAGGGTCAGTCTCTGAAACGGTGGTCAGCTCAGTGTGTTACAATTTGAGTGATCAAAATCAATAATTGTGTTGACATATCTACCCATTTGTTTACTCAAAACTCTTACCGATGGCATTACTGATAGGAAGGGATACTTAGCCTACCCAATTTCACTGTTTCAGCCTAAGCTTCCGTTGTGTACGCTACGCAACCTAGAGTAGGTAGTGGCAACCAAAATTTCATTATAACTTGAGACCTTACTTACATTGTTTTATTAATAGAGCATTAAGAAACAAACAGCAAAAAGGATTTTGTAAATATGTTGATTAGTTCCTGAGATACAACATTTTAAACTTTTGTCCGTGGGCCGCCAACCTAATGAAAAGCCATTTTCAGACAAGGCATACAGAGACACTTAAAGAAGATACAGGCTTCATCTTTTTATTTCACAATCTGTATTATCAGGAGAGTATCAGAAACAAATATGAAAACCATAATGCAGTACAATGATGTGTAACGAGTTGCTAAAAATGGAAAAAAATCAATCGGTGCCGAGTTGACATTGCACTGAAGTCCAACTTTGTGACCATATTGTGCACAATCTTTCACTTAAAATAACCTTTTGTGAGATGATTTTAACATACAAAAAGTAAGCCTTTTTTTCAGACTGTAATAACTAATATACATAAACCGTTCTGAAAGAAGGTGCCAAAGTCCAGAAAATGCTCAAAATGACATATCGCGGACATGAGCAACGACGTGCAACACGAAAATTAGCATAACTTCTGAACGCCTTGATGGATTTTCATGCAGTTTGGGCACAAGTCAGAATATATATTCTGCTGCAATATTAATTTAAATCACTTCAATACATCATGTCATTCATGTTGAACATGCTACAAATAAAATAAAAGTATCATCGACGTGTTGAAAGCACAAATATGACTGAAAAACTTTAACTAGTATACAGATTTTGAGGCCATTTGGCACAGAGGAAAAAAAGGATATTCAGCTATGATTATGAACAGAAAACAGATGTAAAGAGACACCTGGAAATAATGTACGTCATAATTATATTGATAAATATATATGTCTAAAATAGCAGCTCGGCTTGATCTGAACCTTGCGAGACAGTCAAAGGACAGATGTAAGGACCAATGAAACCAGCTCACTGCTTGAGCTATGCAAACAGCTCTGATCAAAAATGCACACTACAGCAGAGTGTTCTTGAAACGTTGGTAATGGTCTCCGATGTTTGCGGCAAAAGTAGTTGCGTCATCAACACTTTCTTGAAGCTTCATCACTTTGTTTGCCGTATGCTTTAGTTTTCTGGAAAGTGTCCCTTTGGTATACTGTTTCAAACGAGCTGTGATGCTGTCGTCGTTGATCTGGAGTCCCTCTAATCTCACTTCAGCAAGTCTCAGCTGATGTGTCCTTTCGGTTAAAACTTGCTGCAAAGTCCTCATTTCAGCCTGGAACTTGATATTAAGTGTCCGATTTTCCTGCTCCACTTCTTTAATGCGATGCCGCACACTGGTCAACTCCTTCCCCAACTGCTGAATGGTCAGCGTCATGCCTTTTCTTTCAGAATCCAATGTCGTGGTGGTGTTACCTAGTTCTGCTGGATTAGACACTGCCACAATGCTAGAATCCAGTGTTTCCGCCAAAAACGAATCTATATTCCCCTTTTTCAGGCCAATGAGTCGATTCTTGAAGTTGCCCACTTTTACAACCCTCCTCCTCATTGCTGCAGCGGTCACAGTCTGCTGGGTCAATCTGAACCACCACCTACACATTTTGAATTTAGAGCCTTCGCATTTTCTAAATGACTCCAGGTCAAGAAGTAAGCCTTTTGTTGGCAACTGTAGTGATGCCAGGTGGCAATCGCCTGTCGAAAGTTGCTGTCTGGTGATGCCAAGTTGGTGCAGGTGTGGTTCTACACGTCGTGTCATGACGCTTCTTCATAAAATCCTCTTGCAGTTGTATAGTGTTCTGCTTTTCCCAGTTTAGCTTTGTCTCAGACACCAAACATCTCTCTTGTCAGACACCAAACATCTCTCTGTCAAGTCCAGAAAAAGGTTCAAAAGAAATGCTGGTGCATCATCAAAAGTCTTGTCACACTCTTTTTTCAGAAGATAAACTTGAAGAAGAAGTGAGTTATCCAGTGCACTGAAGGTGAGCAGGTCAGGGCGCCTCCCCCTCCCTTTGGCTAGGAAGACTTTTTTTAGTACAATGTACGCATCATCACCACCTAAAACAAAGGAGGTGGTTTAGTTAAATATAATGTTAATCAGTTTTAAAATACTGGAGGTTGTTTTGTTAAATATAATGTTAATCAGTTAAAAATACTGGTGGTTCACTATCAATATCATGATGACTTGAGTATGGCTCTTTACACAAACAGTACTCATGTCATTGTTTTACCTTAAACATCTTTTGAGGAGGAAGATTTAATTAGGCCTAGAGTAAAGAAAAATAAAAAGCAGGGTATTTTGATCATGCTGAGAGTGACTAATTATTTATCTCGACGAAAGAAACCAAGAGAAATGATGAAATACTGGCCGCTCTGAGACCTATTTTGTCAATGCTGCATAGTCGCTCATCAAATTATCTGCCCCTGGCTGTTATCACTCGCTTCGATGCCCGACAGTTAAACTTGAATATAACAATAACAGATGAGCATCGACGTTTGAAATTAAATAGGAAAGTGATAAATGCATTTACAAATACATTACTAAGCAGCTAGTGAAGCTAACTGACTTCTGTAGTGAAGTATTTTCCTATATTCAATGGTACTTTCCATCCAAAGAAAGATGCGATGATCAAAGAGGCTAAACGCAGTGATAGAAGGATATGTATGCAAGAATTCCGAAGAATAATAAACAAAATAGCATCTAAACCATACAAATGACAATATAGCATAAATCTGCAAAGCGATTAAGCTTTTACTTACGTAGTTTTCTTGCAATTTCCTCGAAAGTGGAAGTACCGGTTCGTCTTCGGTCGTCGCCATTTTGAATTGTGGTCAAAAGAAGTCGCGCGTGAACGTGAGTGGGAAATTCCTCAAGCAGATTTTCCACCACATTTGCATAATTTAGCCAATAACACCATTCGATAGATTTGACGTTCCTCTACAAAATGGTACCCAGATGTGTGTTTTTATACGTTCTGTTTTGCTATTTAAAAAAAAAGAAATTTTTTTCTTATTTTTGTGGAAAAACTACAATTTTTCATGTGTGTATACAAAAATCACCAAACACCTTATACCAGTTTGAAGCTGACATCATGACCCACATTTTGATACTAAATATAGCTGTGTAGCATGTGTGCGGTAAATCTGCTGGCTTGTTGAATGGAGGGATCATGTAGGCGCTTACGCGAGGCAAATGCCGTGAAATCGGCCTGAGGCTGACGCAAGCCGAAACACATGCTTTAAAGTTTATTTTTGCAGTTTTTTCACAGGAACAAAACATATATTATGATCATTGGAAAGAGGAAAGGACGTATATTATTTTGACATAAGAATGAAAACAATCGGTGCAGTAGATGCATGATAAATTTGAGTTGAAGTTGGCACAAAATGCAGCGATTTTATGCTTGATGGTAGCCGACTGGCGAGGCTGCCACTACCTACTTAGAGAGTCGTTACCAAGGACTCCGGGTGGCCTCCCCTGTCTCCCCATCCGGTCATGCACGTAGCTTTCCCGCCAGTTTTTTACTTAGCTGGTTAAAGTACGGACGTGTTTCAGCCTATGCTATGCTTCAACTGTGTACAGGGTTTTCTTCAGTGGCTTTTCATATTGGTGTTTTCTAGGAAACTTCAAATTGTTTGTAATAGTGTGGGTGATGGCAAGCTAAGGCCTCGATTAATGCCTATCAGCCTGTAAATTGGCAGGCTACGGCATCAACCTGGTACGCGACCGGCTTCCGGTCGGGCGCACATTGTAGACATTACGTTTCGTTTAGGCATGTAATCTTCCGTTTTCCTCTCGCAGTTTTTTGGTGAATGTAACGCCTCGCTTGATGCCTGTCAGTCGGTGATTTCACTGGGCGGTGGCATTGACCGAGTAGCGAAAGGCTGCCGGTCGTGATCATGGCGTCTTCCACAGGCCTCTCATGCATACGGCGACAGCTCTTGCTGTCTGTTGCAGTGTACACCTATCATCTTTTCCGGAACTCAGGCCGCGCGCATGGCAGCATTATTATCATCATTATTTGCTTTCGTTTGTGCACGGCAGCTTTATTATTTGATCAGCTTACCGTCTATTACTTGTAGACCGTCGTGAACACGTGGCCTTTTCCACAGGCTTCGCGCAAGCACGGCAGCATTCTTGTTTGTTTCTGTTACGCACGACAGCATTATTTTTTGCTTTCTGTTACAGTGCACACATCATGACCCGCACCAACTGGGGCCAATTCAAGTGGCCTACGGATACCCACACGGTTTGCCTTCCGTGTGCGGGCTGCTCCTCGGGGCGCACATGTGTTATCTGCGCTACTTGGGTTGAAGAACTATGGTCGCAGCTTTGGGCCTTCTACAATAGAGAAAGGCCAAGCCAGGTCAAAGACCCACATCTCCCTACCTCTGCCTCTGCCGTCCTCGGACCACAGAGACGAGTTACCTCAGATATTATGATCCCGCCTCCACGCCGCATCTTGCCAGTGTCTTGTACAGTGGGGAAAAAAACACGTGACCACCAAAGACAGTGACAGGATTTGGCCCCCCGTCACGACCAGGCACGAGGAGCCCTCACACACCTTCTGGTGAGCCATTTATCTGGCAGCGGCCGAAGGGACGTGCTCCCTAGTCACATTCGGAAGGAAGAGCCTGTTGGCCTCCGACCGGACAAGCGTCGAGTCCAGGCTTTTAGTTCCCGAGATCATCCCATGGAGACCAGGAGGCCTGTCGGCCACCGACCAGACGAGCGTCGTGTCCAGGCTCCCGGAATACGACTTCCTTACAAGGAAAGACCTGTCGGCCGCCGAGCGGACAAGTGTCATGTCCAGGTCTCACGATCTCGGGACCACTACACAGAATAATCTCGGCCTGTCTGCCTCCAACCTGGCGAGTGTCGTGTCCAGGCCTCAGCATCTACTATGAGAACTTGTGTCCGCCTCACTCGCGGAGACCGAGTTAGACTCCGGTCACGCCACGAACCCTCCTCTCCCCGTTCCAGCTCTTCTACCTACCAACCCAGAGGTACGCGACATTTGCAGAGCCTTTCTCCTCCTACGGACCGACACTCCTTATTAACTTTCCCACACAGCCGATCTTCCCAACGGATCTCCAGACACTGTTCGGATTCACGGACTCGGTCGTCTCAACCCCAGCTTCGGAACTCCCGCTCTTCGGATTCCTCTGAGACTTCCCCCCCCCCTCTCCCCCAAGTCCTCTAACCGCAGGAACCGCCCCTCTCCAGTCTCCTCACGTCACTCCTCTCGCACAGCTAGATATTCACCCCCACCCTCTTCATGGGACGACGAGGCTCTTAAGTCTCCACCCTGATTACTCTTTGTCGGCCATCGGCATGGATTTTCGTCACTTAGCTTCCCCCAGTGGGAGATCTTTTTTGTCACCTTCTTCGATAATCGTGGCTCCGACAGCTCAGACACTCCGCTCCCTCTCGGAGGCATCTTAAGCTCATTGCATCCTTCCTTCCCCCAGATGCCTGCCCCCCATCTCCTCCCCTAAGAGAAAGGCTGCAGCCATGGTGGACACACTGCGGAAAACCAAGCGCCTCAAAACCCTCCCTCAGCCCACGGGTTTTCGGGACCTTGCGGAGTCATTCTCGGCACATCTCCTACAGGACACCTTCAGAGATCAGGGCTTCTTTCGGACACAAGGTGGCCAGCCGGGATGGATATCCATTTTCGCCAACAATGGTATGCAGGACACTCACAGACATTCTCCTGTTCCCTGCCGGCGATAGACGGAGCAGCAATGTCACAGGTAGGAGCCCAGGCAGGACAACGGGCACGGGGCCCCCGTGGACTGGAAAAGACAGCGACTGGTTCGTAATTCCTTGGCCTGCACAGGTTTCCTCGAGTTGGCAACACAATCACTGATGTCTCGAAGACACCGGGGACCTTTCGGTCTCGCCTCTCATGAGCAAAATTCATACAGTTCTAGTAGCGGCCAATCGGGCGGTGTTTCATTCTTCGGCCAACTCTATGGCAGCAGCTGCCAATTGCGATTTGATGCGTCGGGACGCCATTCTATTTCTCTGCATCTCCTTACCGCCCTCAGTGAAAACCCAGCTACGCATGGCTCGTTTCGGGGGACCCCTTCTTTCGGGCCGACCTGGCAGACCATTAAGGAGTCTTCTAAGGATCTTTGGCCCAGCCCTGCCATCCATTCTTCCTCTCGCTCCTTGGATTCTCTCAACCGTAACAGAGGGCGTATGGATCTCCTTCCAATCTCCCCCACCTTTACGACTCTCTCCCATCTGGACACATGTCCCAGGCGATCAGCACAAAGCACAAGCCCTCTGCGGTGAAATCATTTCCCTACTCCAAAAGGAGGCCACAGAAGTGGTGGCACGTCACGACTCCTCGGCCTTTTACAGCCGGCTCTTCGTTGTACCCAAGCCCGATGGAAGGTGGCGCCCTGTCATAGACCTTACTTACGCCTGTCACCCTTACCCGGGTATAGGCCGTCGACGAGAGACCTCCAGCAACTCTTGTCCTGTACTTCTTCGATTCTACTCCAGGTGGTTCCCAGTCTCTTGATGTCTGCTTGGAGGTCTTGACGCCAGGAGTTTCTCGGCCTACCTCTTTTCCTCTTTCCCTGGGGGTTCCATGACAATGCCTGCCTAGTGATACTGGAAGCTGGCTTTCTCAGACTGTGACCGATCCATCCCCATCTTCTTCGTCCAATTTCATTCTCTGCTGTTATCTGCTCTGTTCTCTCCCAGAGTCTGACGTTGCTGATCTTCTCTGGCCAGTGGATTTTCAAAATTCTTCTAAGGCAACTGTTCATGAAGGTCTGTACTCTGTTGACTGTCCCCACCCGGGTCTGCCCTGGGGGACTTGGGTGGGGTTAGGTATTTTTTAGTTCCCAGGGTCACCCTGGTCAGCCCCACAGGGTGGGGTTTTCTCTCTATTCTGGGGCATGTGTTTCTGTCTACCCGAGGTCCATTCACCTGTATTTGCCTTTTTTAAACTCTCCCTACTGTCTGCACTGCCTGTAGCTCTTGATATTGGATGTGTGTTGCTAAATGGTCTTAGCTTTATTTAGGCCCCATGTGTTAGGTTTATTTAATGTGTTTGACCGGCTGGCGACATACATTCAATGTTCTGTTTAGTTGGTTGTTTTTTTTCACAAGCAGTGCAGGCACGTCCTGAGAAAGCCTTGTTGCTGTCGGGACGTTAAGCAATGTACAATCAATCTGTTGACTGTGGTTTTTGTCAATCTCCAAGTCTTCTCCATATAGGAGAACTGCTTTTACATTGGAGTTGAAAATCCGGACTTTGGTGTGTTGTGACAGCTCTCTGGAACTCCACACTTTTTTCAACTGGAGAAAGGCTGCTCTGGCTTTACCGATTCGTGCTCTGACATCTGCATCAGTGCCGCCTTTTTTGTCTATGATGCTCCCGAGATAGGTGAAGGACTCCACCTCCTCCAACGGGGTGCCAGCAAGCAAGACTGGTTTTTCCCTGGTTGCGTTCAGCCTCATTGTCTTTGTTTTCTGTTTGTGGATGGTGAGGCCCACTAGGGACGAGATGTCAGCAAGCCTCGTGGTCTTGTCCTGCATTTGTTGATGAGTGTGGGACAATAATGCCAAGTCGTCTGCAAAATTGAGGTCGTCAAGCTGTGTCCACAGTGTCCGCTGTATTCCACTTCGTCTGTGCTCTGTGGTCATCTTCATGACCCAGTCTATGGCCAGTAGGAAGAGGAATGGAGACAGCAGACACCCCTGCCTGACACCAGTTCTGACCTGGAGCTCCCTGGTGAACTGCCCTTCGTGGATCACGCGACATGTCATGCCATCGTAGCTGCTCTTGATCAGGCGGACGAGCTTTGTGGGTACACCGTAGTGTTGTAGGAGTTTCCACAGAGTCTCTCGGTCCACACTGTCAAATGCTTTCTCATAATCCACAAAGTTGACGTACAGCAGGGAGCTCCACTCCAGAGACTGTTCCACGATGATGCGGAGAGTGGCGATCTGGTCTGTACATGATCGGTTCTTCCTGAATCCTGCTTGCTGGTCTCTCAGCTGGGGGTCATTGGAGCTCTTCATTCTCTCTAGGATGATCCTGTTGAAGACCTTTCCTGGTACTGACGGCAAGGTGATTCCTCTGTAGTTGGAACACTTGCTGAGGTCGCCTTTCTTGGGAAGCTTGATTAGGTACCCCTCCTTCCAGTCAGCCGGCATCACCTCCTCTTCCCACATCTTTCCAAACAGTGGGTACAGCATCTCCACCGTTGTCTCTAGGTCTGCTTTCAGAGACTCCACTGGGATACCATCTAGCCCTGCTGCTTTGCCGTTCTTCAAAAATGCCACTGCTCTTCTGATCTCTTCCCAGCTGGGTCTGTCACAGCTGATGGGTAGGTCGGTCTCTGGATGTCTGGGGGGTCGGGTGGGCTAGGTCTGTTCAGTAATTCTTCAAAATACTCGGCCCATCTGTCGAGTTGGTCTGCTCTGTCTGCAATAGGCTTGCCTTCTTTGTCTTTTACTGGTCTTTCTGTATGGCCATACTTGCCCGACAATCTTCTGGTAATGTCGTAGAGCTGTTTCAGGTTGCCGCTGCCTTTTCTGCCTCTGCTGCCAGGCTGTCTGTGTAGGCCCTCTTGTCTGCCCTGATACTCCTCTTCACCTCGAGGTTGGCTTCCAAGTATTCCTCCTGTGCCCTTTGGCTGCTCTCGTGCGACTGTTGTTGACAACTGCTTTCTTCTGCTTCCTCACTTCTATCTTCTTCAAGGTCTGTGCTGACAGCCAGTCCTTGTGATGGTGTTTCCTGAACTCTACAGTGTCTTTGCAGGTTGAGTTCAGCGCCTCTCTAACTGCCTTCCACTGCTGCTCTGTGGTGACCGCCTCCTCTTCATTTACTAGCTCCTGTAGCGCTTGAAACCGGTTGAACAGCACCAGTTTGAACTCTTCTCTAACTCCAGTTTCTCGCAGGAGGCCTACATTATAGCGCTGTCTTCTTGTTGTCTCTGTGCGGCTTTTTTTTAGCTTGAGCTTCATTCTTAAGGTAAGCAGATGGTGGTCTGAGGCGACATCTGCTCCCCTCCTCACTCGAACATCTTGAAGGGATCTTCTAAATTTCTTGCTAATGCAGATATGGTCTATTTGGTTCTCTGTTGTATGGTCAGGTGAGACCCAAGTTGCTTTGTGTATTCTTCTGTGTGGGAAGATGCTGCCTCCAATGACAAGTCTGTTTAGAGCACAAAATTCTACAAACCTCTCCCCGTTCTCACTCATCTCCGAGCCTAGTCCCTGTCTCCCCATCACCTCTTCGTATCGGGTGTTGTCCTCCCCTATTTTGGCATTAAAATCGCCCATGACGATGGTGATGTCTCGCTCCGCACTCTGGAGTCGGTCGTAGAACTCTTGTTTCTCTTCTTCGTCACTGTCATTAGTGGACGCATAACACTGGATGACGTTCAGCTTAGCTTTTTCTTGGTTCTAAAGGCTGCTGTGATCATTCTTGGCCCAAGAAGTTCCCAGCCCATCAGCGCTCTCTGTGCCACTGGTGACAGCATGAATGCTACTCCTTCTGTATGGGGGGCATTCTCCTCTTCATGACCTGAATACAGAATCATCTCCCCACTTAACAGCCTTTTCTGGCCAGACTGCGACCGTCTGGCTTCACTGATACCTAGCAGGGAAAGGTTGTACTTTTGCATTTCCGCTGCTATCTGGGCGGCCTTGCCGCTCTGGTACATGGTCTTGACGTTCCATGTGCCCATGGTTGTGTCCCTGGATAGAGAGAGGCGGCTCGGTCCTGTGGCTTCCGAAGACTTCCGGCTTTCACCACAGGACGTCATAAGTCTTCTGGTAGAAGAACCTTCCTCCTCCAGGAAAGGAATTACTGTTAGTCTTTTCGTCGGCGTTTTTGTAGCTATTTCCTTTTTTGCAGGGTGGGGAAGCTACCCCACGCCCAACCCCCTTACTAGGAGGACCAGGGGTTTTCTGTCGGGGTCACCTTCCCTTAGACCATGTTGGTTCACGGCACCTTATTTCATTCGGTGCACCCCTCTCACGAGGGACCCCCTATCCACCACCCAGGGGACGCACCTCAACGCCATATGGTCCCAGCGCGAGGCTGTCATAGACCTCTCGGCACTAAACTAGTACATTTCAGCTCCTCACTTCCGAATGGAAACAACCAGAGCTCTGAGAGCGGCTGTACAGCCCCGGGTCTTCACGATAAACCTCGACCATGCGGACGCATATCTACATGTTCCTGTCCACTCAGCCTCGCGCCGTTACCTGCGCTTCGCAGAGATGTTTACCCTTACGATTTTGGAGTAATTGCTTACGATTTTTGGCATAGATTACGCCACTACGACTTTTTTCACACTATTACGATTATTTAAAACAAAAACTACAATTTTTGAAATCATATTCCAATCCGCTTTTTTTCTTAGAAATTGATCAAATAAAATCCTACTTCAAAACATAACCGGGTCCATGACCAGATCCAACCTTAGTACATAAAATAATAATTTATATGATTTCCTAATTTATCATTAATATTAGTTGCCTTTTAAATCTATAAATAAAGTAAATGTTGGAGTTAGTCAAATTAAAACAATAACAAGGGGAGTAAGCACACTAGGACAATTTGCTCGATTACGTCCCTTTATTTAAACCAACCTGACAGTGTCTGCTTTCCCATGGACCTAAGTGCAATGATCAGAAAATTTCGCAATGAAATTAAGTGGAGGAGGGAGGGGGGGGGGGGGGGCGCCCAACCATTATTTAACCCATTACAGAGATGTACAAACTATATGTGTCCTGGTCAGTGATGTGTGTGTGTGTCATTTTTATTTTTGCGCTCGTGCTAATATAAAAGAAAAGGCACAATATAAAAAACAGTGCAGAAATAATAGGTAACAATAGTAATAGTATTACTGAAATTTCAAATAGCTAATACTGAAACTTCAAATTGAGGGTAGGCATGCCTGAATTAACACAGTGATTTTTTTTCTTTTCACTTGTATCTCATTTCGAGTGCAAATAAAAACTGCAAGGCTTTGTAAGAACTTGTTGAGTGAGATTGCGTTTGAGAATGATCACATGTGCTGACAGAAAGCATTACTCTTTTTACCCAAGATTACTCTTTCTGGCATAGCCCATTACTCCATTTTTTTGGGGGGGTAAACATCTCTGGCTTCGCCTTCCGAGGAGTGGTGTACCAATTCCGGACGCTCCCCTTCGGCATCAACCTCAGCCCGTGGGTTTTCACCAGGATCGTCGACGGGGTGATTGCCAGGTTTAGACAGACGGCATCGAGCCCGACCTCCAACTACTTGGACGACTTGCTCCTCCGGAACCAAGTTGCAGCAGCCCTAGAGGAGGACAGGAACTCGTTACTGACTCTTCTCCACCAACTAGGTTTTCCCATCAACTCGGGCAAGTTGGACCTCATGCCTTCTCGCAGATTCACTCACCTGGGCATGCTTTTCCTTACCGACCTCAACCAGGTGCAGCTTCCAGAGGATCGGATTCTACTCCTCAACTGGCACCCGTCCTGCGGCGATCTGACAGCCCTGATCCCAGTGTCCCCCTTGGTCAGGCCTCGCCTCCAATGGTGGACAGACCGGTCCTGGCTAGCATCGGGGATTCCGCTTTACTCCCCTCCGCCCCAACTCTCCATATGCACGGATGCAAGCCTCTCCGGCTGGGGAGCACACCTGCTACCGGACTTCGTCACGGCCTCGGGCACCTGGCCAAGGGATCACGCAGACAAACACATCAACTGGCTGGAGTTGAAGGCAGTCGGACTAGCACTCGCCGCATGGGAACACCACATTGTTCACCAGGAGATTCTCGTGCTATCCGACAACTCGACTGTCGTAGCCTACATAACAGAACCAGGCTCTTGTAGCAGAACCTCCTGTGGTGCAGGGATAGCGGCATCACACTTCGGGCACGGCACATCCCGGGACACCTCAACGTTCTCGCCGACTCCCTTTCTCGTCGCGGTAAACTTCTCCACACGGAGTGGACCATACGCCCAGACATATTCAAGCTCATCTGCGTACGCTGGGACACTCCCATGATCGACCTCTTTGCCACGAGGTGGAACAGACAACTTCCACTCTTCGTCTCTCCCGTTCCGGACCCTATGGCCTCGGCGGTGGATGCACTCTCCATTCCTTGGGACGGCCTGATAGCGTATGCCTTTCCCCAGTCAGTTCTAGTACCCAAGGTGCTTCAGAAGCTCTGGGGCACACACGCGATTCTACTGCTTGTGGCATCGTTCAGTTGGACCACCGACCTCTTGAGCCTTGCCACGGATCCCCCACTGGCACTCCCTACTCAGCGCACGATGCTCAAGCAGCCATGACAACAGCTCTTTCATCCGTGCCCGGAGTGGCTTTGTCTACAAGCTTGGAGGGTTGTCCGGCATGCCCTCGCAGCTAGAGGTTTCTCGCATACAGCAGTGGAAGCAATCGCAACGGCTCGCAGACCCTCAACCAGAAACGTCTACGAGGGGAAATGGAGCGTCTTCCAGACCTGGTGCGCAGAGGCACGGCTTTCCCCCCGCGGACCTGACCACCGCTCAGCTAGAGATGGAGTTTTTTCTGTGGCTCTTCACCCATCAGAATCTGGCCCCCATCACCATCAGAGGCTACCTAGCAATGATAGCAGACACCTATCGACGCTTAGGGAGACCAGACCCGGGTGTAACAAATACCTCGCAGACCTTATGGCCCACCTTGACCTCCAGCGACCAGTTTCCCGCTTGCTTATTCCCCGCGGGGACTTTTCTTGGGTATTTACTATTAACCTGGCTCAACTCTAACTGCTTTGAGCCCCTGGCATGGCTCGGAGACCTGTCGAGAAAGACTTGCTTCCTTCTCGCCCTCGCCACAGCTTCCATGGTCAGCGAAATACACACCCTCTCAGTACGACCGTCTTGTCTCCAGTTCAGGACTGATGGTTCAGTACAGCTCCTAACCAAACGCACCTTCTTGGGCAAAAATAGGCTCCCCTCATCTGCACCCCAGGTGCTGACTGTACGCCCGCTTAAAGGAGTAGACCAGTCCAGGGAGTCCCATGAACAGGACCCCGTTCGGGCACTAAGAATCTTCCTGCGCAGAACTAAACCACTCAGACAAGGGCGCTCGCGCCTATTCCTGCCTTTGGCTCCGAGAAGACGTGATATCTCAGCGCAGACGATCTCATCTTGGCTCTGATGGGTCATGCGATCGGCTTACAAGGATCTCTCCACAGAGGGTGCAAAAAAGATGCGAATTCGGGCCCACAAGGTCCGTGCAGTGGCAGCTAGCATTGCCTTTGACCGCAACTGTGCTGTCAAGGACATTGTGGAGGCCGTGGGCTGGCGGGCCGAGTCTACCTTTTGAGTAAACAAATGTATTTTTTCGAAAAATACTTACCGATGTCATTACTCAAAGGTCCCTCCCTCCTGCCCCGCTTGCCGCCTGTCAGCTAAGTTAAAAACTGGCGGGAAAGCTACGCGCATGACCGGATGGGGAGACAGGGGAGGCCACCCGGAGTCCTTGGTAACGACTCTCTAAGTGGCCTTCCAGGTTGTGTAGTGTACACAACGGAAGCTTAGGCTGAAATTGGGTAGGCTAAGTATCCCTTCCTATCAGTAATGCCATCGGTAAGTATTTTTCGAAAAAATACATTTAGAGAAAAATACATTTTTCAGGCTGGACTTGTTCTGCTAATAAAGAGAAAACATGCAATACATAAAACCATACATTTATGTTTTGTTTATCTTGAGTTTGATTGCGGTTTGTGCCTAAAAAACCCTTGAGAATGAATGAGACCAATTTGTAATATTGTGTGTGTGACACAGAGTGGGGTTGATCACACCAGTTCACTGTTTCAGATTTAACAAACTGTTTTGTTTGGTTACATAAGCATGGCTTAACTACTTGAAACTTTTTGTCCAATTGTTGTTTCATTGGGGGTCTGCCTTGGACTGATTACATTTTTCAATCCTCTACAGTGCTGCATATAGCATAAACGACTTTGACACATGCTACTGAAAACATTTTTGTGGACGCTTCTGTACACACTGTGTGTTTCCTTATATCTGCATGGAAATGATGCTAATAATCTGAAAATAATGCATTTGGATGTCAGGCGATGTTCTCCGAGTATTGACTGAAGAAACAAAATGATGTCGGGTTTCTAAAAGCACAATGTGCACACTATTTGTTTTAGTATTTATATATATTCATGCGCATGTTTCTTCAGTGCGTGAAGTATGTGAAAATGCCTTCGTTTACTTGAAGCCACTTAGTAATGGTGTCCTGGTTGTGAGCAGCTTCATGCTAACGACTGAAGTAAGCATGTAGCCCCAGAATAATAAAATGGTAGAATCTTGCAGGAATTAATTGCTAGGTTCGTCATGTGCATTGGGTTTCTGTGACACAAAGGTTGATTTTGAACATGCTGTGCAAAGTTTTTACATGCTTCCTGGTAGTAATGGTAAGCACGTTTGAAGTTATGATGTACCGATGTTTTATGGACACAAGAACGCATTGATTGACGACTGTGTCTTGTGTCCATTAACACCCGCAGGAATGTCCATGTAATTACCGCATTATAGTACTGACACAGATGTAAAGTTTGACGTCTCGCACTATTATCTTTTCTTCAGCTTGTGTTATATTTTTTTCATCCATATTGTGCATAGCAGGAATTCAGGTACTTACCACGGAAAACGCCCAGACTTTGTTCACTGCACATATTCATGTCCACCAATGCTAAACAAATATGTATATCTTACTTACTTACTTACGCCTGTCGCCCCTACCCGGGTATAGGCCGTCGACGAGAGACCTCCAGCAACTCCTGTCCTGTGCTTCTCCTTCGATTCTACTCCAGGTGGTTCCCAGTCTCTTGATGTCTGCTTGGAGGTCTCGACGCCAGGAGTTTCTCGGCCTACCTCTTTTCCTCTTTCCCTGGGGGTTCCATGACAATGCCTGCCTAGTGATACTGGAAGCTGGCTTTCTCAGACTGTGACCGATCCATCCCCATCTTCTTCGCCCAATTTCATTCTCTGCTGTTATCTGCTCTGTTCTCTCCCAGAGTCTGACGTTGCTGATCTTCTCTGGCCAGTGGATTTTCAAAATTCTTCTAAGGCAACTGTTCATGAAGGTCTGTACTCTGTTGACTGTGGTTTTTGTCAATCTCCAAGTCTGCTCCATATAGGAGAACTGCTTTTACATTGGAGTTGAAAATCCGGACTTTGTTGTGTTGTGACAGCTCTCTGGAACTCCACACTTTTTTCAACTGGAGAAAGGCTGCTCTGGCTTTACCGATTCGTGCTCTGACATCTGCATCAGTGCCGCCTTTTTTGTCTATGATGCTCCCGAGATAGGTGAAGGACTCCACCTCCTCCAACGGGGTGCCAGCAAGCAAGACTGGTTCCTCCCTGGTTGCGTTCAGCCTCATTGTCTTTGTTTTCTGTTTGTGAATGGTGAGGCCCACTTGGGACGAGATGTCAGCAAGCCTCGTGGTCTTGTCCTGCATTTGTTGATGAGTGTGTGACAGTAATGCCAAGTCGTCTGCAAAATCGAGGTCGTCAAGCTGTGTCCACAGTGTCCACTGTATTCCACTTCGTCTGTGCTCTGTGGTCATCTTCATGACCCAGTCTATGGCCAGTAGGAAGAGGAACGGAGACAGCAGACACCCCTGCCTGACACCAGTTCTGACCTGGAGCTCCCTGGTGAACTGCCCTTCGTGGATCACGCGACATGTCATGCCATCGTAGCTGCTCTTGATCAGGCGGACGAGCTTTGTGGGTACACCGTAGTGTCGTAGGAGTTTCCACAGAGTCTCTCGGTCCACACTGTCAAATGCTTTCTCATAATCCACAAAGTTGACGTACAGTGGGGAGTTCCACTCCAGAGACTGTTCCACGATGATGCGGAGAGTGGCGATCTGGTCTGTACATGATCGGTTCTTCCTGAATCCTGCTTGCTGGTCTCTCAGCTGGGGGTCAACGGAGCTCTTCATTCTCTCCAGGATGATCCTGTTGAAGACCTTTCCTGGTACTGACAGCAAGGTGATTCCTCTGTAGTTGGAACACTTGCTGAGGTCGCCTTTCTTGGGAAGCTTGATTAGGTACCCCTCCTTCCAGTCAGCCGGCATCACCTCCTCTTCCCAGATCTTTCCAAACAGTGGGTACAGCATGATGAGCATCTCCACTGTTGTCTCTAGGTCTGCTTTCAGAGACTCCGCTGGGATGCCATCTGGGCCTGCTGCTTTGCCGTTCTTCAAAAATGCCACTGCTCTTCTGATCTCTTCCCGGCTGGGTCTGTCACAGCTGATGGGTAGGTCGGTCTCTGCCGGCTGGATGTCTGGGGGGTCGGGTGGGCTAGGTCTGTTCAGTAACTCTTCAAAATACTCAGCCCATCTGTCGAGTTGGTCTGCTCTGTCTGCAATAGGCTTGCCTTCTTTGTCTTTTACTGGTCTTTCTGTATGGCCATACTTGCCTGACAATCTTCTGGTAATGTCGTAGAGCTGTTTCATATTGCCGCTGCCTGCTGCCTTTTCTGCCTCTGCTGCCAGGCTGTCTGTGTAGGCCCTCTTGTCTGCCCTGATACTCCTCTTCACCTCGCGGTTGGCTTCTGAGTATTCCCCCTGTGCCCTTACTTTGGCTGCTCTCGTGCGACTGTTGTTGACAACTGCTTTCTTCTGCTTCCTCACTTCTATCTTCTTCAAGGTCTGTGCCGACAGCCAGTCCTTGCGATGGTGTTAAACATGTATATCAGCCAGTATGATTTTTTAAAAAAAATTGTCATCGAAGAATTTTGAATACACTGAGATAAACTGGATTCACCACTCCTATCATGGGTCTCAATTTAACTCGGCTCGTTGGCAATCACTGTATGGTGTCTATGTAACAACCGTAAGGGATGTTGTGGCACAGTTAACCCTTATCATTCGGAATACACTAGTGTGTGAAATAAGTTTGACTAAAATAGTTCAATGGTAGTGCCAGAATATTCTGTTCTGGCACTACCCTTGAACTAAAGCCATTGGTCTATATCCTTATCTGTAAGTACTGTAATGTAGCTTGCATATAGCAGTGTACAAATTTGAAGCTTTTAGACTCAGTATGTTATGGGTTAATTGTGGCTCACTCAAAAACAGCTGGTTGAACTATCTTCTCCTGTTTCTCACACATTGTAGGGATGGTAGGAGTACATTATATCACATTGCTGGGCATATTGCATGAAGTTTCATTTTGGCCACTTATGTCACACATTCACCTGATTCAGAACACCTTTTCAGAGACTAACAATGCACGCATTAAGCTTCAGCTCTCCTATTTTATTTATTTTTTTTAATTTCACTCATCACAATTGATGCAAGGGGTATATTGATTACTTAAAGTAGATGTACAGACAGGTTTGCGTCGATCTGGTATGAACGCTTAAAAAAGAATGGTTACTGCCAGGGTTTCATTAACTTTATACCAAAGTTGGATAAGTTGATTGGAGATAGTTCTTTTGAATGTTAATTTGTTGTCATGTAGCTTGATTTGTTGGCACAGTTCTGTCATATTGTCTTTGCTTAGAGCTCACCTGTTAAATAAAGTTATCAAACGATAGTTCAAGATTGGTGCCAGAACAGCTTGGGCGCCAACTTTTCTTATGAGTTATATCACCCTTTTACTGTCATGTTCTATTGTATTTGTAGTGTTTGTCAGGACTGAATGTGTAAAGATGAATGAGCTACACTAGTTTAGATACTTCAGTGGATTTTTTTCACAGGTCGTGCTTGATGTTGGAGCTGGGTCGGGTATACTGTCATTCTTTGCCATCCAGGCTGGAGCACGTAAAGTCTATGCTATCGAGGCCAGCAGCATGGCTCAACACTGTGAGGTAATCTCACTTTACACTTGATATTCTGCGTTTTATCCAGTATTTGAAAATGAATAAGGCATTCCATCGTGTTCTTTTCCATTGTCAATACTTCATTTACTTGGTTAGCAAAAACTGAATATTATTTCTCCTGAGCGCTATAACACCCTCTATTTCTGGATCATCTTGGCCAGCATGAAGTATAAATTCTCAATTTTGATAGAATGTTAAGGGTGTTTTGTTTTTGCGACCTTTTCAGTCAAAATTGACACAAAGATAGTTGATGAAGGACCTTACTATTACTGAGTCCTGTGGATGATAGTTTGGTTGGTTACTTACTTACGCCTGTCACCCCTACCCGGGTATAGGCCGTCGACGAGAGATAGTTTGGTTGACCACGCGTAAGGCCAGGTTCTACCCTGATTTTTTGCGATTTTTGATGATTTTGACTGTTTTGGGTTTGTTGTGAAAATATAATCTACATTCATTCATCTACCACTCTGTCCAATCCATTTTTCAAATAAAATGATTAAAATGTTGTTATTTGTGAAAATGTTTCCCTATCTGGCTTCTAAATGTGTAAACAAAGACCTAATTAGTTATGCACAAAGTCCTGGGGTTCATAACTTCACTTCTACTCATCGTACTGACAAGCAGTAAACGGCAAACTGATCGTCTTCGCAAAAGCCGTCTGCTATGTATCAAGACCTATTATTGTTGTAAGAAGCATTTTCATTGGTCAATTTCAAGCGACCTTCGAAGGTATGTGGGATTTCAGCCAATCACAGCGCTTGTCTTCAATCGCCTAGGCTAACGCGTAGCGGAAGCGCATGGCGGCCTGTTCTACGCTAGCTAGCTCCGAAGTGATTACTGCATTTTTCTACCATGGGGAAGAGAAAACCAACTTATCGATCAAATAAAAGGCGTTTTTGTGGCAATAAGTATGTGAATATGGAAACAGAAAGTACAGTGAGTGCCGAAGATAGTGACAATGACGGATGCAGTGGTGAAAGCGTGTGTCGAGGCCGAGTGTTCGAACGAAGTGAGACGGCGAATACTGATGACCAGCAACCCAACCAGCCAACTGCATCTTCATCAAAACTTCGAAATAACACCCAGACTTCGATTTTGACCAAGAACTGACAGGTTTTAGGTTTGTCGATTCAGAATTACTGATTCAGTTTATCCAGTCGCTGCTTTGTCCTAACTGTGCTAGGCCGCTTGGTGAAACAAAAGACTCTCACATGTGACTGAGCATAGGACATCACAAGCATCAAAGTTTGCTTTTCAATGCCAGTGTGGACACAGTGTGTCTTTCAACACGTCGAAACGGTGTGGTAAGACATATGAAGTGAACAGACGCTTTCCCCTTGCTATTTTTGCCATTGGCAGAAATTACACACAAGGCAAGAAGTTTTTGGGCAACATGAACATGCCCCCTCCTCCTCACAAACGAAGCTGGTACCAACACAAGAAACAGATCACGAAAGCAACAGAATCTGTGGCAGCAGTATCAAAACAGCAAGCTGCTCAAGAGGTGTCTGCTGCACAGGGAAATGCTATAACTGTTTCTTGTGATGGTACCTGGCAGCGCCGTGGTTTTCAAAGCAAGAATGGCGTGAAATAAGCAATCCAGACCAAAAAGGTGACTGCCAAGCGTGTGAAATGCAAAGAAGTACCCAACGGAGAAAGAAACACGCTTAGAAAAAACGGTACAACACAATTTATTAATATTTTGGGTAAATACCCTTTGTCAAAATAGACAGTCTGTCTGTCTGTCTGTCTGTTTGTTTGTCTATTTTGACAAAGGGTATTTACCCGAAATATTAATAAATTGTGTTGTACCGTTTTTTCTAAGCGTGTTTCTTTCTCCGTTTGGGTACTTCTAAGAATGGCGTGGTAACCGCATTGACTGTAAATGGCAGGGACAGTAAAGTGATTGACACACATGTCATGGCCAACCACTGTGATTCATGTGCAAAGCAGAAGAAGAGGAAAACTGCAGCAGAATTTCAAGAATGGAAGGAGGAGCATGACATTCTGAACTGTGAGAAGAACCATGAGGGATCAGCAGGGTCCATGGAACCAGCTGGGGCAGAAGTAATTTTTCGGCGTTCGGAAGAGTTGTATGGTCTGCAGTATACAGGGTTTTTAGGTGATGGCGACAGTAAATCATACGCAGCTGTTCAAGATGCAGACCCTCCTGTCTATGATGATGATACTCACATGAGTGTTGTGGGCATGTTCAGAAACGCATGGGTCGTCAGCTCATGAATAAAGTCAGTGAGTGCAAGGGCAAGACATTCCGACACAACGGAAAGACAGTGAAAGGTATTGGTGGTAAAGGAGGACTGACCAAAAAAGCAATTCTCAAGATCCAGGGCCATTATGGGGCAGCCATAAGGAACAATGTGAACAAGATGAAGAAAGACATCTGGGCCATTTTTGAATACCGCAACAGACAGCACAACAACTGTGGAGGTTGGTGCCCCTCCAAAAAGAATCCACCAGGTGACCCCAACACAAATGCTTTTCCAAAGCATGTGTGTGATGCCATTAGGCCAGTGTTTGAAAATTTGACCAGTGACTCATTGCTGTAGAAGTGTGCCCATGGCGGTAGCCAAAACACAAATGAGAGCTTCCACAACATGATTTGGCAGCACTGTCCTAAGACCGGTTTTGTTGGTCGTTCTCGACTGTGCCTGGCTGTAGCAGACTCAACAATTGTTTATAATGATGGAGAGACAGGTAGACTACCTATCTTCACTTCCCTGGGTATGACTGCAGAACATTTTACAAGACTGTGTTTTTGGGACCTGGACAGCACCAGACTGGCTTCAGCTCAGATTCAAGCAACCCCGGCCAACCGACAAGCGAGGCAACGCAGGAGGATACAGGCTGGTGCGACACATGATGACACAGCTAACTTCCAGGCAGGTGGATTCTGAGTGCTTGGTGAGTTTTTCAACTATATAATGTGACTGTGAATCTGACTGTGGGGTCTGCAAGACCTGGAAGTTGTTCTGCTGAATGTACTGTCATTTGATAAACTTTCGAAGCCGATTTCTCCGTTTCGCGTTTCGGCGTGTGCAGCTCACCGTTTTCAAAATATCTCAGGAAGTAACCCACAGAAATACATAAAAATTTGCAGGAGGTCTTATGATACTATAATCTATCACCTGAAGTAAAATCAGCATCATATCTTGTCAGTTAAAATTTTTATAAAACCCTCAGTTTTGACCAAAATTTGGTCCTCAAAAGCAACATTTAGGTACGACGATTACATGTTAGATTACTTGATAGTGTTTTTTGATAACTAATCAACATACCTGCCAATTTTTATGTTTATTTCACTAAAACTGTGAAGTTTATAATGTTAACCCCATCCATACTTTAAACGCATCTCAATTTTGTATGCTTTTGTAAAATTCAGTTTACATAAAGTTGAGAAAACACAGCAACATATGGATTATATCAGTGTGTTACGTACACATTCTGCTACCTCTGTACCAAATTTCTTGCAAAAATATTGATATTTGGTCAACAAACCACTAACAGTATTTGGGAAGAAAAATCGCAAAAATCTTGGTAGAACCTGGCCGTAAAGGTTGGATCGGGTCACGGGGGGTTTACTAAGTTGTGAATGTATGTTGACAAATCATACGATTTTAACAGATGCTAACGGCCAACTCTGTAATTTATGTTGAGACGGTTTAATGATTGCTTATTTGAGTGACATGTCAGCATGAGGTCACATGATTAAAATATTATACAAATCGTTCATGCACATGAGCTAGGACACTGAAATTGGTCACAGGTATGTTCAGAAATGTTTTGCCACGAAGTATCCTTGGGCCAAGATTGAAGTCTTTGTCTTGATATTCTCGGAGAAAATGCGAATGTTAAAGTGTACAATGGACGCATGGTCCAATACATAAATTCACTCAAACTGCATAAGTTTTGAGAAAACACGGATTTTGCTGGCACAAAAGCCAACCCTGGCTTCACTTAGTTAAGACACTTGAGCACATTTCAGTGACCTGTCAGGTCAAGGTCGCAAAGGTCACACTATTGTTGATCGATCATACACGTGAGTCTTAAGGGCTGTGCCGATCTTGTTTTTTTTCAGGCATTGGTACAACACAACAACCTATCCACACAAATCATTGTGATTCCTGGCAAAGTGGAGGAGGTTGAGGTTCCGGAACAGGTGGACACCATCATATCGGAGCCCATGGGTTACATGCTCTTCAATGAGCGTATGTTGGAGTCATACTTACACGCCAAAAAGTGGCTCAAACCTGGGGGTTAGTTACATCATTTTTTTCTGTTTTTTGTTTCTTTTCTTGTTTCCCTTTTATCAGCCTTGCCTCTGTAGATTGTGATATTTTGAACGATTTAAACTCAGACGGTTTAATTATTCATGTCTTTATTTGTATGGCGGGGAAGTGGCGCAGTGGTTAAGGCGTCTGCCTCCAATGCCAAAGGTGCGAGGTTCGATACCGGGTTCCGGCGTTGGATTTTTCTCCTCTGGTAAGTGTCACCGTCTGGGCAGTGGGCAGATGTTCACATCTGCACGGGACATAGACGACCCCGGCCCCCACGAGTCCCCTGCTGCCTTGCAGGCCTGGCCGCTTGGCTGCGGAAAGGCTAAGGGAGGAAACCCCTGACATCAAAGCCCCCGGGGAAGGCTTTTGAGCCAGAGAGTAAGACAAGGACAGTCTGATATAAAACCTACAACCCGAGGACCTCGATGCCCCACCGTCCCAGCTTGCTAGGCCATGGCAAACGAACCAAGGGTTTAAAGGGTGGGGCCAGTACTGCGCACACTGCACTCCACCAAAAAGCTCCACCGCGCAGGCTTTAGGAAACGCCCACGGACTATGACACTAAACTTTCCAAGTCCTGTAGCGATGGGCAAGGGGCAAAGCGGCAGGTGAAAGATGTCACTGGAAGCCGCAGTCTCAAACCTGCATGCAGGCGGTTCAGGATATTGGTCGCCTGATGTTGACCTGGGGATGACAACGTCACTCGGCACACCCTGAACGACCAAGCAGCCTTCTCTAGGGACAGCACTGCTTGCTTCACACGGAGAGGGGCCTAGAAAAGGTGGCCTAACCAAAGCTCATCCCCTCGTAACCCCAGTTGGCTAGCCGCGGTCAACGGGCATCTTCTCATGCGGTCAGAAAACAAGAAAAAAAAATGGATCCACTCTCATGACGACCACGACCGGACTCAACGTAGCATGCTGGAACATCCGAACCATGCTCGACACAGCAGACAGCGGACGCCCTGAACGTCGCTCCGCCCTCATTGCCCATGAATTGCGGAGGTTAAACATCGACATCGCTGCGCTCAGCGAAGTACGCCTCCCGGAGGAAGGCAGCCTCCAAGAACTTGGCGCTGGCTACACCCTCTACTGGTCAGGCAGGCCTGCATCAGAAAGACGGCTCTCAGGCGTGGGCTTCATGGTGAAGACCCCCATTGCGACTAAGTTGGAAAACCTACCAACGGGTCACTCCGACCGCATCATGTCCATGCGCCTCCCACTGAGACACCAGCAATACGTCACCCTTCTCAGTGTGTACTCCCCAACCCTCCTGGCAGAGCCTGCAGAAAAAGACAAGTTCTACTCTGACCTGCGCAGCCTCCTGCAGAGCACACCTGCAGACGACAAAGTCATCATCCTTGGCGACTTCAACGCCAGAGTGGGCCAGGACTCTGAAGCCTGGAAAGGAGTCCTCGGCAAGCATGGCGTTGGGAACTGCAATGACAATGGTCGCCTACTGTTGGAGCTCTGTGCAGAGCAGCAACTTGTCATCACCAACACTACTTTCCAGCAAAAGGACAGTCGAAAGACCACCTGGATGCATCCTCGCTCCAAGCACTGGCACCTTATCGACTATGTCCTAGTGCGTCAGAGGGACCGCAGTGACGTCCTCCTCACCAGAGTGATGCCCAGCGCAGAGTGCCACACTGACCACCGCCTTGTTCGCTGCAAACTCAGGCTCCGCCTCAAGCTGAAACCCAAGAAAGGGGGCCCCCCCAAGAAAAAGCTTGATGTTGCCAGCCTTCAGCGTGACGACAAGAAAGCTGCCCTTCAGGCCGATTTACAGCGCATGCTCAAAGACACAGTTGATCCAGCAGACTCCTCCCCTGAAACACTCTGGGAACAACTGAAAACTGCTATTGTAAAATCGTCTGTGGAAATCTTGGGCTTTGCTAGAAAGAGGAACAAAGACTGGTTTGACGAAAACGACGTAGAGATCCAGGAACTTCTAGCAAAAAAAAAGAGCCGCCCACCAGGCCCACCTAGCCCAGCCTTCCTGCCCTGTGAAGAAGTATGCCTTCCGCCTCATCTGCAGCAGTCTCCGGCTCAAGCTTAGAGAGCTCCAGAACGAGTGGTGGTCCAGACTCGCACAGAGGACCCAGCTCTGCGCTGACAACGGTGACTACAGGGGCTTTTACGAAGCACTGAAAGCAGTGTATGGCCCTAGGCACCTGGTATAAAGCCCCCTGCGAAGCGCTGATGGACAGGCACTCCTCACAGATAATACCTCCATCTTGAACCGCTGGTCGGAATACTTTCAGGACCTCTTCGGTGTTGAGCGCACTGTTCAAGAAACAGTCATCCTCCAAATCCCACACCTTCCACTAAAGGTTGAATTGGACGAACCGCCCACCGCCTCACAGCCATCCACCAGCTCAAGAGTGGCAAAGCAGCAGGCATTGACGGAATCCCGCCAGAGATCTGGAAACATGGAGGCCCAGCACTGCACAACAAGCTCCTCGACCTCTTTCTCTGCTGCTGGGAAAAAGGAACACTACCAAAGGATCTCCGTGATGCAGTCATCATCTCCCTGTACAAGAACAAAGGAGAGAAGTCTGCCTGCTCTAATTATCGTGGAATTACCCTGCTGTCCATTGCCGGGAAAATTCTCGCAAGGTTGCTCCTGAATCGGCTGGTACCTGCCATCGCTGAAGACCACCTTCCAGAGGGCCAGTGTGGCTTCAGAGCCAACAGGAGTACCACCGACATGGTCTTTGTGCTGAGACAGCTTCAGGAGAAATGCCGCGAGCAGAACAAAGGGCTGTACGTAACGTTTGTCGACCTAACAAAATCATTTGACACTGTGAGCAGGCAAGGTATGTGGCAGATCCTGGAGCGACTAGGCTGTCCCCCAAAGTTTCTCAACATGATCGTCCAGCTCCACGAGGACCAGCAAGGCCAGGTCAGACTAAACAGTGACCTCTCAGAACCATTCCCCATTCGCAACGGCGTGAAGCAAGGCTGCGTGTTGGCACCGACCCTCTTCACCATCTTCTTCAGCATGATGTTGAAGCAGGCCACAGTGGACCTCGACGATGACGACGCAGTGTACATCAGGTATCGTCTCGATGGCAGCCTGTTCAACCTCAGACGACTGCAGGCCCACACGAAAACCCTAGACCAACTGATTCGTGAGCTGCTCTTTGCTGATGACGCTGCCCTCGTTGCACACACAGAGAGAGCCTTGCAGCGCATTACGTCCTGCTTCGCAGATGCCGTCCAGCTCTTTGGACTTGAGGTCAGTCTGAAAAAGACAGAGGTCCTTCATCAGCCGGCACCCAAGGAAGAGCATTGCCCTCCCCACATCACCATCGGCGAGTCCGAACTGAAGTCTGTACACCAGTTTACCTACCTTGGCTGCATCATCACGTCAGACGCCAAGCTGGACAACAGGCTGGCAAAAGCGAACAGTGCTTGCGGGCGACTATTCAAGTGGGTGTGGCACAATCAACAGCTGAAAAAAGGCACCAAGATCAGCGTGTACAGAGCTGTCGTCCTCACCACCCTGCTGTACGGTTCAGAGTCCTGGGCCCTCTACCGCAGCCAACTACGACTCCTCGGACTCTTTCACCAGCGCTGCCTGCATACCATCCTCAGCATTCACTGGAGTGACTATGTCACCAACATCGAGGTTCTTGAACAGGCGGAAACTGTGAGCATCGAGGCTTTGCTGCTGCGGACACAGCTTCGCTGGGCGGGGCACGTCTCCAGGATGGAGGATCATCGCCTACCCAAGATCACTCTGTTCGGCGAGCTCGCCACTGGACACCGAGACAGAGGGGCACCAAAGAAGAGATACAAAGACGGCCTCAAGAAGTCATTTAGTGCCTGCCAAATCGACCACCGCCAGTGGTCTTCGCTTGCTGCGGACCATGACACCTGGCGCTCCACCATTCACAAGGCAGCCGTCTCCTTTGAGGACTCTCGCAGAGCTAACCTTAAGGACAAGCGGCTCAGAAGGAAAAACAGAGTTGTCGTAACTCAGAACCCTGACCAGACCTTCCCCTGCAGCCACTGCGGTCGAACCTGCCTGTCCCGGATTGGCCTCCGCAGCCACGAAAATGCCTGCAGACGACGTGGGCAAGCCCTATAGAATCTTCGTTCGCGAAGTCAAGCCAAGAGAGAGAGAATGAGCCAAATGTTTATTTTATAAATATTGTAAGGGACCATTTTCAAGAGTTTGAATCGCCCGAGACTCCAGTACCGATTTTAGGCAGTAGGTTAGAGAATGAATATGATTTCTTGTGATAAGTTTGCGACAACCGCTGCTGTAGCAACTCTGATGTTCGAACACGTGTCGCAAATCTGACCTCCGATCGATGAAAGTTGGTAAATGAGTTATTTGGATGAACACGGTCACTGATGTATTTTTGTCGTTTGATGGACACGTGCAGTTGTTGTGACGCAAACGTAAAATAATGAAATCAAGGAACAGGTGAATTTCATAACATAATAATGCAATGATAAAAAAATATATCGGACGTCAGGCTTGTGCCAACATTTGTTGCTGCTATCCTGACGTTCAACACATATGGATTGTAGAACTTTTGGGGGAGAAGGCACTGTTAAAATGAGCCATTTTGGACAACCAGTTGCATAACCGTTAGGACCTTCTAAATCTGAGGGTCAGAGTAAAAATAATGCACTGAGCCTGTACACATATAAAATTTATTTGAATATTTGTTTTATTTTTACAGGCGCAGACTGTTTAGCACATCATGTTTTATCATGTATATTACATCAGAAAGCTGTATGCAGTTTGTTCTTCATATCTGTTTTGTTTGTTAAATATTGTGCTTGAAACTGGGGGAAAGGCTTTGTGTTTGTGGCTTCTGATAACTATCCTGGGGATGTCTGCTGCAATCCTGATGTTCGACATAAGTTACAAATTCTGGCCCTGCCTGCCAATAAATATATTTGGGCAGCAAAGATGACTCTCATTGTGCTCTTTTGTGTGCATGTATTCCTGTGAGTGGTATATAACACGACAAAGTGTGTTTTTCTTGCTTGTAGGATATTTTAAAAATTGAATATGGTCGGATGTCAGGTATTGCAACACAAATCATGTTCAGGGATTAGAAGTAAGCCAAAGAGCAGTAATTGTTTGGATAGGTCAATTGTGACCACTACTTATTATTTTAACTGTTTGGAAACAGATTTGTGTTTTTTATCCCACTAATTTAGAGGTACTATGTCGCAATACCTGATGTCCGACATATCAGACTTAAAATTTTTAACGGCCATTTTCTCAAAAACCATTTCAGATATTATCTTTTTCTTTTACTAACACATTACCAATACAGTGTACATCACCCAAATACATTTTCTGGTACTTTATGTCAAACTTTGATTTTCAACCCAGTTGTCCTCTTTGTGAGAGCACCTTTTGGCACTTAGTCATTATACGACTGGGTGTCCAAAGAGTGTGACATGTGTCTCTGATTTTGAACATAAACATATGAGCATCATTTTGCATGATTGTGATATTTTTAGTCATAAGTAACATGCCCCCCAAAAAGAATTTCCACATGAGCAGTCATTTGGGTGTAATTGGTGAAAAACCATTATGGTTTGTACATAACACTTACACTGTCGCACATTGTTACACATTTTCTAGCTTTCACAAAGTAGATTCATGCTGTATAAATTATGTTGTTCTTTCCTTACTAGGCTATGCTTAAACTTCAGAGAAAGTTTGATGGGGTGAATAGATACACAATGGTGCAACACTGAAATTGTTTGAACATAACTTTACACTCAGCTATACATTTATGCAAAAAAATGCATAAATTATATTAAAAAATAGTGTGTGGTATTAAACACACAATTTTAATTGCACAATGATCGATTCCAAACTATCCTAATTGATATAAGTGTGAACACAGTAGCTGTAAACTTTAAAAAAGATTGGACGACTTATGAACAAAAATTTTGAAATCCTTGACAACACAGCAAAGAAAGTCAATTAAGATGGTGTGTTTTCCCTTTAGTGTGTACTAAACTCTTGTAGATTACAGAATAATTTAGGGAAAAAACACCATTCACAACATAGAATGAAATGAAGGCTAAAAACAAGAAACACACAAATCTTGAACATAACTACACCGTGACGAACAAACTTGAGGCTCTTTAACTAACATGCATAAATCCAAAAATAACAAAACGCTACTCAAGTGATGTGTTTTTAACAAATACTTTTATTTCTCCCAAAATTGTGTCTAAATGAGTAATGAAAGCAAATACATATTGTAATTGTTTCTACATAACTTTACACCACGAGCTTCAAATTTCAGCAAAATAGTGCCTCCACAAATGGACAAGAACCAGAAAATAAAAGTCACAATCACCTGTAGCTTTCTACTACACTACAGAACAGCAGTGATGTAATTATCAAGTTTGAAATTGATAATACAAGGGAATAATGTGTGAAAATGGCAAGTTTGAACATAACTTTACAACCGAACATGTTGGTATTATCAACACTGAAGTCAAAATAAAAGATAAAAATGGGAAATTACATCAAATTCTGTGGTCAGTAAACCCCAGCATTTACCAGTTCTAATAATTGTGTCTATGTTTAAAGCAAGTAGCAAAACAAATCTGTACATGTTTATACATAACTTTACAACATGGGGTTCAAATCTCTGCACAATGTGGTTCCGCAATGTGAGAAAGCACCAAGTGAAAAAAGTTTAAATTTTCAATACATTTTAGAACACCAACAATACACTCTTGAAAACTGACGTTAGTTAGCCATTGCTCATTCTTGCTATGGGCCGTGTGACATCTGAGCCTACCTTTTGCCCAAATACCTCCGCAAAGAAACACTTTTCTGTACCACTTTCCCAAAAATATAATTTAGCACCAATTGACGTAAGTTTACCACGACCGATGGTTTTCAGCAGACCACTGGCACAGAAAGTACTCACTTTAGCTTCATACTTGAGCTAAACATGGCAGAAACAATTTAAAATTTATCAAACCCAACCACTCTCCATTCGTGTGCACTGTTGGCGAGTGGCAGGAAATCTACAGCTGTAGCTACAATCATATCATCCCCTACTTCTTGGATGTCATCTATTTCAGGGTAAACAAATACTCCTTATTTTGTCTGGTGAGGCTTCAGGAATTTGACCCTCAGAGGATCTACTCCGACAATCACTCCTGAAACAGAAAAAAGAGACTGCTTTATTTATGTTGCATAATGATCACAGCGCTTTCTTGAAGCAACCCATAACAAGCTTCCTGCTGATCAAGTTTCCTTTCAAACTCCTTTTCTTTATTGGCCAGTGACAACCAGTCCCACTTGTTTTAGCCATACCTTTCAACCTTTTGTAATTTTTCAATGTCTCCATCTTAAACTTAAATGGAGCTAAAACATGTTCAAAATCCACATTTTTCTGGTTTCAAATACTTCAAAAAGATTTCTGGCTGCTATCATTCATAAGCACAAGTATGCTGACATAATCTTGCTCACCAGGGTACAACCTGTCAGGGTACTGCACTACCACACGTATTTAGCCTCCATTTTCTGGGTGCTTTCACGGCTGGGATGGAGACCCTTCAGCCTCGGAAACTTTCGATTCAGGAACAAATCCCGAAGAACTGAAACAGAGAGGGTCAGATGATTTCAATTTGTGTCCATGTTTGCGATTTGTTTTTAGCTAGCATCAGCCTAATATGTCTGGTTATTTTTCAACAGCTTTGTACTACAATGGCTGGTTATTATTAAATTATCATGGCAGCTATCAAGCTTGGCCAGCACAACAAAGAGTAAAAGGCATGATCAGACTGTAACTTGGGAGACAATGTGTGAACCAAACACAACTGTGGTTCAGGGCTTCTGTTTTCACAACAGGTTAAAGGGTCTGTAGACCCCCAGGTATAAATTTTAGAGGGTACACAGACCCCCATCTGAGCACTATAGAGGGTCCGCAGATTTATTTAAGAAAAACTGCGTCATCTGTATGTTCCTTAAAATAAATTAACTCATTTCGCTCTCTCCTCTTTAAATGTGTTGTGACTGTGTGTGTCCTTTCCATGACACTGATTCTTTAACTGGTGAGCTATCGCGCAAAAGCCTGTCTCCCTCGCTCTCTCTCTGTCTCACAGAAAAAACATAATCTATTTATTTTTTTTTTTATTTGTATGATCGTTTGATAATGTATTGTAATGAAGAATATAGCATTTTCTGCTGAATGCGGCAGATTGACAACCAAAGTGTGACTTGTCTAAACTCTCTCTCTCTCAAAGTGTGTGTGTGAATTGATGTACATAAAAGTTTATTTCAACCCATTTAACCACTCCGAAAGACGTGTTTCTCCAATTTTTGCCTAATAACTGTGTACCAGAAGATGGATCGACCACGATTAAAAAGAAAAAAACCTGACAAATTTATTTCTGTTAAAATTTCTGCACTTGCTTTTTGCATTTGCCTCAGTGCACATTGCGCATGCCATTCTGATTCCGTGTGCTGTCGTGCTTTTGCCATGGAAATACACGCAGCACAGCCACGAACTCTGAAAACTGCGTCGCAGCGGTGGTGCCACACACGGCCCACGTGTATCATTTCTGGTATTGTCAATGGAGATGGCGGTGTTGAAGTGCAACTTTCTTCTTAGCGATTTTGAGTTTTAATGCGTCGTAGACGCACTAAAACGGAAGCCCTGGTGGTTGAACATAACTTGACAACACATGATGTTATGTTATGTATAAACTACTTGCAAACAGAAAAATGTATATTCTGGGTTTAACAATTTATATTTTAGTACCCAAGCTGTAATTTGATAAATAACAACTAGCAAAGTGGGCATCCCAAAGACAGTATACTAGGAATTGTGCTACAGTAATGAACATAACTTTACACTTTACATGTCAGTCTAGTTTGACAAGTTATGTTCACACAGTCATCTAGCTAGAATAATAGTTTGAATATTAGTTACAATAGACAAAATAATCAAACCAGTCTTCCACTTAAAAAGTGACTGTTACTATGAAGGAAAATGTTAGCTGAGCACTGTTTTAACTGTACATAATTTGACAACATAATTGTTGTCAAGTTAAGTTCAAGGCATTTCTTAAAAATTGTCATTTCTTGGGTGCAGAAAAGTCTAAAAACAAAACGCACAGACTATCTGTACTTATCATAGAAGAACACTAAACTATATAAAAATAGCATGAAGCACAGTGTAACATAACTTTACAACCCAACCACCGTAAGTGTTAATCATGTTATGTTCAGTCCAGTATTGCCAAAACAGGATTATTCTTACTTAATCTTATGTTACATAATAAAGAAACAATAATATAACGTGCATAAAGACAATGGGAACATTATCACAGCGTAAGATAAGAAAAACGACCATTTTTTGATTGAAGGTGCTATGTCTGTTCCCTTTTGCACTGCGTCATGTTATGTACAAACGCTATAATTCAGCAACTCATAATCTATTAAATCAAATTAGCACAAAATCCCTTCCTACCAATAAAAGTTGGTACAAAAAATGTATGACTTGTCCTTCCCCTAAAATGCAAAACTCATAGTTTGAACATAACTTTACGTAAAGATTTACCTGGCCAAACTGTGTAAAGTTATGAACAATCAAACAGCATGAGCAAAAGACATTTACTCTATTTTTTATATCAGGAATGTTAAAGACAACAATACTGAATCGACGAAAATGTGTGATACGTAGTGTTTTTCATCTTTAAAAATAAAGCTGTAATTGCCTGAACGTAACACTGACAACCTTCAACCATGTGTAAAGTTATGTACAAGCGGACACAACGGCAAGGTGACGGTAAAAGGTAATAATTATTGTTTCAAAATGTTGCTGCGTTACAAAACTAATCCGAACATAGATTACTTGTTCTGTTTTATCCTTTGAAATATTGAATATCGCATTCAGAAACTTGAACGTAACTGTTAGAACCAAAACTAAACCATCATCGTCGGATGGAGGCAAATTCCATCAAGTAATATTTTCTTCCTTTGTTCAAAACGCGCGGTCATTGAGCCGATTGATTTTACATTTGTTTGCGTCAACATTCATTTGAAGTAATTAGAAAAGCAGTACACTTACATTGCTTTTTTTAAACATTTATGGTGCTCAGTCATCAATTTTGCATGAACGTAACAATTTACAGCCAAAACTTACCTTCAACTTTGTTGCTTCCCTGTTCCATCGATGTCACCTGTAGGTATGAGGTACGTAGGACTGACCAAATGCAAATTTCAAAATGGCGGCCAATTCCGGGAAATCACTCGTGTTGATCATTGGGAGATTTTTTCCCGTGTTTGAACATAACACAAAATTTACAACTTTTGGGTTGAAGAAGTTTAAAATGCAGCCTTCTTTCAATTCTCAAAGGATTTTGAATTTGTTTACGGAAATCAGAATGAAGAGTAATGTTGTCTAGGATATGTTAATTAGGTGCCTCACGGTAAATTTTTGTGTTCCGGTTCAAAGCAAGATTTGTACGTGTGAAATTGACGATGCACGTTACGTTCATTCTAGCCTTTACTTGCCCTCGAGCTACTCTAAACTTGGACACATGTAAAACTCGACGATATGGTAACAAAATAGCAACTTGCATTGGCTCTCTATAGGCCTAAACTCCCCACCCGGATCTGCCCTGGGGGACTTGGGTGGGGTTAGGTATTTTTTAGTTCCCAGGATCACCCTGGTCAGCCCCACAGGGTGGGTTTTTCTCTCTATTCTGGGGCATGTGTTTCTGTCTACCCTTTGTCCATTCACCTGTAATTGCCTTTTAAAAACTCTCCCTACTGTCTGCACTGCCTGTAGCTCTTGATATTGAATGTGTGTTGCTAAATGGTCTTAGCTTTTTTTAGGCCCCATGTGTTAGGTTTATTTAATGTATTTGACCGGCTGGCGACATACATTCAATGTTCTGTTTATTTATTTTTTTTCACAAGCAGTGCAGGCACGTCCTGAGAAATCCTTGTTGCTGTCGGGACGTTAAGCAATTTACAATCAATCTATAGGCCTAAACTTGCTTTCGAAATTCTATTTCATTCCCCAGAATTTTTTATCTGAAAGCGAACACATGCGAGTGATGTCACGTTTCAAAATTTTGGCTTCTGCCGGTCAATCGCACAAAACGATGAATAACTCTTTTATCCCATCGGACGTATGCAAAAAATGACACAGGATTAGAAGGTATGTTCAATTTCTAACCAGTTGAGATATGGCTGTGTGAGATGCATGCCCGATTTTGAGTTTGAAGGCTTTGTTTTGTCAGTCGGGTAGCGAAACCGTCGCTCGACGCCTAGTCATACTCTTGACCATATATATATCCTTTCTTCACATTTTAAGTATATATATATATGCATCAACACACAGTCATCAGAAAACATGATAGGGTCACAGTGCATAACAAAACACACACAAAGTAAGTGTCTAGCTTGAAAAATAAGGATTTTACAAGCTTTTAAACTTTATTGAAAATCCTTGAAATGCGGCCGTTCACAAAGTGCCATTTTCAGAGTCACACCAATACAAGCACTGGGATGATCAGCTTTCTAAATATGGTTTTATAAAGTTGTATATACATACAACAGCACCATTTTTTTCAGGCTTCCCAGTGACTGCTGAATAAAAAGAAGCAAATGAAAATGGCTTTTCATTCAATTTGTGCAACTGTTACAAGACACCCAAAACACAGCTTGCGGGACCCGTATATAAACGAGCATAACTCTTAAACTAAACATCCGATTTGAAAAAGGTTTGCTGTTTTGAAGACAGAAAGACACATGGAAATATATGCAAATGTTATTTTAACTTGCACAAGACATTATTTTTTGTGTGATTTAAAAAATTGTCATTTTTATGAAAACGCAGGATGTCAAGCTGTTTAATAATCAACATAACTCTGGAATACAATTCTAAAAATGTTTGGTGCAGTCATTAAACACTCTCTAGTTAATATTACAAATATAACTATGTCCACAGATGTCGCAAAAACAAAACAAAATAAAAAAGATGCTGGGGCTGTCCTTTTCTGAGTTGGCAATGTTGTTCCGTGTACACTGTGTATTTTCAGGGCACAATGATTCTGCATGTTTGACAGTCCCTTGGAGAAGTCCTCGATACTTTCTCCTAGGATAGTCTTTAAAGCATTCACTTTGTTGAAGAATGTCTTCAAGCTTGACCCAGGAAATTCCAGTTTCTTCCTTGGCACGGAATAACTGCAGGAGTTTGTTGGTGACCGCATTTGCTTGAAGTTTAGGTGGCCTGCTTTTCTCCCCAGGATGGCTAAACACCCATAAGATGTTTTGATAGCAGTCATCATCTAAAAAAAAAACACAATTGTGACCATTGTATAGTTTATAGAACTGCTATTTTGTAAGAAAGTTCAACAATACTTAGAACAAACTCCCATTCACTCCCCCTTCCCATTCTGTGTCAAACTAGTGCTGTACTAATACAACTACCTAGTACTATCATTGCAAGTGATGTTTCGCCACTAGCAACTTTAAAAGGTTAGAATAAATTCATCTTTCTAAAAAAAAAGAGTGCAAGTTTCTTCTGAAATAATGCTGTGAATACACATTACACCAACTAGAATTGTACTGACAACAACAGCTGTTGATGAAACAGCTCGAGCAGACAACAGTGGCAAAAACAGCAACTCAAACCGGAAGCAGGCCTTCAAATTTTGATCATGATTTTTCACTCAATCATTTACTAAACCTAGCGCATAAAACACTTTATTTTCAATGATTTATTGATCTTAAATGATAATTGAATGAAGAATAGCGTTCTTATGCTATCATTTTATTCTACAAGCCAAGGGGAAAAAAGACAAACTGATGGGGTCTACTCGGCTTGCTCTCTTCCGTGCAATGTGATGTCTCCACACACCCAACAATCTGAACTCACGGAATTTTTACCGAATATGTCTTAAATGCACTTTAGAAAAGCAATCATTGGCAATATTAACTAAAGTTCTAATCATCAAAAGAGTGTGGAATCATAATGCGAAAACTTACCAAGTTCTTTTGTCAATCGGTCGGGAATGAAGCGAGTCGAAGCGCCTGCCATGGCGTGTAGTACTGTGTACTGCACTACGAAGGTTGGTTCAAATATCAGCCAATCGAATGTGTTCTATTTATAGGAGCGTGACACAACCGGTACCCTCGCATTCTGCAGAAAATGAGCTTTCCAACGAACCCACACTCGTGTGTCAATTTTTTTACCGAAGAGCGTGATTTTGCAGATTGAAACTTACATTTTGAAAACAAAAATCATTTTTACAGAAAAAAATCGTCGTGGTTATTACCGGTCGGCGGCGCATGGACGCTCAAAGTACTCGTTTTTCAAGCTCATTCACAAACTTCATTGCCTCGTACACATTCAGATTTGTAAGCAAATGCAAGAAAACAACTTCTTGAACACGTGGGTAGGCATGTTATTGATTTTAACCCCCCAACAACATAGATATCACACATGAAAGATAAGTCACATTTGGCTCTGCACTGACCAGCCATATAGACTGCCGGTACCTATATATATATATATATATATATATATATATATATATATATATATATATATATATATATATATATATATATATATATATATATATATATATATATATATATATATATACTTCTTTACTTTTAACATTTCTTTACTTTTAACAAAAATGGAATTCCAGGCTGGTAAGCTTGCATTGTGTCATTAGCACAGCAAGAGCATTCTCAGAATTGAATGAAAAATTACGTCCCTTGGCGCTAATCTGATTGAGTGCATTTTTGGCTTTGGGCGAAGCCTTTGTTAAAAGTAAAGAATAATTGCACCACAAAATTGCCTAGGTCACTGCAACACCTCATAAAGCTTTAGGGATGCAATCCGCGCTGTACTAGTGGTGCTACCAGTAAATTCTGGAGGTGGCTTCTAGTAAATGCGTTGTGTTTGCAACTTTCAGGTTACGCCGTATGCCTACCTGAAGAGCCCCTCCTCCCCCCCCCCCCCCCCCCCCACCCCCCCTCTTTGGCGAACTGGTCATAGGCGACGAAAACCTAAATCTACTCAACAGGTCCAATATCTGTTTGGGAATATTTACTAGCTTCCCCCCCCTCCCCGAGGGGTGACTGGATATTCTTCAGCGGATTGCGGGGTGCCTGGGGGGTAGTCCCTACTGCTTTATGTAGTAGGTGTTCAGTGGAAGGCTCAAAAAGATAGGTCTGTCATTCCTTCTCTCCCACGACCCTCTCTTTCTAGGTCTAGTGAGCGATGCAGTCACAAAAAGGGCAGTTGATGTCCTGATGACACAATGCAAGCTTAGATCCAGAAAGAGAGGGTCATGGGAGAGAATGAATGACAGACCTATCTTTTTGAGCCTTCCACTGAACACCTACTGCATATAGCAATAGGGACTACCCCCAGGTGCCCCGCAATCTGCTGGAGAATATCCTGACCTCCCACTTCATAAAATTTCCCATTCTTTGACACATGTACTGATATATTGTATAACAAGCAAATTAATATTCATGAACTTGCTCGATATACTTTCCTTCCCATAATCCCTTCCAGACCAGAAAGACTCGATCTCGATGCTTGCCTCTGTCCGCAATGCAAAAACGCTAAATATGCGCATACTGTCACATTAGCAAGGTCCTCATGCTCACTAATATAAAATACTTCTTAGTGTGTGCGTATGCTCAAAATTTCTTTCCCATACACACACGAACAGAATAGACTGCAGCGAACACACGAATCAAATCGCCATACTGTTGAGATTGACGACACTGATGTCCGCTAGTGATAGTGACAACCTTAGAAAAGGACTAAATAAACAATCTGGCATTTTCCGTCATTATCTGTGTTCTGATTAAAGTAGACATTACTCAACAACACGCATGATTATAGAAAGCACTGATGTCCACACAGTCAAACAAAATCTCTGCGCTGTCAGTCGACAATCCAATACCTGACACAACAGGTCACCATTTGGACAGAGACAAACACACATAGGAAGTATCACGCCCTGGTTCATAAATAGACATAGTTATTAATGTCTGTGGTCGCACCTAAGGCAGCTTATCCACCTGTTTTCTCAAAAATCGGAGGCGTGCGAGAGGGAATATGCGCGATGAACCATGTTCAGCAGTGTCATATTTGCTAGGTTCTGTATGTTTAAAGCATACATTTGTTGTTGGACGGTAAAGTTCCCTTCATTCAGCCTATGTGTATGTAAACTTTATGTCATGTCACCCCCTTTGCAACATTTCAGAAAAAGTCTGATGTGAACTCCAGACTATGCGGGCTCTAGATTGTGACGTTAAAGAATTTTGTGGTGACGTGATTTTTCTAGTAGGTGTAGTACACACAGTGCCACTATCAGTGGCGCTGAAGGGGTAAGGTTCGCTATGTTTTAGCGCAAATCTACAGACGTAAAGTTTACATACACATAGGTCAACTTTGCTATGTTCAGGCATGAAACTACCCAGTGTGGTACTACCCAGTGAAATGTACTCGGTGCGTATCAGCCCAGACATGCATCTACCCCATACAAATGTGTGGCTCCGAGACTTCATTCATTTGTAGAACTAAATAAATTCAACATGATTCTTTGCAGCATAATTCTTCCAAACAAATCAACATTGGCTTGAATTTACTAAAATAAAAATATCTTTATGGAAAAGTGAAAGCACACACTTACATTTGGGGGTAGATTTATGTCAGGGTGGATTCGAGTTATGTTGATTTTCACTGGTAGATTCACTTGTTTAGATTTGCGCTGAAACATAGTGAAGCTTATGTCTTCAGCACCTTTTATAGTGGCACTATACAATATTTATTATATACATATAATTTCATGATACATTGGTGCATATAATACTGAGACTGACCTGTGCTTTTAAACTCAGTTTAGGTATTTGACTAAGTGCCAAAAGGTGCTCTCACAAAGAGGACAACTGGGTTGAAAATCAAAGTGTGACATAAAGTACCAGAAAATGTATTAAGTGATGTACACTGTATTGGCAATGTGTTTGTAAAAGAAAAAGATAATATCTCAAATGGTTTTTGAGAAAATGGCTGTTAAGATTTGTAAGTCTGGATATGTCGGACATCAGGTATTGCGACATAGTGCCTTTAAATTAGTGGGATAAAAAAACACAAATCAGTTTCTAAACAGTTAAAATAATAAGTAGTGGTCACAATTGAACTATCCAAACAATTACTGCTTTTTGGCTTAGAATGTTCTAATCCCCGAACATGATTTGTGTTGCAATACCTGACATCCGACCATATTCAATTTTTAAAACATTTTTAAAACATCCTACAACCAAGAAAAACACACTTTGTCATCACTCACAGGAATACATGCACACATTAGAGCACAATGGGAGTCTATCTTTGCTGCCCAAATATATTTATTGGCAGTCAGGGCCAGAATTTGTAACTTATGTCGAACATCAGGATTGCAGCAGATATCCCCAGAATAGTTATCAGAAGCCACAAACACAAAGCCTTTCCCCCAGTTTCAAGCTACAATATTTAACAAACAAAACAGATATGAAAAACAAACTGCATACAGCTTTCTGATGTAATATACATGATGAAACATGACGTGCTAAACAGTCTGCGCCCGAAAAAATAAAACAAATATTCAAATAAGTTTTATCTGTGTACAGGCTGATGCACTATTTTAACTCTGACCCTCAGATTTAGAAGGTCCTAATGGCTATGCAACTGGTTGTCCAACATGGCTCATTTTAACAGTGCCTTTGCCCCCAAAAGTTCTACAATCCATATGTGTTGAACATCAGGATTGCAGCAACAAATGTTGGCACAAGCCTGACGTCCGATACATTTTTTATCATTGCATTATTATGTTATGAAATTCACCTGTTTCTTGATCTCATTATCTTACGTTTGCGTCACAACAACTGCACGTCTCCATAAACGACAAAAATACATCGGTGACCCGTGTTCATTCAAATAACTCATTTACCAACTTGCATCGATTGGAGGTCAGATTTGCGACACGTGTTCGCGATCGAACGTCAGGTTGCTACAGCCATAAAATTTGTTATCACAAGAAATCATCTTCATTCTCCAACCTACTGCCTAAAATCGGTGCTGGAGTCTCGGGCGATTCAAACTCTTGAAAATGGTCCCTTACAATAAACATTTGGCTCTTTATTTTGTCTATGATTACACTCGAACGTCAGAAGTGATCGAACGTCAGATTTATGAAAACAGTTGCGACAAAATGTCATGAGTTGTAGCTCTCCATTGACAAACTGGACATTCAAAACAACCACGCTGGAATGTGGCCCATAATGCATCTATCATAACCGGACGATCGTAGACCAAAAAACCCAAAACAACTTTGTTAAACTTGTCAAATAGTTGAACGTCAGATCTTGCGACAAAAACTGGCCGCTCACAATTTTTTTGCCAGCTTAGAAAACTGTGACGGAAAAGTAAATTTAAAGCATATAAAATATTCAACGAAAGCGAAACAACGCAATGACGCCATTTCCGGTTTGGGTCAGCGTGCCTTTCGCTAGCACAAGTTTGCGGAAATTAAGATGCTGCTGTTGCGACAAATCTGACGTCCGACAGTGGCTACTTTCAAGAGCAATAAACAAAAGCATGGCTTGCCTTCAAATCTGGGAAATACACGGATTATAAGGTCAATCTTCCCTGAACATATGGGCATGGTTGGCACCAGGTTTGTTATTGTTGCTTTTACACGCGAGATCAAAACAGATCGACGGCATGTCATTGTCCGCTTTCCCGGGCCGATTTTTATTGGTGAATTCTGGCGTTTTACAGTATACTCACCAAATGGCTTTACCTTAGGTGCAGAAATTATTGCCAGTATATCTTCAATCATTCACACACACATTGCACTTGTTAAAGTCAACACGTGTCTTTTTAAACAGATTTTAGTTTCACGCAAAAGAGATCACTCACTTTTTGCTCACCTTTTGGCACTTAGTCGTTCGTGTGAACCCACCTATATGCTAAACTTATTGATTTGTTAACCCAGACTTTCTAAGCTTCCTCATCATTTTGCCTTCTAACATAATATCATAAAACAACTAATCAATTATCAAAATTATTAAACTACCCTAATAATTAATTAAAATCTTCAACACCCCAACCTATTAAACAAACACTATAACCCCTTCATCATCAATTACTTTATTAAAAATACTTTTTTCTCTCTAACTTATTTTTCCTCAATTAAAAATAATAAAACTCTTAAATCTAATCCCCTACTATTTAACAAATTACTAAAACCCCAACAAATTCAAATAAATTTCAATATAAACCCTATCCCCCACCCACCACAATATCCATTAAACTTCTCAAACTAATACCAAACATTATAATTAATACCTACAACACATTCTAAAAATCCACCAAAAATCAAAACAACTCCCAAATAAAACCAAAATAATAACAAAAACACCCACCAAAAACAAAAATAACACACCACAACCACAAAACCAACCAAACCACCACACCAAACACCCAACACACCACACCACAAACACCCACCACACAACACACCAACAACAACCCAAACACCCACCCAACCCCCACAACCACACCCACACCAACCAACCCAAAACAAACCCACAACCACAAACAACACCCACACACCACAACCACACCACAACACCAACCACCAACCCCCACCAAACCAAACACACCACCCAACACCACACCCACCACCCAACACAAACCACCACCAAACCACAACCCCAACAACAAACACAACCCAACACACACCCCCAACCACCACACCCCACACACAAACCAACAACACCACCAACACCCCACCAAAAACACCCAACACCACAACACCCACCACACAACCAAACACCACAAACCACCACCCCACCAAACCAAACACCAACCACAAACCAACCCACAACACCACCAACACACACCAACCACACACAAACACAACCCAAACAACCCCACCCCACCAACCAAACCACCCCCACCCAACACCACAACCCACAACCCCACACCCACCACACACCCACAAACACCACCACACAACCCCCCACCCACCAACACCAACACCCACCCCAACCACACCACCAACACCCACAACACAAACCACCAAACACAACACACCACAACCCCACCAAACACACCAACAACACCCACCCAACCCCACCACAAACCACACCAACCAAACAACCCACCAACCCACCACCCAAACCACCACACAAACCACCAACACACAAACAACCACACCCACACCCAACAACACCAACCACCCCAACACCACACCACCCACAAACACCAAACACCACAAACCAACACAACCACCCACACCACAACAAACACAACACACCAACACCCACCACCCAACACAACCACCCACCACCAACCACCAACCCACCCCAAACACCACAACCACCACACCACACCACCCAACACCACCCACAACCCCAAACAAACACAACAAACCCCCACCAACCCACCCAACACCAACCCCACACAACCACACACCCACCCACACCAACACAACCCCACCAACCCACCCACAACCCCCCACAACCACCACCCCAACACCCCAACCACACCCACACCCAACCCCACCACACAAACCACCACCCCAACACAAACAAACACACCCACACAACCACCAACAACCAACAACACCACAACCCACACCAAACCACCAACCCACAACCACACCACCCACCAACCCCACCACAACACCCAACACCACACAACCCAACAACACCAACCCACAAACCCCACCACAACCACACCACCCCAACCACAACACCCACACACCACCCAACCACAAAACCACACCACAACCACCACCACCCCACAACACCAACCCCACCAACCCACCAACACAACCCACCACACCAAACAACACAACCCCACCAACACCCACCACACCCCACCACCCACAAACACCAACACCACACCCAACAACCCCACCACAACCACACCCACCACCACAACCCCACACCCACCCCCCACCCACCAACCCCACCCAAACCACACAACCCCAACCAACACCCACCACCAACCCACAACACAAACCACCCACCCCAACACAACCCCACAACCACACCCACACCCCCACCAACACACCAACCACAAACCCCACCACCAACACAACACCCACACCCCACCCAACCACACCCCAAACCACAACCCCACAACACCCACCCAAACACCCACCCCAACCACCCAACCCCACCACCACCCAACCCACACACCCCAAACAACACCACACCAACCCCACACCAACACACCAAAACACCACCCACAACAACCCACCACCCCACCCCCCAAACACCACAACCCCACCACACCACCCCAACACCACACAACCACCCCACACCACCACCCAACAACCACCAACCCACAACACAACCACACAACCACCCCACACCCCCCACAACCACACCCAACCACCCCAACCACACCCAACACCACCCCACCACCACACCAACCACACAACACAAACCCACCAACACCCACACAACCCACCACAACCCACACACCACCCCCCAACCACACCACAACCCCCCACAACCACCAACCACAACCCCACCAACCCACAACCCCAACAAAACCACACCACACCCAAACCACCACCCCACACCAACACACAACCCACACCACAAACCCCACCCCACCCAACACCCACACCAACAACCCCCACACCCCACACCACCCAAACACCACACACCACCCCACCACACACCCCACAACACCCACACCACAACACCCCCACCACACCACCAAACCCACCCACAACCCACCAAACACCCCAACACCCACACCACACAACACCCCACACCACAACACCACCCCACACCACACAACACACCAACACCAACCCCACACCACACCCCCCCAACCACCCACCAACCCCCACAACCACCACACACCAACCACCCACACCACCCCCCACAACACCCCACCACAAACACACCACAACAACCACACACCCCAACCACAACCCCAAACACCACACCCAACACCAACACACCCAACCCAACCCCCACAACAAACACAACACCACACCCACCACCACACCACAAAACCACCCACAACCACCCAACACCAACACACCCCCAACCACCACCCCCACAACCCACCACACCACCCCAACACAACCAACACCAACACCACCAAACCCCCCACAACACACACCCAACCCCACACCCAACCCACACAACACCCCACACCACACCAACACCCACACCAACACCCACCCCACACAACAACACCACACCCACCACCACCCAACACCCCACCACAACCCACCACAACCACAACACCCCCCAACACCCACCCACCCCAACACCCACCACCCCACCCACAACACCCACCACAACACCCACCAACACCCACCCCACCACACACCCACCCACCCCCAACCCACACCCCAACACCAACACAACCACCCACCACCCCCCACCACAAACCAAACCACACAAATCTCACCACCTCAAACTCACCCACCCAAAACTAACCAACACCTCCACCCATCAACTCACCCCACACATAAACAAATCCCATACAAATAACCCACCACCAAACCTCAAACTATACACCTTACACCCCATTATCACCATAAAACACGACTAAAATGACAAACCAAAACCTATCAGCAATCCAATTTCCTCTAATACCAACACCTCACTACATTTCATAATAAAAAATACCTACACTTATTATTCTTTCCCCTCCCCATCTTAAAAAAATAGATATGTCATGATGAATGTTATGATGCCTGTTAAGTAACCTATGAGCAATATTAAGCGACAGTATACCAGCGACAGATATTATATAAACTCATCGAAGGCGTGACTCTGGTACGGCATAGAGCTCGCGCGCAGCTGCGCTCTCATAGCGCAGACGCGTCAGCACAAAAACACTCACATCCCCCCACCACAACCAACCCAAAAAACCCCCTGGCTTTACATGATGCACACTTGCTCTCTGCCTCATGGGTTCACTGGGCTTCAGCTAAACATGTTCTAGTGATTTTGTGTTTGATAATATTTATCATTAAAATAGTAGGCTTAGAACTGAAAATGAAAAGATACCATGGTAGCTTATCAGATAGGATGAGCAATCACGATCAAGCCATCTCCGATAACATGAAGATAGTCCATGCATTGTGTTTAGGAGACAGGTCAGAACTGGTACCAACTTGGTTGGCACAGGACATTTAGTGCAGTACATGCTTGTTTAGCTGGATCTGTTAGTCAGTTTAGGTGTAGGGCAGGAGACAGGTTTTATTAGCAGCCCCTCAAAACCAACCTTCCAACATTGCAGGACACCTTTGATATCCGCATCTGCTTAGCCAAGTCGAACAAGTACATGATTGACTTCCAGACGGCGGACGAAAAGGATCTCCATGTTATCGACATACCTCTGACCTTCAGCATGATGCAAGGGGGCATGATACATGGCCTCGCATTCTGGTTTGAGGTTGGCTTCCTTGGCTCAGAGTGAGTTATTGGTCTTAATCATATATATATATATATATATATATATATATACATATATATATATATATATATATATATATATATACATATATATATATATATATATATATATATATATATATATATATATATATATATATATATATATATATATATATATATATATATATGAGCCATTCTCAAAAGGTGAAAGCACCAAACAGTGACCACATTTGTCACTCAAGCATTAACATTATATTGCACTGACACGCTTCATTTAACCCATATCCATCTGGAAGTCACTTCCAGTCAGGCACTCTGTGGGCTAAGAGGCCTAACAGAGTGCCTGCTCAGAGCTGACTGTTTTTTTTTTTAGGAAAATTTAGTGCACAAGTGTTAGTTGTTTAAAATGCTTACTACAGTCTCAACCCCACCCTAAAACATTAAGTGTTGCATATCAGCAGATTCAGCATTGAATATACTAGCTAGCTATGTAAAAAATAAACTAAGAAAAAGAAAACAGGAAAAAAATATTTTAGTGTAAAAGTGAGTTTATTGCAAAAATGTACACATACCTTGTGTTCAAATACATTATTTCAATAGAAGGATCCAAAATCACTGCAGCATCTATGCCTGTAAAATATACACACTTCTATTTTCTGCTTAATAAAGAAAAAAGGAATGAAATCCATCAAGTGGTTTGAAAACTACACATTTTCTATTGACGCAAGGAAGAAAATTGTCGCGTTGCCAGCCATCTTGAAACCCAACAAAATTATCATCGTCTTCCTTGCGATCGGCAAAAATTTGACGAGCTAAATCATTCAAATCGTCATAAACTCGTATATCTCCAATCTCTACCAACTCTTCATCTTCCCCTAATAAGTAGTCGTCGAGATCTAATTCAAAATCGCTTCTGTGGCTCACGTCGTCTCTCTCACCTGGCTCGGCCATCATGCTCAATGTATTCACTCGAAACACGGTAAAAATTAACATAACAAAGGCTTACAACTTCCTGCAAATTCACGGGCAAACTGGGAAAAGTGCACACATTTCTATGTTTAGAGCACTAATGTGTGATGTTATGGGAAGTAGGGGTTTACGTGTACACAGAGGGACACAGGGGAACCACTTAAAGTACGCGTCGGCGAGTATATCGTCGGAAAGGTGGGTCTACGCGTGGCGGTGATATTCCGCTGGAAATAGGTGTGTACACACACGGGTGTATACCGATGGATATGGGTTAACACCAATGTGTTGTATATTGAATGAAGAAATACATATAACAAGCATGTCTTGATTACGCTTCTGAAAGTGAAAGTGTGCTATGTTGATTAATTTGACAAAAACGTAAATTTTTTGCAGCTTGAAAACGTGATGCGAGAACCCCTACTTAGAAAACAAGTAAAAACAAAACTTTCACTGTGATTATTTCCACAAACACAAACCAGCCATTTCCATGGATAGATTAGGTGGTGTACTTTATTTAGAAAGTTTTAGTTACAGATAAACGCAACAGGACATTACGCAACGGGACATTACATGTCCGGTCATGGAATACAAGATTGGGGGAGTTCCCATTGGTGAACAAGTGAACCTAGCGGAGTTTCAAGCCTATGTCTGTACAGATATTTTAAAATGTCATCTGTGCAGGTTAACGTTTTACGTCTCGTCTTGAGGGCACCAATTTAGTTTTATAGGCTTTTATTTTTGGGAGAAAATGTCCGGTCATTTTTCATGACCAGGAACACGCTCAAATTAACACCACAAAATGCAACTGACCGGGAAGTTCCGATTCTCATTTTGTATAGACCGATGACACGGATGCGGATAACCTTTACTTTTCACTACAAATGGTGACGACAAGGCATGGCAAGAGAATTGGCTGTTTCAGTCATCATTGTACGCTTCATGTCCAGACATTTTTCATAATGTCCTCATGTATTCTCGCCGATATTTACCCAAAAATTCCTGCTGACCTTAATGAAGAGATTGACGTAGTAGCTTTCTAAGGCATTGTACAATGTGATAGTCATGTTTGCTTAGCAAGGAACTAGAGCACGATGTTGTGTGGAATCAAAAGAGAAAGTTGCGAATGGCTGAAAATGCTGCTTGTGACAGAATAACATAACATCCAAACTCTCTCTGGGCCTCACGCTGGGACCATATGGCGTTGAGGCGCGTCCCCTGGGTGGTGGATAGGGGGTCCCTCGCGAGAGGGGTGCACCGAATGAAATAAGGTGCCGTGAACCAACATGGTCTAAGGGAAGGAGACCCCGACAGAATACCCCTGGTCCTTCTAGTAAGGGGGTTGGGCGTGGGGGTAACTTCCCCACCCTGCAAATAAAGAAATAGCTACAAAAACGCCGACGAAAAGACAAACAGCAATTCCTTTCCTGGAGGAGGAAGGTTCTTCTACCAGAAGATTTATGACGTCATGTGGTGAAAGCCGGAAGTCTTCGGAAGCCACAGGACCGAGCCGCCTCTCTCTATCCAGGGACACAATCATGGGCACATGGAATGTCAAGACCATGTACCAGAGCGGGAAGTCTGCCCAGATAGCAGCTGAAATAGGTATCAGTGAAGCCAGATGGACACAGTCTGGCCAGAAAAGGCTGTTAAAAGGGGAGATGATTCTGTATTCCGGTCATGAAGAGGAGAATGCCCCCCCATACAGAATGTGTTAGCATTCATGCTGTCACCAGTGGCACAGAGAGCGCTGATGGGCTGGGAACCTCTTGGGCCAAGAATTATCACAGCAGCCTTTAGAACTAGGAGAAAGATCAAGTTGAACGTCATCCAGTGTTATGCGCCCACCAATGACAGTGACGAGGAAGAGAAACAAGAGTTCTATGACCGACTCCAGAGTGCTGTGGACAAATGTGCGGAGCGAGACATCACCACAGCCCTGAAAGTCTAAAATTTTGCCCACCAGCCTTTGGCTAGTGACCTCCAAGTTTTACTAGCCAAACTGAAAATGTTACTACTGAAAATAGCCCCCCAATTCAACAATATAATGTACCACAAGTGTTTGACGCCCAATGTTAGAGAGTGTTTTCTGCCCAGAGGCATTGAAAACAAATATTTGAACAGACAATCATAACCAAGTTAATGTTTATGTCCTGACTTCAGGCTTTTGATAGTATCAAGTGGAGAAATAACTGACAAAGTCCCCATGTGAACTGTGGTGGGATTTTTTTTTAAATTTATTTTTTGTAAGTAGAGTTGGGCGTCTGTTTGCACAACAGGTTAAAGGGTCTGTAGACCCCCAGGTATCAATTTTAGAGGGTACACAGACCCCCATCTGAGCATTATAGAGGGTCCGCAGATTTATTTAAGAAAAACTGCATCATCTGTATGTTCCTTAAAATAAATTATCCCCACCCGGGTCTGCCCTGGGGGACTTGGGTGGGGTTAACTACATTTTAGTTCCCAGGGTCACCCTGGTCAGCCCCACAGGGTGGGTTTTTCCCTATATTCTGGGGCATGTGTTTCTGTCTACCCTTGGTCCATTCACCTGTATTTGTCTTTTTAAAACTCTCCCAACTGTCTGCACTGCCTGTAGCTCTTAATATTGGATGTGTGTTGCTAAATTAGGCCCCACCCCATGGCGTAGGTTTATTTAACGTATTGGACCGGCTGGTGACATACATTCAATATTCTGTTTCTTCTTTTTTTTTTTCACAAGCAGTGCAGGCACGTCCTGAGAAAGCCTTGTTGCTTCGGGACGATAAACAATGTACAATCAATCAATCATTAAAATAAATTATCTCATTTTGCTCTCTCCTCTTTAAATGTGTTGTGACAGTGTGTGTGTGTGTCCTTTCCATGATACTGATTCAGTCTTTAACTGGTGAGCTATCGCGCAAAAGCCTGTCTCCCACGCTCTCTCACATACAGAAAAACATATATCTATTTATTGATTTGTATGATCGTTTGATAATGTATTGTAACAGAGAATATAGCGTTTTCTGCTGAACGCGGCAGATTCAGTGACAACCAAAGTGTGGCTTGTCTAAACTCTGTGTGTGTTTGTGTGTGTGTGTAAACTGATGTACTTCAAAGTTTGTTTCAACCCGTTTAACCACTCAGAAAGACGTGTTTCTCCAATTTTTGCCTAATAACTGTGTACCAGAAGATGGATCGACCACGATTTAAAAAAAAAAACTGACAAACTTATTTCTGTTCAAATTTCTGGACTTGCTTTTTGAGTTTGCCTCAGTGCTCATTGCGCATGCCATTCGAGTGCCGTCATGCTCTCTCTCTTGGCTGGACTTCGCGAACGAAGATTTTATAGGAGTTGCCCACGACGTCTGCAGGCTTGTTCGTGGCTGCGGAGGCCAATCCGGGACAGGCAGGTTCGACCGCAGTGGCTGCAGGGGAAGGTATGGCCAGAGTTCTGAGTTGCGGCATCTCTGTTCTTTCTCCTGAGCCGCTTGTCCTTAAGGCTAGCTCTGCGAGAGTCCTCAAAGGAGACATCATCATCATCATCATCAGTCCCTTGCCCGAACTGGGCGTTGGGGGGACTGAAAGGCAGCAGCAACAGACAGTGCTCTCCACTGAGTTCTATTTTGGGCGGTGGCAAGCAAGTCTGGCATCTCGAGTTCGGTCCATTCTTTTATGTTTGCGACCCAACTCTTTCTCTGACGACCTCGCCGACGACTTCCTTCGAGAGTGCCTTGGAGGATAGTCTTGGACAAGGTGTTGTGTCGGGTCACGTGGCCAAACCAAGCAAGCTTGCGCCGTTTCACGGTTGCCAGAAGGGGTTCATGTGGGCCCACCAGGGAAGTGACGATGCTCCGTACATATTCGTTGGTCTTGTGCTCGCGGTACGAGATGTGGAGCAACTTCCTCAGGCACTTGTTCTCAAAGGCCTGGATTTTCTTTTCTGAGTCTGCAAGCAGCGTCCAAGTCTCACAGCCGTAGAGTAGAATAGACACTACGAGGGACTTGTAAAGCCTGTACTTGATGGTGAAGCTGATGGAGTTACTTCGCCATATCCTGTCCAGCCTGGCCATTGCGGATGTTGCTGTACCTATCCTGATACGGATCTCTGCTATGCAACTACCGTCTTTGGACAGGGTGGCTCCCAAGTACTTGAAGCTATTGACCTCTTCTAGCTTCTGGCCGTTCATGTGAATGTTGCTGCTGCTGTCGCTTGTGGTGTTGATCATCAAAGGAGACAGCTGCCTTGTAAATAGTGGAGCGCCAGGTGTCACGGTCCACAGCAAGCGAAGACCACTGGTGGTGGTCGATTTGGCAGGCACTAAGTGACTTCTTGAGACAGTCTTTGTATCTCTTCTTTGGTGCCCCTCTGTCACGGTGTCCAGTAGCAAGCTCGCCGAACAGGGTGATCTTTGGTAGGCGATGATCCTCCATCCTGGAGACATGCCCCGCCCAGCGGAGCTGTGTCCGCAGCAGCAAAGCCTCGATGCTCACAGTTTCAGCCTGTTCAAGGACCTCGACATTGGTGACATAGTCACTCCAGTGAATGCCCAGGATGGTACGCAGGCAGCGCTGGTGGAAGCGTTCGAGGAGTCGTAGTTGGCTGCGGTAGAGGGCCCAGGACTCGGAACCATACAGCAGGGTGGTGAGGACCACAGCTCTGTACACGCTGATCTTGGTGCCTGTTTTCAGCTGTTGATTGTGCCACACCCGCTTGAAAAGTCGCCCGAAAGCGCTGTTCGCTTTTGCCAGCCTGCTGTCAAGCTCCTTGTCCAGCTTGGCGTCCGACGTGATAATGCAGCCAAGGTAAGTAAACTGGTGCACTGACTTTAGTTCAGACTCGCCGATGGTGATGTGAGGAGGGCGATACACTGTCTTGGGTGCCGGCTGATGGAGGACCTCTGTCTTTTTCAGACTGACCTCGAGTCCAAAGAGCTGGGCAGCGTCTGCGAAGCAGGACGTGATGCGCTGCAGGGCTCTCTCTGTGTGTGCAACGAGGGCAGCATCATCAGCAAAAAGCAGCTCACGGATCAGTTGGTCTAGGGTTTTCGTGTGGGCCTGCAGTCGTCTGAGGTCTCATTGCGCATGCCATTCGAGTGCCGTCATGCTTTAGCCATGGAAATACACTCAGCACAGCCATGGACTCTGAAAACTGTCGTAGCGGCGGTGCCGGCCACACGCGGCCCAGGGGTAGCATTTCTGGTACTGTCGCTTGTCGATGGAGACGGCGATGTCGAAGTGCAATTTTCTTCTTAGAAATTATCAAGATCAGACGGTGCCGGATTGAAGAATCCGAAGCATTCCAGCTCTTCCTTTGCTTTTTCTCCGCCATGTACAGCTTCGTTCTAGATCGAAAGCGAAACGCACGATGCCATATCCCATAATAGTATGTACGGTGACGTCACAGCAAGTAACGCGTTCAACATGTAGCGCGCACTTTGTAATAACATGTTGACAGCACACATAAACTAACAGTTTGCCCGCCCTGTTACACTCGCACGGACCCCGGCGTCGGGTCGATTTTGAACACAGCCGCGACTGAGCGAGCCGCTAAACGAACCAATTCGTTACTAAAAATAGAACGACTGTCACCGACCACGGTTATGGTACACACAGTTCGAGTGACGTGTTCGGCTACTGCTGCAAAGTGATGATGTTAGAGGCGGCTCGCGGTGCGGTCAGGTCACGCGCCGATGTACCTGATGTTCGGCTGGCGGTTAGCCTTTGGATTGGAAAACGCACGAGCGCACTCGCATTTGGCGAATGGGTATTATTTTTTACTCGCCAAAAAAAAAATTCATTCGCCATTTTCAGGGCAGCACCATGGTCATGGGTGATTTTAATGCCAAAATGGGGGAGGACAACACCGGATACGAAGAGGTGATAGGGAGACAGGGACTAGGGGAGATGAGTGAGAATGGGGAGAGGTTCGTAGACTTTTGTGCTCTAAACAGATATGTCATTGGAGGCAGCATCTTCCCACACAGAAGAATACACAAAGTAACGTGGGTTTCACCTGACCATACTACAGAGAACCAAATATACCATATCTGCATTAGCAAGAAATTTAGAAGATCCCTTCAAGATGTTCGAGTGAGGAGGGGAACAGATGTTGCCTCAGACCATCATCTGCTTACCTTAAGAATAAAGCTCAAGTTAAAGAAAAGCAGCACAGGGACAACAAGAAGACAGCGCTATAATGTAGGCCTTCTGAGAGAGACTGAGTGAGAGAAGAGTTCAAACTGGTGCTGTCCAATCGGTTTCAAGCGCTACAGGAGCTAGTAAATGAAGAGGAGGTGGTCACCACAGAGCAGCAGTGGAAGGCAGTTAGAGAGGCACTGAACTCAACCTGCAAAGACACTGTGGTGTTCAAGAAACACCATCACAAGGACTGGCTGTCGGCACAGACCTTGAAGAAGATAGAAGTGAGGAAGCAGAAGAAAACAGTTGTCAACAACAGTTGCACAAGAGCGGCCAAAGCAAGGGCACATGAGGAATACTCGGAAGCCAACCGCGAGGTGAAGAGGAGTATCAGGGCAGGCAAGAGAGCCTATACAGATGGCCTAGCAGCAGAGGCAGAAAAGGCAGCAGGCAGCGGCAACCTGAAACAGCTCTACGACATTACCAGAAGATTGTCAGGCAAGTATGGCCATACAGAAAGACCAGTAAAAGACAAAGAAGGCAAGCCTATTGCAGACAGAGCAGACCAACTTGACAGATGGGCCGAGAATTTTGAAGAGTTACTGAACAGACCCACCCCACCCGACCCCCCAGACATCCAGCCAGCAGAGACTGACCTACCCATCAGCTGTGACAGACCCAGCCGGGAAGAGATCAGAAGAGCAGTGGCATTCTTGAAGAACGGCAAAGCAGCAGGGCCAGATGGCATCCCAGCGGAGTCTCTAAAAGCAGACCTAGAAACAACAGTAGAGATGCTGTACCCACTGTTTGGAAAGATCTGGGAAGAGGAGGTGATGCCGGCTGACTGGAAGGAAGGGTACCTAATCAAGCTTCCCAAGAAAGGCGACCTCAGCAAGTGTTCCAACTACAGAGGAATCACTTGCTGTCAGTACCAGGAAAGGTCTTCAACAGGATCATCCTGGAGAGAATGAAGAGCTCCGTTGACCCCCAGCTGAGAGACCAGCAAGCAGGATTCAGGAAAAACCGATCATGTACAGACCAGATTGCCTCTCTCCGCATCATCGTGGAGCTCCCCGCTGTACGTCAACTTTGTGGATTACGAGAAAGCATTTGACAGCGTGGACCGAGAGGCTTTGTGGAAACTCCTAAGACACTACGGTGTACCCACAAAGCTCGTCTGCCTGATCAAGAGCAGCTACGATGGTATGACATGTCGCTTGATCCACGAAGGGCAGTTCACCAGGGAGCTCCAGGTCAGAACTGGCATCAGGCAGGGGTGTTTACTGTCTCCGTTCCTCTTCCTACTGGCCATAGACTGGGTCATGAAGAGGACCACTGAGCAGAGAAGAAGCGGAATACAGTGGACACTGTGGACACAGCTTGACGACCTCGATTTTGCCGACGACTTGGCATTACTGTCCCACACTCATCAACAAATGCAGGACAAGACCACGAGGCGTGCTGACATCTCGTCCCAGGTGGGCCTCACCATCCACAAACAGAAAACAAAGGCAATGAGGCTGAATGCAACCAGGGAAGAACCAGTCTTGCTTGCTGGCACCCCGCTGGAGAAGGTCGAGTCCTTCACCTATCTCAGGAGCATCATCGACAAAAAAGGTGGCACTGATGCAGATATCAGAGCACGAATCGATAAAGTCAGAGCAGCCTTTCTCCAGCTGAAAAAAGTGTGGAGTTCCAGAGAGTTGTCACAACACACCAAAGTCTGGATTTTCAACTCCAACGTAAAAGCAGTTCTCCTATATGGAGCAGAGACTTGGAGATTGACAAAAACCACAGTCAACAGAGTACAGATCTTCATTAACAGTTGCCTTAGAAGAATCTTAAAAATCCACTGCCCAGAGAAGATCAGCAACATCAGACTCTGGGAGAGAACAGAGCAGATAACAGCAGAGAGTGAAATTGGGCGAAGAAGATGGGGATGGATTGGTCAGTCTGAGAAAGCCAGTTTCCAGTATCACTAGGCAGGCATTGTCATGGAACCCCCAGGGAAAGAGGAAAAGAGGCAGGCCGAGAAACACTGGCGTCGAGACCTCCAAGCATACATCAAGAGACTGGGAACCACCTGGAGTAAAATCGAATGAGAAGCACAGGACAGGAGTTGCTGGAGGTCTCTCGTCGACGGCCTATACCCTGGGAGGGGTGACAGGCGTAAGTCTCTCTGTGCGTTTATTGGAAATTTGACATTAGTGGGGCACACCTTTATGCTGATGAGCTTGTCTACTCCTCTGTCGATCTAGATATTGGTGTCTATGTGTCTATTGATAGCTTTCATTTCTGAAAGTGGATTTCCGTATTATGTTGCGGATGTGATAAACATGAAAATCTGTTTTAAGGGTGAAAAGTATAAAATTTCATGATTTATTTTATTTTGGTATGTGCATATGCAATAAATGACAATTTTACTAAGCACATATTCTGGGCTTTTTTTTTTTTTTAAATTGCTGGGGCGATTTTGCTTATTGTGACGTTAAGAGGCTGAATTCGGAGGTTTCTGATGACAAGACATTTCTTTCAAAATACATCTTAGTAAACGTGTGTACAATGTTCTGGTATTATTTTAATCATTATTAGTTCTGTCTGTGCTGAAGTTAAAAGATGCACACATATGCTTATTTTTGTTGTACTATATAATATTTCCTTTCATCAGTAACCTCCATTGTCCTCCGATTTTGGACATTTGAAGGGCTGTAACAAACAGTATAGAATCTCAGTTTAGTCAGATTGTCTTTTCAAACTCTTTTTTGAAAACTAGAATGACAAAACATGCCACAGGCATTAAATAGTCAAGTTTCAAAACATTTTAATAATTTGAGTTTTTGTAACACATTGGTGTTCACCTTTTGAGAATGGCTCATGTATACTCATGGACTCTCAATTTTTGTGATATTTTATTTTCTACCCTTAGACAATTATCATCTGCAATACATGCATCTAGAAGCTTTAAGTCAAAATTTTTACCCTTTTATTAAAAAAAGCCCAACAATTCCATGTGCATCCCCCACCCGGGTCTGCCCTGGGGGACTTGGGTGGGGTTAGGTATTTTTTAGTTCCCAGGGTCACCCTGGTCAGCCCCACAGGGTGGGTTTTTCTCTCTATTCTGGGGCATGTGTTTCTATCTACCCTTTGTCCATTCACCTGTATTTGCCTTTTTAAAACTCTCCCTACTGTCTGCACTGCCCGTAGCTCTTGATATTGGATGTGTGTTGCTAAATGGTCTTAGCTTTATTTAGGCCCCATGACTGTGTTAGGTTTATTTAATGTATTTGACCGGCTGGCGACATACATTCAATGTTCTGTTTAGGTTTTTTTTCACAAGCAGTGCAGGCACGTCTTGAGAAAGCCTTGTTGCTGTCGGGACGTTAAGCAATGTACAATCAATCAATCAATCCATGTGCATGTTTTAACTGTTAGTTACTGTTTGTTTGCCATGTGTTCTGATTTCACTTGCTAGTGACATGTTCAGTTGTTGCATTATCACCTGCAATAATCAATACCTGATATTTCATATTCCCTTCATGCTAAATTTCAGCTATGCTGTTTGGCTGTCCACATCCCCAACTGAGCCTCTGACCCACTGGTACCAGGTGCGTTGTCTAGTGGAGAAGCCAGTATTGGTGAAACAAGGACAGACACTGACCGGCCATGTCAAACTACGCTGTAACAACAGGTTTGCAATTTACTTCTGCTTAACCCCTTGTGCATACAGCCACTAGTATTGTTCATAGTACCGGTGGCAGCATGGGCAGGGAAATGGTTCAGTCATGATAGAATGGTCAGCTTGCAATGGCCAAATGCGCATTTGGTGCCTAATGAGCAGTAACCATGCCTGTGTTTGACAAAGGTAACTCCATGTACTTGAAATTAACTTTTCAGTATCAGGCACTAGCAAGCTGCTAAAGTCCAATATCACAAAATAGCACACAGTTTATCGCTGGAGTCCCTAGACATTTATTAGGTACTGGCAGCCCTATACATAGTACACTGTCATGCACCTGACTTTTGCCCTCCAACCTTTTTTGCTTCAAACAGATCTAGCTCTTTTAATTTAGGCTTCCATGCAATAAACTTTGTATGCAATTGCAGAAAACGTTGCGTTCTTTTGTTTGAGTCCAAGAGTGAGTGTGGATGTTGTACCGTTAGTGAAAAAAAGCAGTTGTTAAAAATGACTGTTTTCGTCAAAACCGCACCGGTTGCTCTCTTCCCAAAGCAAGCTCACTGCAGTCGCGTCGTTTCAAACGCTCGCCAGACGTGTACTAAAATAGAACAACGCAATGGTATACGTCACTGGAAAGTGCTTGTTGCAAGCTTTGCAATGGTGCCAAATATAAAAGACTCTTTTTTTAAATGACTTTTATTGCAAATTGAAACTTTTGAAATCAAAATTCATCCTCTTGCTGAAATATTATGCATAGCTTGCATAGTATCGTTCGAAAGTTCATTCATTTTTCTTTTCTAAAATCAAGTTTCCGATGAGATTACATGTATCGTACACGTCCATTGGTTGAAATTCCGAGGTCACCCGTAGTCAAATGTGCTGAAGTTGTGTACGAAAATGGCGACCGCCAGTGCACTGATAATTTCGTCAGAAATCAGCGATGAACTAGATAAGTTCATATCATTATCAATGTAAATGTCTTCCAAATCCATTTTGATACAATATCAATGTATTTTCAAGGGTGTTATGAAGTTTGATTTAATGTAATCGCGTGCAATTTGATCGCTGTGCAAGCAGCTAAATGATGCTTCCTCAGTCGAGTAGGCCTCACGAGTGACACTGTTTGTACATTTATTTCTCATCGATTTCCGACTGAATATTTATCTTTAATTTGTTGAAACGTATAATTTGAGCATTCTAGCTTGCATTATTGTAGCTAAAAGTAAAAAGTAACCAGCCGATATTTTATTATTTTAAAATTAAATTTGGTCACTGGCAATCGGTTTTCAACTTCCAGTCGAGTTATGGTTCTTGGCTATGCGTCGTCTGCTACGCGAAGCAGAGGCGAGTGGTGAGCTGCGGGCATATTTCTGAAGGATTAAAGCATTAAATACCATTTAGTCATGGTCTGGCAACTTAACTGTGACTTAGCAAAAAATACGTAATGGCATTTTTGTTTCAGGGGATAAGTGTTATCAGACCCTGTACAGAATGGCACAACAGGCAAACCTAACCTATGTGGCAGTTAAGAAATTTGGTGGGGGGTGGGGCACGCCTTTACCATAGCTGACACTTAGTTCGCTTCCAGCTGCCAGAGAGATAAGGCTGCCGCGAGGTCAAATTCCACTCTCGCGCGCTAATTCTTTTATATCGCACCTGCTACTGCGCAGTACACAGCGTGACCGGCGCTCTGCCGCTGTAACAACTACCTACTGGTTTGTATTCATAACACATCTCTGCCTAAAGTGACTGTTGTGGAAGCAACATCATTCAAAAGTTGAAATTCTCACCTACACACTGATGCCAAACATGACAACATTACGACTTGCAGTTGCACTTGTGTAGCAGGTCATGATGAAAATAAAGAGAACGGGAATTTGTTGATGTACGAGAACGAGAATTTATTGTGAAATTTAACAAAGTTCCCACAGCCATAACACAAAGACGCCACTTTTCCCAATGAAACACACTTGCATGCATAAGGGTTAGCATGCCTACAGTAAGTATCACTTAATGGATTTTGGTTCAATGGTGGGGGACGGAAGCAGGAGGATAATTAATGAGGTCACTAACAGGTGTCGACAGACAAGTTCCAGACATCCACCTTGTGTACACTCCCGGAATTAGGGAAAGAGGGGGCTTAGTTACACGGATACTATTGAGGAGATAGCCACATTTCTTTCTTGGGAAATAGTGTAACACTAACAGTCAACCTTGTAAATGTATGTTTGATTTACCTTTTGCTCATGATGGAGTCTGATGAAACGCGTACAGTCTGTGTACACACAGGTGTGTTCCATGCAATGAGAGTAAATGCATTGTGCAGAATATGTGGCGAGAGATCACAAAAGAAATACACGGATAAAAAGTTGATCCAAATACGAGTGTTGAAGAATGTGTCGCGTGTGTTCACTTCATGCAGCTAGGTAAAGGAGGACGACCAGCGAAGCAGGGTTCGCGGCATGGAAAGAAACGATCGTTTCGATCCGCGGAATGTGACACTCATAACGCTGACACTAACAGCACTAATGAAGGTGATAGTGGTATACAAGTTTTTATTCCGCCGACATCTACTCCCCGTAAAACGTTCCCCCACCCGCGTCTGCCCTGGGGGACTTGGGTGGGGTTTACTTTTTAGTTCCCCTGGTCAGCCCCACAGGGTGGATTTTTTCCTCTATTCTGGGGCATGTGTTCCTGTCTACCCTTGTTCCATTCACCTGTATTTGTCTTTTAAAACTCTCCCTACTGTCTGCACTGCCTGTAGCTCTTGATATTGGACGTGTGTTGCTAAATGGTCTTAGCTTTATTTAGGCCCCATGGCGTAGGTTTATTTAACGTATTGGACCGGCGGGCGACATACATTCAATATTCTGTTTTTTTTCACAAGCAGTGCAGGCACGTCCTGAGAAAGCCTTGTTGCTGTCGGGACGTTAAGCAATGTACAATCAATCAATCCCCGTAAAATGCCATGCACAGTCGATGCTCAAACGTCGCCATTACAAAGAGTGTGGACCCCATCTCCACCAGCAAAGCGGACGCATGAAATAGCCATTTCACCCATTGAAAAAACGGGTGTCGATATCGCCACATCTCCACATGTAAAACGACCCAGCCTTCGACCTATCCAGGAACTGCAGATGCCACTGACAAAGGAGGAAGGAAAATATCAGACGGCACTATACCGCACAATGCTTAATGAATCAGCTGATGCCACAATTCGTTGCAAGACTGGAGGACAGCCTTAGTATTTTATGCACATACCCAAACCAAGAAAACCAACAACAGTGGCATCATCGGCCGTAATACAAAGAATATGTCTGGCGGATCAGAGGTGGACGAAGCTGAACAAATAGCTGACGAGTTAAGACGAGAAAGAAATGAAAAAATGACTGCAATATTAGACAGAGCAGGCCATAAGCGATTGGTGTATGTCTGTAGAAAACGGGGTATTGCGCTGAGAACCGATCTAGGATTAAACTGGTCCAAGTACAGAACATATAAACGCTTCATGAGAAGTATTGGTGTCAACCTTGAAAGTGAAAGAAAAGAAAGGCAGGCCCAGAAGGAAGCGCTCTGTGGCAGAGTGACCATTGAACAAAAGAATCTGACCTTTGAAAACAAAGTCACAAACAAGAAGGAAAGCCAGAAACGCCTGTCGCATACATAGAAGATCTCACACATTTTGTTCCTGAACTGCTTGACAAGTATGAAGCTGCAAATCTTGAATGGCATGAACAAATACCAAATGATGAAATTTGGATAAAACTAGGAGATCATGGCCGTAACAGTTATAAAACAATGCTTCAAGTTGCTAATCTCCAAAACCCTAACTCTAAACACAATACGTTTTTGGTGTGTGTGGCTAACTGTAAAGACAGTCATGAAAATCTTCAAACAATTTTGCAGCTGTTTAAAGAGCAGGTGTCGGTTCTCCAAACCATGAAATGGAAAGAAAAACAGATACGTGTATTTCTGTTTGGAGATTATGATTTTCTCGTCAAACCTTTTGGTCTCTCAGGAGCACAAGGGGTCCACCCTCGTCTCTGGTGCACAGCTTCGAAAAGTCAGCTACAAAGAGCTCCACATGAGCGAGTACAAGTGAAACAAAGAACTCTGAACAACATCAAGAGGGATTACAGGCGATACATGCGTGCAGGAGGAGACAAAAAGAATGCCAAGGGTTACAACAATGTACATGAACCAATCTTTGATGTTGAGATTTCGCAAACGGCACCACCATACCTCCATCTTCTGTTAGGTATAGTTTTAAAAAAAACATCATTCCCTCCTTGAGCAAGAATGCCACGAACTTGATAAAGCCATTGCTGAAAGACTGGCCGAGGGAAAGGAGGCACATGATGGAAATGCACCTTTTGAAAAGTACATTTCAGAAATAAGAGACATCAAAGAACTTGAAAAAAGAAAACTGCTGACTGAGGGTATTGCAGTGTTGAGCGACAAGAGACACAATGAGAGTGTGAAGCATTTTGATGAACGACGTGAGGAGAAGATGCAGCGGGTAGCAGAATTCGAGGACAAAATAGAAGCTCTGAGAGAAGAGAGAAAGTTGCCATTTCTGTGCGGGCCTGTCACTTCTGGCCTTGACGAAGCACTAAAGAGGAATAAGATATTCATGCAAGCATACCATGGCCGTTCGTTTGTTGGCAACCACTGCCACCATTACTTAAAGTATGATGTGTTGACTGATGTTGGTGACAGTATCAGCAATACCATGAAGCTGACAGATGATCCTAAACTTCATGCAGCACCGCATGACATATCCTTAAAGTTCTGAATTCTGAACGACCTTTACTCACAAGTTCATGCTAATGTTTCTCACAAAATGCCGGTGAAGAGCAAGAATGAATCAATGCAAGACATCAATGACAAGATTGCAAACTACATGGTTTTTTTTTTTTTGAAGTACTTTTCCAACCAGTAGCATCATTCCGAAACAACATATCCTGGAATGTCACTGCGTCGAATTTTTGACAAAGTGGGGATTTGGTTTGGCGCTTCATGGTGAGCAGGGAGGTGAAGAGAGTCACACTACCATCAACATTCTAAAGAGCAGGACATGTGGCTTGCAGACAGAGGAGGAAAAACTAAGACTGCTCATGACCGAGCGCATGACACTCGTGTCACCCGTCCTCCTCACCGTCATTCCTCCAGTAGTCAAACAGAAAAAAATTCTCGCATAGACGGCGCCGGAGTTGTGTATCTGTGAACAGAAACTCAGTATTCGGTTCTTATGTCTAGTGTGTTAAACCTCAAGGTATGTTTAAAAACACTGTTGAATATTGTGACCTGTGATGGACTGATCGGATTTCGGGATGGCAATAGCAGTCTGTGGAGTACCAAGACTGCGGGCGAGAAATGCCAGAACAAGCGACCTATCAGTGACCTCATTAACCGCCCTCCTGCTTCCGTCCCCCACCATTGAACCAAAATCTGGCAAGTGATACTTACTATAGACATGCTGACCCTTAGGCATGCAAGTGTGTTTCGTTGGGGAAAAGTTGCGTCTTCGTGTTATGGCTGTGGGAACTTTGTCAATTTCACAACAAACATCGTACATCAACAAATTCTCGTTCCCTTTATTTTAACCATAACCTGCTACACAAGTGTAAGTCATAATGTTGTCATGTTTGGTATCGGTGTGTAGGTGAGAATTTCAACTTTTGAACGATTTTGCTTCCACAACAGTCACTCTAGGCAGAGATGTGTTATGAATACAAACCAGTAGGTAGTGGTTATAGCGGCAGAGCGCCGGTCACGCCGTGTACTGCGCAGTAGCAAGTGTGATATAAATATGTAACCGGACTCAGTGACTGGGTGTAGGCGACTTAAATAGTTTATCAGATAGACAAAAACTGCCCATCTAATACAGTACTCGAGTGCCTGCAGAGTTTAAGTCCGAATTCCTTTTGTGGTCTAGGGAAGGACTGAAGATTGCTGTGGAGAGTAGACTATAAGTCTACTCTGGTCTCGCATGCGCACAACTAAAATCCGTGTTTACTTGCCTCGCGTTGTGTTCAAAAAGCCAAAGTTACCTGCGCAAAGGACTGACCACAGTATCCAGAAAAACCCTGTTTTGACTGGATTTGGTGTTTGTTATCGTTCCTACTGAGCTGCTAACGTGCGCTCGCACGATCAGTCACACCGTCATACATGCACGGACATACACACAACTTATCGCACGTACACACGCACAGTCTCAGTCTTGCTCTCACTCTAGCTGAGCATCGTAAGATAGAAGCCTAAGGTTCCAAGATTTATTTATACCAGAAAAGCATTCATGATGTGAAACAACAACACAATCAAAATTAGTCAAACAATGCAAGTGCCAATAACCTTAAACACCTTAGGCCTAACGCCTATACCTTCGGACATATGTGACACCTAGCAAACCTATCTCCTATGACTAACACCTATAACGTTGGATACGATTCTTAGCGAACCTAGCTCCTAGGCCTAACACCTATACGCACTTACCAATAAAACCTACGCGCTGTCCTAACGCATCCTAAACCCTATTTGGGTGAACTAGAACTAAACCGAAACGCTACTGTCCCTATAGGATAGGGCCGGGGTGGTTCGAGATGATCATTATTCACAACCGTCTCGTGGGGTAGGGTCGGGGTGGCTCGAGGTGATCATTATTCACAACCGCCTCGTGGGGTAGGGTCGGGGTGGCTCGAGGTGATCATTATTCACAACCGCCTCGTGGGGTAGGGTCGGGGTGGCTCGAGGTGATCATTATTCACAACCGCCTCGTGGGGTAGGGTCGGGAAGTGTGAGAGATCATTATTCACAACCGCTCACAGGGAAGAGGGACTGGAGTGTGAGAGATCATTATTCACAACCGCTCACGGGGGAGAGGGACTGGAGTGTGAGAGATCATTATTCACAACCGCTCACAGGGGGAAAGGGGACTGGAGTGTGAGAGATCATTATTCACAACCACTCACGGGGGAGAGGGACTGGAGTGTGAGAGATCATTATTCACAACCGCTCACAGGGGGAAAGGGTACTGGAGTGTGAGAGATCATTATTCACAACCGCTCACGGGGGAGAGGGACTGGAGTGTGAGAGATCATTATTCACAACCGCTCACAGGGGGAAAGGGGACTGGAGTGTGAGAGATCATTATTCACAACCGCTCACAGGGGGAAGGGGAGGGTGATCATTATGCACAACCGCCAACGAGACTGAGAATCGGCCGCTTTATATAGGCTCCCAGCCTCTGGGACCGGAAACTACGTCACAGCTTTGCGCGTGTAGTCCGCTACACACTAACTAGCTAAGTCAGCAAAATTCTCGCTCACAGTGCGCCAAGCGTGCACTAAACCACTGAACTCTGACTCGCTGGTAGTAACTAGTGATAGCGTTAGCAGAGGGCTCCTCTGCCACAAATAGAATGAGCGAGCGAGAGTGGAATTTGACCTCGCGGCAGCCTTATCTCTCTGGCAGCTGGAAGCGAACTAAGTGCTAGGCGCCAGCACTGGCTGGTAAAGCCGTGGGGAGGAGGGGGGTAAATACTAAAAACACTAAAAGCTTGCATACCAGCGTGGTGTAGAATGTAAAACTAAAGCATTTTGAAAGTATTCACAGAATACTTGCAAATGTTAAAATCAGACAAGAAATGTAGAAGTTGTGTTATTTTGAAATTCTTGTTTTTATGATTTTTGCTGGAGAGGCATTTTGGGCTAACTGGCGTTCAGAAACCACTATCACCATCGCACCAAAAAAAAAAAAAAAAAAAATTGAGCTTATACTGACCAATACTTTAAACAGAATCCCAGCTTTTCAGCCAATTTAGAATATATCTGAAAAAAATTGTGGATTGTCAAAGTTTGCTTGCCATGCAATTTGCAAACAACAGCCTCGGACGTGACAATTTTTCGCAAAACTCTTTTCCTTATATCTCTGAAACTATTTGAACTAGACACTTGCTGTTTGTTGTTGTTGTTGTTATTTTTGCATGAACTTTGAAAATAATTTCTTTTCTTGGTATCATATTTGCAAGGGATTTTTGTAATTTTAAGGGCTGCCTGTACCTACATTTATGTACTATGAATTATGCATTCATGTGTTGATAGAGGAGTGGATAACATTTGACAAGCTCATAATTATTTGCAAAGTTCTTTCATTTTACACATGTTCACATAAGTTGTTATCTGTAGCATTGAGTAACTCCCTTGTGCAACCCCCTTGTACTGTAAACAGTACCAGTGGCTACATGCACATGTGGTTTAACTTTTGCTAGTGTTCATATGTGTTGGTATCTTGTTTTTCTTTTTTCTAGGCAGAGCTATGATGTAGACATTGAGCTGAACATCCCTGGCACCACACTCAAGTCCTGCAACACCCTGGACCTGAAGAATCCATTCTTTCGATACACAGGTCAGGCTCCACAGCCACCCCCAGGCACCAACAATGGGTCAGCCACCGAACAGTATTGGAACAACCTGGCTGCAGGTAGGTGCTCATGTGTAGATACAGCTCTGACTGGATATATCGCGAATCGTTATATCACGATCCTGGATATATTGCAGGAGGGACCATGTTTCAACAACAAAAAAAAAATCGGACCGCAGTGAACCACATGTATTTTTGTCACCAGCAGAAACCCCCACCTGACACCTCTCCCCCTTATTGCACGCACACCTCGCTACACACTTAACTCCGAATGACCTCCTCCAGATTAAGACCACACATGCAAATGATATGGACTGTACATAGTGTAAGCGCAGAATCGATATGAAATGAAAATCTGTTCTCACACTCCATTTCAGCTGTTAAGATGCTTAGTGTGGCCGGTGAGACTAGACTGCCACTGAACCCTCAGGGACCTCCTCCACATGCAGAACACACATGCACAAAGGGCCCTCTGACAGTAAAATGACTAGTGGCCCATTAGCTTTTGGCTTGAAAAGTTGCCGTGCTGATCAGTCACTGCTACCCTTGAGCTGTCATGGTCAGTATATGTGCTGGAATGAGCATGCAGTGTTTCAAAAACTGTAGTGAATGTGTTTGACCTCGGAAGTGAAAGGACCATTAATTGGACTGGGCGGGTTTGAATTCCTTCAGTCAACCCCTCTCCATGGTAGACTAGATAGGCTCATAACCGCCACACAGCATAGAAGCATACATTGGTAGTGGTTGCCTTTTGCTCCTCCCTTCCATGAGGCCCCCCCCCCATCCCCCACCGCCAAACTTATATCGCGGTCCCGTTTGTATTTTTATGGACCCCAGCAACCACGATATATCGAGTCAGAGCTGTAGTTGTAACAAGGCTATAGATTAGATCAGAGCTAGTAATGTGTGTAGTGTGTTCACATCTGTGATGAATTTGTGGGATGGATGGATGCTTACTTCAGCTGTAGGTCAGTTGCAGCAGAAGTCAAGAAGAATACATGCATGGGTGACAGTTGGATGCCGGAAACATGAAATTCAGGAAATTTTGAAGTGTCTACTTTCCAGTATAAATCGGAAAATTTTCAATTTGGAAATGAAAGTTCCATTTATGCTGCTTTCCATGTTTTTGCTTTCTATGTAGCCGGCCCATGTTTTCGTGCAATGACTGCCAGAAGTTCACATACATAATGATTTTTCTAGAGGACTCAAAAAAGTGGATGAAAGTGTCAAAAACGTGTAGGCGGCTATGGCTTTGTGCATGATTTACATGCGATTATTGGGGAAAAAAACTCGCTTTTGCAGGGACATACCTGAAACTGACAGATAGGCCTGTCTCAAAAGTGTCTTCCTAAGTTTTATTCACTGGCTTTGATTTAGAATAGTCTACAAGTATTTCCCATTCATCTGCCACAGGTATCTAAATGGAAAAAAATCGAGTTACTGTGTGGGTGTATGTGTGTGGGTGTTTCATCAGTACATGTGTAACTGTATATTAATTTCATTTTTTTCCCATTTCAAATGAAGAAAATGGAGTGCATTTTGACCCAAAGTTCAGAAAATCTTTGCTTTTTGACAGGGGGCTCCACCTCTAGACCCCCAAAAGGGGGGGGGGGGGGGGGGGGGCACAGCCCCTCAGCCGGGCCAGGGAGCCTATTCAGCACCCTGGGCCTCGTAAAATTTCCTGAATTCCAAATTGTCCAACTTTCACCCATGCACATTGTGAAGCCTTTGATTTTGTGCATACCACTTCCAATAGGATAATGCATCAACAAGTTTTAGTTGAACTATGTAATTCTGAAGTAATTCACTATGTAATTCTGAAGTAATTCTTAACTACGTAATTCAAAAGACTGACAGACTGAATTTAAATGCAAATACCAAAGAAAAGTAGCAGCCTGTAGAAGATGCTGATTGTAAGAGGCAGGGGTAGCAGTTATATTTGAAGGGATGAAAAGTAGATGTAGTGTAAATGTGCATGTTTTTGTGCTAACACTGATGAAGATTGATGCAAGGCTCTGCTGTTTTGTATGAATGCTTGCACTTGTATATGTGTTTGTGTGCGAGAGAAAGGGACAGACAATATGTACCAGTACATGGCTGTTTGCTCTCCATGCTCTGCCTCACCTGCCTGCCACTAGGTGCTGTCGGTACGTACGTACTCTCACCGTGCTATGCTGTGTGTGTTATTTTGTTTTGTCATGTGTAGAAGAAGAGTATGAGGTGTCGGAGTGTCAGGCTGTAGAGTCTGCCGCTGGGTCCTCGCTGTGTGTGGTGCAGACTGATGACATTTTGTTGGATGTGACAGACTTTCAGTCTGGCGTATCACTCTGCTCAGGTCAGACCCAGACCTACGTCAACGGCTTCATGAATGGTGGTGTGCTGGATTTGACGCAGGCAGTGCAGCAGCATCAACAGCCCCAGCAGCAGCAAGGCGCCATGCAGTCCAACTTGATAGCAGTCTGTATGTGTCGGTTTCCTTTTAATGTTACTGTAATTACTCTAAATATTCGACCACTTTTTACATGCAAATTTTCCAATTTTTCAGCACTGGTTAAATATTTAGGAGTTTTGAAAAAGTTGATTGACTGCGGAGGTGGCGTGGTGGAAATTTTAAGGCTCTAGTTTTATGTAGCACAGGCTTGCAGATGACCCGTTCGCGTTTGAGTTGAAACGTCAACAGCTGTGTGTCATCACAAACGGGAGTACCCACAGAAGAAGGGTTCATGCAAGAACATTTTAAAATCAGCTCCCAATTTTATTGGCTAAATCATTGTTTATACACCCAAAGAAATTTAAAAAATAAATTAGGTCCAAATGCGATGATCACTTTTTGTTCATACTGTTTTTTTTGAAATACCTATGTTCAAAAGTTATCTGCAAAACATAAGAGGCTATATATAATGAATGTCATCACAGGCCACACAGGGCAATTAGGTTACGCCCCCTTTTCACACACTGTTCTCTGTTAGCCTCTTGCAGCATAAAACTATGAACGAAGAACTTTTCTGCCAAAACAAAAAATCCACGCGGAGCACATCACAGGAGAAACATTTTCAGCAGTTCTTAAAAAAATTTAGTTAGCGTTTTTCACAACACTCAAATGCACTAAGTACCCCATGACAAAACTGTCGTCTGCAAGCCTGCATACAACGTTGTTTGGCATCCTGTCTCGGAAGACAATGGGTATATGCGCTTGCTGGGTCAGTCACTGGAGTGACCTCTCCAGGGCGCACGCCTGGGCGAAGTGTATGGAGATCCTGGGGTGCCCAGTCGTCAAGATCCCCCTCTCGGCCTCTCTGATGTATCCAAAGGAATGCAAAGCAGTACGTTTGGCACCAGTTTGGCTGCAGGAGCTGCCAGAACAGTGCGTGAATACAGGCAGCTGTCTGCCTTCGGGGCTCCACTCCTGATTTGAAAGGTTTACTCCCCCACATTTGGCCGTTGGATCCAACCTGATCTCCTCCGTCCTCTAGCCGTTGGCTGTCAGAAACAGCTCATCCGCCTAGTGGTGCAATGTGAACACCACCCCCTCACGTGGTTTAGCCCACCAGCTGAGGTGGTTTGCCAGGGTGTGGCGCTTGGAGCCAGCACGTGAGAGATTAAGGAGATGGATGAGGACCAGTGATGCCCGTCCGTCCTATGTAGGATGCAGCTGCCGAACAGCAAAGGTGCTACCTCTATCCAGAGCCCCCTACACCCCCTACACTCAAATGCACTAAGTACCCCATGACAAAACTGTCGTCTGCAAGCCTGCATACAACGTGCACATGCCCCAATTGGGCTCCCATGAACACACTAGGTCGACTAAAATTACCCAGATTTTGCTCTTTTTCACACCACCTGTCATGCCTTTTGTTGCTCAAAATGCCAAAAAATGCACAAAATTGAAGTTTTACACCCTTAAAAAATTGCAAAAAGGGAGGAAATTTTTTGAGCTATTTCTGGCGGAAAAGTTACTACATGCACCGGAAGCAATTGCCCTGTGTGGCCTGTAATGAAACCAAAAAAGTTGTCATCTGCAATCAAAACTTTATCACTGATAACCGTACCCTATAAGAAGATACACTGCCAAGTTTCAAACATGAATGGCTGATGGTTTTAAAGCTGCACCCAAATTACTACCTGCACCCCTTGGTGCCCAGAGTACCATTCACTCCTGCGGCTGACTGTCAGCACCACACATGTAAAGATCCAAAAAGAAAGACTTATGTTCAAGCTAGCAGCCCTATATTTTGCAGACAAGCACACGTTACGCATTTAAAACATTTAAAACAACCAGCAACTACAATTTTCAACAGTTGGTTATTTTTGGGCAGTTTATTTGCTATACTATCCCCCCCCCCCCCCCCTCCCCCCAGGAGGAAACATTTTGACAGTTTTTTCAACTTTGAACCCAACTGGACAACATAGAAAAGCCCTTGCACTGTTTCAAAAAGAAATTCAGCAAACTGCCTAACCACAACTAGTCTGCATGAGGTGTCATTTCTTTTATTCCCTCCTTCCAGCTTTAAACAAGGCTTAAGATACTGAAAGCAGCTGAAGCCATGTTCCGCACTTTTTCTGAAAATGAATCACCAGCCAACATGCTTTTTCTTGCAAACAGCTACAAATCCTTGTACCAGCCAACTTATGGGACCAAGGTGCTTCTCTGACTTTGACTACTTTGCATGGCAAAGCAGCAGAATAGTGTAAAAATAGTGTAAAATGCTTGAAAAAGTAGCAAAAATTTGATGTGAACGCGTGGGCGCATTGGGGGTGGGGGTTGGGGGGGGGGGGGGGTGGTGGTGGTGGTGGTAATGCTTTGGGTTAGTATTAGGGTAAGCATAGTAGAGTTAGGATTAGGGTTAACATAGTAAGGTTAGGCTTACCATGACTGAGGGTTGGGGGTGAGGGATATTAGGGGGGTGGAGGGGGGGGCACGGCGGCAAGAAGGTGGTGTTGGGGGTGGGGGGTGGGTGGGTGGAAATGTGTGGAATAGATTTTTTGGCATAATAGATATGCTCAGGATACAGCAGGATGATTTGTGTTTGAAAAAGGTAAAGAGATTTCTCACTCACTAACTTCTCGATAGTATTTATGACAACCGTGCCTTTTCACTGCACCACACCATCTAAACCGACTTCAGAAACCAGTCAAAACAACATGTTTTGGTGTCACCACACTGAGGTTTGCAGTTTACAGCATGTTTTCACTAAGATGACTCTCATAAAGCCTCAAATACACTGTGCAGGATAAACGGGTACGTTTGAATGCAGTCAAAAACAAAAGCAAAAAATCAGCCACCCAACAACCATCAAATTTAACTAAATTTCATCTAGATCACACCGTAATGACTGTTACCTTGTCAGAAGTGTTTTTGAATGACTACTATGACAGAAAATGTGACCTGGGATTGTTCCTGTGTGTTTTTTTAGCCTTTTCTTTCCCCTTCGCACAAATATGCACCATTTTGCCGCTATAATCCTTATACAGCTAAATAAAGCTATCTGTATGGCATCAAAAGTGCCAACATGGCCTAAAAACACCTGATATCAGCATAAAAAGCAAAAAATGTTGATTTTTTGACCCAATCTCCTTCCAAACGCCAATAGTAGAAAAATTCACTCTGCCTTTACAGGCCACACAGGGCAATTAGGTTACGCCCCCTTTTGCAGCATAAAACTATGAACGAAGAACTTTTCTGCCAAAACAAAAAATCCACGCGGAGCACATCACAGGAGAAACATTTTCAGCAATTCTTAAAAAAAGTTTTTCACAACACTCAAATGCACTAAGTACCCCATGACAAAACTGTCGTCTGCAAGCCTGCATACAACCGTGCACATGCCCCAATTAGGCTTCCATGAACACACTAGGTCGACTAAAATTACCCAGATTTTGCTCTTTTTCACACCATCTGTCATGCCTTTTGTTGCTCAAAACGCCAAAAAAAGGCACAAAATTGAAGTTTTACACCCTAAAAAAATTGCAAAAATAGGGAGGACATTTTTTTTAGCTATTTCTGGCGGAAAAGTTACTACATGCACCGGAAGCAATTGCCCTGTGTGGCCACATCCCCCTGTGGGAAATCGATACAGCGGCCGTGACCCTGTCTTCACCTTTCACCCCCACCACCACCCATCTCCTCACTTGAGTACTTGACTTTAGACTTTAAGATGTTTATTGCATAGGCCGTCGGCCCTTTGCAACAGGGGACAGGGGGTGGGGAAGAAAAGTGCCACAGTGTGGCAGCCATCTAACATGAGCTAATGAGCGCGATCCATGGTAGGAATCCCCGTGGGGTTACAAATGTACAAATCAGTGCAAGTGTGCCTTTATATAAATATCAAAACTGTGTCCACATTTTCGAAAACAACCAATACAGTCCGTCAACATCCCGAACGACAGGTGTAAGTCTGCAGGATTCGCTGTTATCCAATGTAATGTTTCACCACGTCACAGATGTGATCCAGTTCTGACATGGCCTGATGACGCTTTTTCTTGAATCTCGCACGAATCGAGGGCCAAGTATCGATACTGGCAAGGATGGTGATTTCATCCTGCATCAGTCTGCTTAATAAACCAGTGGTCTACTTCTCCGTCTTCGCAACTGTAGATCAGCACAATATCATCACTGTGACAAATCAGCCGTTTTCTCCGTTTATCCAAAACAATTTTTCTGAAATGTCTGTTCCTTGATTTGTCTCAAAGTCGTCTTTGTAGTGATGGGTCAGTCATTTTGCCGAGATACTCTTTCACTTGTGGATCGTACTTGCAATGAAAAGTCTCTTCAACACACAGTTTCATGTTGACAGTCAACTACAACACTTTCGCTTTGCACGATTTCAGCATCTAAGTCAATGCGTGTTGTTTGACCCACATCCTGGCTGGACTGCTCAGCTGATGGCACACACACTGGGACTGGGTCAACATCACAAGCAATGCGTGACGCACACGGTGTACACGGCGGTGTGCTGTCTCTGTGTTGGTCTAATGTCATTGTTTGCATTTTAATTTCTGGTGTCGGCAGGAATAATGTGCATGGAGATGGATCAGTGTCACTTGTCTTGTCACTTTCCTTGCTTTGTTTTCTGGCCTCCGCTCTCTGCCAGTCCCTATTGACATGTGAAGGGGGTTTCCGTCAGTAGGTACCTTGTCTCGTGCTCGAGTCGGACGGGGGTGAACCGGTTAAGCGTAGCACTATGACATTGTTGTCTCCGTGGCCATCAATTTTGAAGGACGACAACGTTGAAACCTTGAGAAGGGCGTTCAAACTTGCCTCCACAGCCAAAGGTAGTCCTTCAACTGGCATTTTGAAGAATATTGGTAGCAAACAATAGTAAACTGTGAGAGCTCCCCTAAAGTCAGCCCTGTTGGTCAAGGGAGGTCACTGAGAGAGCCCCACTTGAGTACTTGGCACAGAGAATCTTCAGGCGAAATGCTCTCACTGGTTCTATGTTACGTCAATGCTCGATTACCTGCCGTGTATAGGTTTAGGGGACTATGTGTCGCCGATCACTGTGAATCTGACCTAATTTTAAGATTTTCATCCTTTGCGTTGTTTAATAATAATAATAATAATACAGCGCTTTTCTTCTATAGCGTCCTTCCCCACTTACGCAGGCTCGGAACGCTTTACAAATGAAATTATAAACACACACAATAAACTACAAATCACAACAACAACAAAAACAGTTCTAACTACTACATACATACTAACCACAGTCTTTCATACAATGAACACATTATATTTACAGTAACACCATCTAAAAATCAAATGATGGGAAGAACTGTGCAGTTCAGAATCAGGACTTTTGACTCAATGCTTAGAACAAGGTTGTACGAAGGCAGTGGGTGCTTGGTGTATACCGTTGATCACTACACACACGCTTTGTGATGTAAAGTGCGACACATTACTTTTCAGTTTTTCGCATCAACCAAGCTGTTGTGAAGCAAAACACGTAGTCTGGGCTCTAACGCCGGCGGTCATCCCAAATCGGATAGGTATCAAGACATACATGTACTCTGTACACAGTCTACTCAGACTGAGATCTGTACTGTAGCTACACAGAAACCAAAGCAGATTGTGTACCCTGACATGAAAAGCGATGGAAAAAGAAATCTACGTGTCCACGTGGGGTAACCGAACATACAGAGCATTCTACATGAGCATATAATTGAGATAAATTGAGCCATCAAGTCATCAATTCTTTTGAGCCTCCTCACCCTGGGGGCGCATTTAAGGATCTATTCCTCATGCAAGATGTTGGGCGTTTCGATACAAAGGTTTTGCATGTGGTGTGCGGTAGAAACATAGATTATGTTGCCGTAAATATGCCAAATTTGGCTCCACTGGTTTTTTCTCTTGTTCTGCTTGTAAACTCCGCGACTTTTACAAACTTTTATCGCGGATTTTTTTACCAGGGGGTGGTAGAATATTTAGGGCACGATTTTTTAGTGCTGGTAGACTAGAATATTTACAAGTTTTTATTTAGCTGAAAAATTGTTGAAAACAGCGCGTGTGGTCATATATTTAGCGTGGTCAGATAATTACGGTATCCCTTTTGTTGTAGGTGGCACTTTTTTTGCTCACTTAGCACTTGTTTTGGGCCAGTGGTCATTCATCCGTCAGCTCACTTCCTTTGGTAAAACTTTAACATTGGCATTTTCTTGGAGGCTTTTCAAGCCACAGTCTTTAAACTTTGCCCAAGGTTACTTTGTGACAAGAACTGTATATACCGATTTGAGTAACCTCTCAAAAGTCGAGGTCACAGGGGTCAAGAAATGGGTTGAAAATTGAATTTTGAAAAAAATAGTTTCAACCTCAGACCCAAACATGGTACAGAGGTACCTAATGGTAAAATCTTCCTATGCAAACCAATTTGGATGACTGCGTGGAAAGGTCAAGGGTCACACGAGGTCGGGAAATGTGTGGAAAAGTGCCCATTTTTGGGAAGAATTTCAGCTGGTGGCTCCAGTAACCTGGAGACAACTTCCCGTAGCACACTATGGGCTGTGAGGTCTGTCCAGCTAAGACTCGCTTACAGTGCGTGTGCTTGGCTATTTTTAGTGCTGAATGTGTGGTTACAAGCCGTTACTTGGCTATTGGCAAGCACACCTGATTCAGAAATGAACTCTCAACATCATTACTTTGTGGCAGAGTAGAATAAGAATAAGAGTACTTTATTATCTCAAAAAGAGAAATTCGTTTCGCCACCTCAGGTGCAACTCGCAATCACACACACTCGCACAACAGTTTTCAAACAAATGGACAAAGGCTCGGGACGGGTGAAGCCTGTCGCCGAGGCGTTTGATGGCCGGTGCCAACGGCCCCAACCCGACGTGAACCTCCCTAACACAAGCAAACTAAAGATGGCCCTATCTTAGTATCTCTGTAACACATAATATAATGTTTTTAAACTTTCTGCCTGGCTGAGAGTAGTTATACAAATAGCAAAAATACGCCCCAAAAAACTAAAAAGAATACTTTCACAGTTGCTGCCTGGGGGCGGCCGTCGCCATAAGAACAGCGCCGGCTATTAGACAGTCGCTCCGTCATAAACAGTCACCACCTTCATTATACTGAACTTAACTAGTATATAACTTCATAGTCATTTTTAAAGCAATACATCATATCGTATGGAAAAGTTACTTAGTAGACAAAGAGTTAATGCTTTTGCATACTTTTTGATTAATCATTAAGTTTGGCACAAAGATAGCTGATGATGAGACCTTCCTAAGCACAATAATCTGACCCCTTGAAGAGGTCAAGGGCACAGAAGGTTGACAGATTTGCTGGTGCAAAAGCTAACCTTTATGTTAAGACACTTGACACTTGGACAGGTCAAGATCACAACGATCAGATTATTTGTGTGAATTGGTTATGCTTGTGACCATAAGGGCTTTGGTATTCTTGTTGTTAAGGTAATTCCTGCAGGAATCACCTAGACAAAATGTTACTGAGGAATCACCTAGACAAAAGCACTGATGCTTGCAAAAGGATAAAATTTTGTGGTCTGTATGTTCAAGGAAAGTGCAAGGAAATTGAAACCCTTTTCTCAAGCTTTGAAAAGCCATTAACTGTGTGGCTCTCGGACTGAATGGATACGAACCAATAATAATGCCAGCTTGCAAGAGGTATCATCAGCCCTGTGTCAGCATGTGAAAACCTGCCAAGAGTTCTAACCTTTACAACAGATTTGTGAGTGAAAGTACCCACTGAAAATGTCAATAGGGGGTAAAACTATATAATAATATAAATATGATAATATAAATCTATAGGGAGCCCTGTGGGGATCCATTTCTCATACAGTTGGGTCATGTTCAGTTTTCTTGACTGAAGGATTTACCAAGACAAAGTACATCTCATTTTTTGTTGCAGCAAACGTGGCCCCTATCAACCCTGGTAGCATTCCTAGCATTGGTCTCCTTGGCAATCAGAATGCCAATGCAAATCGCACGTCTATTGGGGGTGGCCTCAGTCCAGTCAACTTCTCCAGTACACAGGCAAGTTTGCATTTATGTCTACAGTGAAGGTTACTTTCATCAGTTGGTTAGATACTGATGTGTGGCTTCCCTGCTAACCAATGAGATGAGGGTGTAAACCCTTTGTAATGTTTTGTCGAGACAACTCCAGTACAAATCAACTTGGTAGAGTTTCATGTTGCGTAATGACTGCGTGGGTTTAATTGGATAAATAGTGTCCTTGTTGAGGTGTATTTCTCATGGTTTTAAAAACTATTGGGACTGATAATCTCTAAATTTAACTGTACAGCGGTAGACTGTGTCATTGCTGAACAATGTGGGGGGGGGGGGGGGGGGGGGCAGTCTAAGACAAACCCCACCCTCTCCCTGTTTCACTTAATCTTGTCATCTGTGTTGAAGTGCACTCTTATGTTTAGAAAGGCACACTGTCACATTTCTGAAAATACGCTGGGGTGTTGTGGCTTAGTCTCAGTGGAACACTTCAACATTGACTCCCCTAACATTTACTCAAGTCTTATGTTGTGTGTTGCATAGTATAACTGCCTTTAGTATTCAGAGACTTGTCATCTGTGTTGCAGAGTGTGAACGCTGCCACCAGTATTCACTGAATCTTGTGCTCTGTGTTGCAGAGTGTGATCAGTGGAGGAATGAACCACTATCCGGTCAGCAATCAGTTCATGATCGGGGACTATGTCATGCCTGGTACTGTCTTAGTACAACAGGTATCTCAACAACAGGACAAAAAGGTCTCTCTCTCATAACTTCAGACTTTTCTACCAGAAGTGCAGAGGAATGAAGAGATTCCTGAGCAAGATTCATCAACGTGCAAAAGGCGCAGATTCTCTTGAGCCCCTACAAGTGGCAGGGGGTCATGAAAATCCATGCCTCTTGGTGACAAGTATCAACTTCACATGTTGAAGGCTGATGGTATCTGTGACGGGACAAAGAGTTACAGGACACCTATTGTCATGTGGCTGTGAAGGTAGATACATGAAAAATACTTAGGCAAATACTGTGCTTCTGTCAGAAATGTCTTGTGTGTGCATAGTGGATCAAGAACTGAAAGTCAAAAAGGATTTCTGTTGCACATATCTCCCCACAAGTGTGTGTGGTTGTGTGCGTAGACTTACTGATGTGTTCCAGAGATACTTTCCTGCATGTGAAGACAATTTTGGAACTCAAACGCCCATGTAAAGATGATGTGCATCTGAAAATTTTTTCATGATAAAGTGAAGCATGGCAACTGTGAGAGTAGAATGTTTGCAAGGAAGTAACTTTTCATTAGTTTGGAAAAGAGACACTTTGCAAGGAATTCCATCTTTGCCTGGGTTCACTGCATGTTTAGTTTTACGTACAGTCAAATTTAATCTGACCGCCCCAGGGACTACACAAGTGGTTGCAGTTAGGTCTATGATCACCGACAGACATAAACATTTTCAATATGGACAGGTCTGTGATACCACACCAGATGATTTTTTTCGTAACTTTAGTAACTTCACTGTAAATGCATTCTAAGTTACTTTCATAGTAACTTTATTAACAAAATGATTGAACAAGAAAAACATGTTGGGAGTTGAGGGCTCCTGTATGTCACGTTATTGTAGGTGACTACCTGATTATGGTGACAAATTCCTAATCCCCAGGGATGAAGGGTCAAACCAGACCAACATGTTTGTGACATTATGATAGTGCCGACCTGAAGGGGAAAGAGCTTGGGACCAGAAATGAATGGTCACAGCACACACTATTTGATAGCTGCATTGTGTATGCAGTTGCTGTTACTGTTTACGGGGGATGAAGATTGGTTTGACTGTATGACTACCAGAGAAGAGTAAGCTGCATTTTCATTCAGGGATGAGCACATTATGATTTTGAATACATTGTCTAGTGTGGATTGTAAAGTACAATGTGTTTGGTGTAAATGGTGTGCCACAAGTTCTTTCCAACTCTGTTCCTCTAGTTCCAGAGTCCATTAAAAAAAAAAAAAAACTCATTTTACTTAACCCCTTCATTGCCAGGACTTGTAAAATGTAAGGCACCACTAAATTTCTAGAGGCATAGAGCCTTGTGAGCCGTAGCAATGTTGAAGTGGATGTAAATAAGATCAACACTGAGAGGTACCCACATGAGCTTCCACAAAGGTGGAGGCTCAAGTGGATCTGTGCCTTGCCTGACATGGATCGACTATTTGTGAGTCAATCAAACATGGTTTCAGATAATCCACTCATGACCACTGGCTGTGAAGGGATTAACTTTTGTCATTGGATTAAACATTGTGTGAATGTATCACCTGTGGTGTTGGAGTAAGTTTATTTACTGATCATTGGTTACGTTAGATTATCAAAGTCCATGATAATGAGATCAGTTAGCTCTGTCGTGTGTTGATTATATGAAACTCCTGTACCACAGTCAAATAGGTACTGTAAATTCATGAAATTTTATATCATGCGGCATCATGATTGTAATTTTGATCAATAAGTTTGCAAATGAGGTTCCTGTTTCATGAAGTAGAAACGAGTGCATCTCATATTGCAAATGTATTTACAGCTCAGAGAAATTTCAGAATGCTGCTTTTGAGAATCATCAAGCACTTGAATTTGTTTTTCTCATGTTAGTAATTTCAAATGTTTCTGTTGACCATTTTCATCAAGTTAGAAAAGAAATGTTCGTAAATTCATGCGACACATTTGGTGGAGAAATCATGATCCCATTTTTGTCCCACTCTAGTTTATTATTTACAAGTGTCAAGGATGCAACGCTGGCCACATGTGTGAAGGACCCTTTCAGTTTCAAATGTTTTGTTTCATGAAAAGATTTAAAGAATTTGTGTGTGGACTTTTGAGGATAAAGTGTCTGTAGCCTGTTTTCAGACAGTCTTGAATATGACTTGATTTATTTACATCATTTTTTTTTAAAAACAAGAGTGTTAAAACCACTGAAAAATACTGTGTTCTGCACTGTAAATGTGCGCATGGTTAAACATTGCTCTGTAGAAACATGACATCCACAAATTTAACAAAAATTGCATTTAGAAATTTTCGTATTTTCAAGAATGCAAACCTTCCTTGCAATAAAAGCAAGAGCAGAAAGTTAGTGTCTTGACTGCATGAGTAGCCACATAAATGCGTTGAAAATATAAAAAACGAAGAAATAACATATTTCACGCCCCACCAGCTCCAAGGCTAAACTCTGGCCCGTTTTGTCTGTACTTTTACAATTGCCAGCTTTCACAAATTGTTTGGGAATTTCTGAGATGGTTTTCACAAAAGCCTTGATCACTGTCACGACACGCCTGACGGGGTCAGGGCGCCGTGGACAATATGAGTGCAGACACTCGAGAAAACCCACCCACTCTAAATAAATAACGCAACGCCAGTGATAAACAACAAACAAATCCTTTATTACCTACCCTTACTCTAACTCCCACCCCGACCCACTAACGCCCCACACACTCACACATACCCACACATGCACTCATAACGTATTAACACTTAAAAAAGATTAACATATAAAAAATGACTAACAAGTGAAAATGACTAACAGGTGAATATGACTAACAGGTGAATATGACTAACAGACGAAAATGACTAATATGTGAATATGACTAACAGACAAAAATGACTAATATGGCCAACGGCTATACAAGGCGGGTAACTTAGTCTCTGTACAGTGTCCTCTGTCCCACACTAGACAGGGTGGCTCATAACGTACGAGTACTACCCCTGCACCACAGAGCACCGTAGCCGCGCTTGCTCACGCACGCCTGTGACCGACGCTCAGAACGTAGAGTCAGCCTGCTGTAGCCCAACGTACTTGTCCAACAGGACCGGCTAGCGAAGGCGTTCTGACTCCCGATGATGCGTCACCGTTGGTCGTGGATGATGAGATCGAAGAACGAAATCTTCGAAGCCAATGATCGAAGCCAGTGATCGCAGCCAGCCTTCGAAGCCAGTCTTTGAAGCCAGTGCACTGGAAAAGGGCGCATTGTCAGTCAAAGTGCCAACACAGTTAATTCTGGCCTATTTGACACGCACCTACTCACAAACCACGTGAGTTGTGTCTCGTCTCACCCTAATATCCGCCTTGGCCATATTAACTATACAATCATGGATAAAGAGGATTCCTATGTACATTCAACATTCACCAGGTCTGCACTATTCCATTACACTAGCATTAAGCTAGCACAACCACTTTTGTATAATAACATTGCCACTGCTAAAACCAACATTATCAAAATATCCACATGTACATACAAAGATATCAAATAATCACCAGCAACCACCCAACGTGACAATCTTATTAAATTACATCTAGGACTTAATACAGATATATTTGAAAGGATACCCACTTTAATCCATTTTACAACATGGCCCTTTAAATATACTCACTCGGCGACAGCCGAATATAAACAACTAAATCCGACACCCACCACATTACAACCCAACCTAAAAAACATGGTTAAAGACTCAATTAAAACATCACTAAAAAACTAGACGAACATACCCTTCCGCACCTATATACACATTCACACACCCGAGAGCGCAGCAGCTAACTAAGGAAAATGGCATGAGTAAATACCTGTCACTGGTGAGTCCTCCGGCAGGACGAGACAAAACAAGGACGAAGACGAACCGGAGGGGTCTTCTGGTGAGTAGCAGCCGTGGTCGCAAGTCTTTCGGGACACCCACACCCAGGAACACTGGCCGTGGTCTTGCAGGGAGGGTAAAAGAACCCTCACACAGCTTGTCAAGGGCTCCAAACGAGGCCGCACCCTGACCCAGACTCTCACTTCGCTGGCTAACTCCGCTGACTGACTAATATCCTACTGCTACCTCGCAGGTTAACTTTGCTTCTGAACACTGTTCAGTTTAAAGCTACTTGACGAAAGCGTGCAACCGCTGTACTCGCTCACTGCTAAGCTTGCTGCACGGGCTTTACGATTACGCTCACACTACATTTATTAACTTCCCTAAACTAAGGCTATTTACAGAAGTCGGCGACCTACATTTATTAACAAAAAAACCGACTTGGCGAAAAAATAAAACAACATGTCACATCCGTTACGTGACAATCACTTTACAAACCAGCAATTAATGCAACATTTGTGAACAGTCAGTGCTGGATAGCTCGATGTAATTTTTGTCATCCTTCTGTTTATGACATGGGTATGAACCCAATACTCAGGCTTTATAGGCAGAGTGCTGCTGTAGCAAAGTAAATCCTTTCACCGCCAGGACACAGCAAACACCACTTACCACAACCGCCAGAGGCTTAGATCCACATGACACCCCCCCCCCCACACACACACACACAAGGGAGAGTTCATGAGATTGTATGGCCCACAGCTGACTACGTTTGTATCTCCGTTCCGTAGCAGACGGCACTGATGATCTCAAACACCAACAGACCCCTCCCCCAAAAAAAAGAATTTTGCCTTTTGACGTTGAAGGTCATTAGAAATGCAAACCTTGTGGAGGTTGGTGTTGGACAAGACACAGTTCACGACCTTTGGCAATGGAAGGGTTCTACTTTTATCATAACTTTATGCATCATTATCTGTTGTAGAGCTGAAACCATGATTCGTTTTCCCATTTCTTCGCTATTGCGAAGTATGAATGTGCAGACTTTTGTCTGTAAATGGTGTGCTGCCAGCTTTTCGTTTTCCCCACCCTGGTATAAATCAATCTAGTGTGTTGGTTTTATGGATGAAATGGAACATCGGTTTACTTTTTATTGTAACATTTCGATTGTACTTTGCCAATATGTGTTTAAAAAAAAATAAACACTCTTACTGGCCCATTCTGTGTGTATTTGTGTAGTGAGTTAGTGTTTGGAAAAATAGAAAGAGTGCAAATTGGATTTAAGTAATTCTCCACCGTTGGTGACTCCCCCTCGCGCTGGGACCATATGGCGTTGAGGCGCGTCCCCTGGGTGGTGGATAGGGGGTCCCTCGTGAGAGGGGTGCACCGAATGAAATAAGGTGCCGTGAACCAACATGGTCTAAGGGAAGGTGACCCTGACAGAAAACCCCTGGCTCTCCTAGTAAGGGGGTTGGGCGTGGGGGTAGCTTCCCCACCCTGCAAAAAAGGAAATAGCTACAAAAACGCCGACGAAAAGACTAACAGTAATTCCTTTCCTGGAGGAGGAAGGTTCTTCTACCAGAAGACTTATGACGTCCTGTGGTGAAAGCCGGAAGTCTTCGGAAGCCACAGGACCGAGCCACCTCTCTCTATCCAGGGACACAACCATGGGCACATGGAACGTCAAGACCATGTACCAGAGTGGCAAGGCCGCCCAGATAGCAGCGGAAATGCAAAAGTACAACCTTTCCCTGCTAGGTATCAGTGAAGCCAGATGGACGCAGTCTGGCCAGAAAAGGCTGTTAAGTGGGGAGATGATTATTCAGGTCATGAAGAGGAGAATGCCCCCCATACAGAAGGAGTAGCATTCATGCTGTCACCAGTGGCACAGAGAGCGCTGATGGGCTGGGAACCTCTTGGGCCAAGAATTATCACAGCAGCCTTTAGAACCAAGAAAAAGCTCAAGCTGAACGTCATCCAGTGTTATGCGCCCACCAATGACAGTGACGAGGAAGAGAAACAAGAGTTCTACGACCGACTCCAGAGTGCCGTGGACAAATGTGCGGAGCGAGACATCACCATCGTCATGGGCGATTTTAATGCCAGAATAGGGGAGGACAACACCGGATACGAAGAGGTGATGGGGAGACAGGGACTAGGCTCGGAGATGAGTGAGAATGGGGAGAGGTTTGTAGACTTTTGTGCTCTAAACCGACTTGTCATTGGAGGCAGCATCTTCCCACACAGAAGAATACACAAAGCAACTTGGGTCTCACCTGACCATACAACAGAGAACCAAATAGACCATATCTGCATTAGCAAGAAATTTAGAAGATCCCTTCAAGATGTTCGAGTGAGGAGGGGAGCAGATGTCGCCTCAGACCACCATCTGCTTACCTTAAGAATGAAGCTCAAGCTAAAGAAAAGCCGCACAGAGACAAGAAGAAGACAGCGCTATAATGTAGGCCTCCTGAGAGAAACTGGAGTTAGAGAAGAGTTCAAACTGGTGCTGTCCAACCGGTTTCAAGCGCTACAGGAGCTAGTAAATGAAGAGGAGGCGGTCACCACAGAGCAGCAGTGGAAGGCAGTTAGAGAGGCGCTAAACTCAACCTGCAAGGACACTGTAGGGTTCAGGAAACACCATCACAAGGACTGGCTGTCGGCACAGACCTTGAAGAAGATAGAAGTGAAATGAAATGAAATGAAATGAAATGAAACTTTGAAATGAAATGAAACTTTATTTCTCAACGGATGAAGTAATTAGCACGTGTGCCATTTTTCATACTTGCCGTTGCTACTCTACAAACACAGGATAATAATTGTAATACTAATAGTACCAAATTACACAAAGAAAAATTAGGAGAAACATGAAGAGACATTAAACAAAATTCATTCATTCATTCGGTCATACAAAACGAACGAACAACAAGTGAGGAACCAGAAGAAAGCAGCGGTCAACAACAGTCGCACGAGAGCAGCCAAAGTAAGGGCACAGGAGGAATACTCGGAAGCCAACCGCGAGGTGAAGAGGAGTATCAGGGCAGACAAGAGGGCCTACACAGACAGCCTGGCAGAAAAGGCAGCAGGCAGCGGCAACATGAAACAGCTCTACGACATTACCAGAAGATTGTCGGGTAGGTATGGCCATACAGAAAGACCAGTAAAAGACAAAGAAGGCAAGCCTATTGCAGACAGAGCAGACCAACTCGACAGATGGGCCGAGTATTTTGAAGAGTTACTGAACAGACCTAGCCCCCCCCCCCCCCCCCCCCCCCCCCCCCCGACATCCAGCCAGCAGAGACCGACCTACCCATCAGCTGTGACAGACCCAGCCGGGAAGAGATCAGAAGAGCAGTGGCATTTTTGAAGAATGGCAAAGCAGCAGGGCCAGATGGCATCCCAGCGGAGTCTCTGAAAGCAGACCTAGAGACAACAGTGGAGATGCTGTACCCACTGTTTGGAAAGATCTGGGAAGAGGAGGTGATGCCAGCTGACTGGAAGGAGGGGTACCTAATCAAGCTTCCCAAGAAAGGCGACCTCAGCAAGTGTTCCAACTACAGAGGAATCACCTTGCTGTCAGTACCAGGAAAGGTCTTCAACAGGATCATCATAGAGAGAATGAAGAGCTCCGTTGACCCCCAGCTGAGAGACCAGCAAGCAGGATTCAGGAAGAACCGATCATGTACAGACCAGATCGCCACTCTCCGCATCATCATGGAACAGTCTCTGGAGTGGAGCTCCCCGCTGTACGTCAACTTTGTGGATTATGAGAAAGCATTTGACAGCGTGGACCGAGAGACTCTTTGGAAACTCCTACGACACTACGGTGTACCCACAGAGCTCGTCCGCCTGATCAAGAGCAGCTACGATGGCATGACATGTCGCGTGATCCACGAAGGGCAGTTCACCAGGGAGCTCCAGGTCAGAACTGGTGTCAGGCAGGGGTGTCTGCTGTCTCCGTTCCTCTTCCTACTGGCCATAGACTGGGTCATGAAGATGACCACAGAGCACAGACGAAGTGGAATACAGTGGACACCGCTTGACGACCTCGATTTTGCAGACGACTTGGCATTACTGTCCCACACTCATCAACAAATGCAGGACAAGAACACGAGGCTTGCTGACATCTCGTCCCAAGTGGGCCTCACCATTCACAAACAGAAAACAAAAGACAATGAGGCTGAACACAACCAGGGAAGAACCAATCTTGCTTGCTGGCACCCCGTTGGAGGAGGTGGAGTCCTTCACCTATCTCGGGAGCATCATAGACAAAAAAGGCGGCACTGATGCAGATGTCGGAGCACGAATCGGTAAAGCCAGAGCAGCCTTTCTCCAGTTAAAAAAAGTGTGGAGTTCCAGAGAGCTGTCACAACACACCAAAGTCCGGATTTTCAACTCCAATGTAAAAGCAGTTCTCCTATATGGAGCAGAGACTTGGAGATTGACAAAAACCACAGTCAACAGAGTACAGACCTTCATGAACAGTTGCCTTAGAAGAATTTTGAAAATCCACTGGCCAGAGAAGATCAGCAATGTCAGACTCTGGGACAGAACAGAGCAGATAACAGCAGAGAATGAAATTGGGCGAAGAAGATGGGGATGGATCGGTCACAGCCTGAGAAAGCCAGCTTCCAGTATCACTAGGCAGGCATTGTCATGGAACCCCCAGGGAAAGAGGAAAAGAGGTAGGCCGAGAAACTCCTGGCGTCGAGACCTCCAAGCAGACATCAAGAGACTGGGAACCACCTGGAGTAGAATCGAAGGAGAAGCACAGGACAGGAGTTGCTGGAGGTCTCTCGTCGACGGCCTATACCCGGGTAGGGGTGACAGGCGTAAGTAAGTTGGTGACTCCCGGTATTAAGGGTGCATTCGTTCTAACATGAGTCACAGACTTTGGTCAATTCTTTTGTCAGAGCTTACTTTCAGGATGGACAGCAGAAGCAGATGCATTACAAATTTGACTCTTGTGGGTTTTACCCCACAGCCGCATTTCCAAACTTTTCGAGGAGTTGTCGAATGACTGTATACCAGTTGTAGGAGATGGACTGATCATAATTCAAGGGTAAGCCAGATGAGCTTGGCACCTTTAGGTGCCAAGCTCATCTTGCACTACCCTTGAATTATGATCAATCCATCTCCTGCTGCAGGGTCCTGAGGCTAAATGGGTGTTTAAAAAAATCCTCCAAAATTTGACACAAAAGTGGAAAACATTGGGTACTCCAATTAGATTCTCTCTTGAGGCATCAAGGGCTGGAAATTATTACGGATTGGTCTAGTCTGCTTCTAGACCCCCAATATACATCTGTTAAAATAAATCAAAGGTCATTCTCTAAAATGAAAAAAATACTGCCCCTCAGAAAAGCAGACTAAAGTGATGGTATCCCAGTGTAACGCATGTTCTGGTTTTTGCACTATATAAGTGTGATTGAATTTCTGTAAAATCTATTAAACACAAACAGTTGGTCCAACTGCTTTGAATGTAAAGAAACTTTAGAAGTCCACTTTATGGTGTAACGTGTGTACATTTCTGTACAGATCAGGCAATTTTTAATCTGTACCTCTTTTCTACTTTTTAGTTGCCAACAGTGCAGTACAACTCATTTGCATTTTGGTTTAAGGTTGTATACTATACCTACATTTTTTAATTGAAAACTGCCGCTTATAGGGTTTTTTGAGAGCCTTATTGAGTCTGGAGACTATTGCCACCCTGAAAGACCCATGGTCCCGGGCATATTTGTAAGTTTGAGCCTTCTGCGTGACCTACCCCATCAGCAAAAACACGCAAAATAGCTGATTTCAGAACACAACGGGAACACAACAAAAATTTATCGAATAGTGTGTTAAAATGATAAAGAAACATTTTGGTCACTTCATAAAGTATGTTAGTATTTTCTCGTAAAAAAAGTGTGTTCTGATAATTGGAATTCTAACTGTAATCGAGAAAAGTTTATGTTGTAAATTCGCAGATTGCCCGGATGTTATCAATAACATTTCAAGTGTTTGCAATGTTGGGCAATTGCGCAGGCCCTTTTTATTCGATAAAATCGTACTTTAGATCATATCACACACATTATTTATGAAAAAATGGGGGGGTCCCGCGCAAAAATTGGCACTTTGGGTCGTTTGCGAGTGCGTTTTCAAAAAGGGATACAAGCGATGTCTGACTTCCGGCAGATCATATCTCCGCCGTAGCCGTCCCAAGCCCGCATGAGAAAGGAGGAAATCAACTACCAAACCAACAAGTATAACCTACGCCCAAACTGTTGCAAACTACTAGTCTTCGATCACTATTAGTGACATTGAGAAAGTAAACTGGAACAAACAACAACGGGAGATACGGGATGAGAAGGTTTATCTATAAGTAATTAAATGCACCAGTTATCACTTAGTAGTTGAGTTAGTGCAGTGGTAAAATACTCATTTTGCCACACAAGGTAACCAGGGTTCAATCCCCGTAGATGGATATTTTTTCCCTGCTCAAAAATTTGACCCCCACCCGGGTCTGCCCTGGGGGACTTGGGTGGGGTTAGGTACTTTTTAGTTCCCAGGGTCACCCTGGTCAGCCCCACAGGGTGAGTTTTTCTCTCTATTCTGGGGCATGTGTTTCTGTCTACCCTTGGTCCATTCACCTGTATTTGCCTTTTTAAAACTCTCCCTACTGTCTGCACTGCCTGTAGCTCTTGATATTGGATGCGTGTTGCTAAATGGTCTTAGCTTTATTTAGGCCCCATGTGTTCGGTTTATTTAACGTATTTGACCGGCTGGCGACATACATTCAATGTTCTGTTTAGTTTTTTCCACAAGCAGTGCAGGCACGTCCTGAGAAAGCCTTGTTGCTGTCGGGACGCTAAGCAATGTACAATCAATCAATCAATCAAAAATTTGAAACCAATACAGTTGCTACTTCGCTAAATGAAACAAACGCACACACACAATATATATATATATATATATATATATATATATGTTCTTTTTTTTAATGTAAAATATGCCATTATCATCACCGTTGTAATGTGGATGTTAAACCATGAACCAACCAACAAACCACTTTCAGTCTTGGATAAAAATGCATACTGGTTACCTCGGTACATTTGTTCATTTATTTTTTTTCAGCCAGGCATTGTGAGCATGTTTACATTCATTCAATCATTCACAGATTCACTGATGAAAAAGCACACCAAAGAGTGTTGTCACAGAGTGTTTTTATTTTTATTTTTCTGGCATCATCTACAAACATTAATTAATGAATAATGTGAATTTGTTTTAATATACCTGCTGCAAGCAATGCTACATGCTCCTTTGGTGTATCCGTGAAAGCAGGTCGGTGAACATCTCTGGTTGAAAGATGTTTGTGAACAGATTGGTAGTGGATGTACCTGTGTCTCCAGCTGAATCTCAGTTTCCCAGCAGTTTTTGGTTACAAATTATAAGGAAACAAAACAAATGTCACATGTTTCAATATGCCCCGTTATGTTTGCACATGATCATTGTGAGTAAAGAATAATATCTTTGTTTATTTTCAAAAGAAACGCTGTATTTGCAGACATTCATTTAAAGTATACATGTACAGTCAAGTATGTTGAAAGCATATTAGGCTACAATGCACATAGGCACCCATACAAAAGTAACTACCTCAAATACAAAATGTTAAATGTTTAGGGCTTAACATCTTTTGTCCATAAGGTGATTTCAAAGATGGGTCACAGAAATAGGGTCTGAACAAATTTTGACCCAAGCTGTATTCGAAGCCAGGACCTTTGGGATGAGAGTCAAACACACTACCACCGAGCCACCCAGCTCCCCCACAAAATACAGCTTTACTGTGGAACAACATATTTCCACTACATTATTCACATTTACATTGACAAAGTGCTGACTTTATACAAGCTAGTGGGTGGAGAACAGTGGAGCTGAAGTCATTTTCAGTTGTGTGCATGCCAACCGAGACTGACACCGGCAACCACTTGCTCATGAGGTATTTATTTGGGAGCCAACTACACAGTATATAAAAGAAGGGGGATAGGAGAGAAGGAATGACAGACTTATCATTTAGAGCCTTCCACTACATATATTATTTCCCTCATATATATATAACACGAAGAGTTTTTGCGTTCCCGGCTGACGGCCATCTTATTCTGTATTAAAATTTCACTGATGACACGGAATGAAGTCCTGATATAACTCAACATTGCACATCCCACTACGTTATAACAGTGAAATTCAGTGTCCAGCCACCACTACACTACACACATAACACAAAATCAAACAATACTGTTACCAGTACCACACTCTGTCCCATTGCAGCACAACTAAGTGAAATGCAGTCTCACGCCCCATAACATATACTGCACAATGCTGCTGTCAACATAAAATACCGTAACAACTGCATAACAAGGGTAAAATGCACTGTGTCACCTAGTCTGCATAATATAGGCATGCACACCAAACAATACTTTTACTGCTCTTGATACAAAGTCTGTGCAGTCGACCATATCACAACACTGCAAAATACATCAGTGCTACGCTGGCAGAGTGCCTGCAATACAACCCGAAACGCTGAAGGTAAATTCTTTGTAAGGCACTGCAACACTAACCTGCGAAAGTTTTGTTTTTCTAAAAGAGTTGCCATTGTTTGGAATGAGTTACCAGTTTCATTAAAAAAAGCTTACTTACTTACTTACGCCCATCACCCCCTCTGGGGCATAGGCCGCCGACAAGGTCCCTCCAGCCGTCTCTGTCCTGGGCGAGTCTCTCCAGCTGTCCCCAGGTGTGGCCCATCTTCTTGGCATCTGTCTCCAGGTCACGTCGCCAGGTGTTTCGTGGCCGACCTCTCTTCCTTTTTCCCTGGGGGTTCCATCTTAGGGCTTGCTTTGTGGTGTTGGTTGCTGGCTTGCGTAGTGTGTGACCTATCCATCTCCAGCGGCGTTGTTGGAGCTCCACTTCTGCAGGCTTCTGCTTTGTCCGCTGCCACAATTCCTCGTTGCTGATTTTGTCCGGCCAGCGTATCCTGAGGAGCCTTCTCAGACTGTTGTTGATGAACGTCTGTATTTTCTTGGTGGTCGACACTGTGGTCCTCCAGGTCTCTGCTCCATAGAGGAGTACTGGTTTCACGTTGGTATTGAACAGTCGGATCTTGGTGTTGACTGACAGATCTCTTGAAGTCCAGACGTTCTTTAGCTGGAGAAATGCTGCCCTGGCCTTGCCTATCCTGATCTTCACGTCAGCATCCGTCCCACCCTTCTTGTCGACTATGCTGCCGAGGTAGGTGAAGCTCTCCACCTCTTCTAGCGCCTCGCCTTCCAATGTGATGGGCGTTCCACTGGCAGCGTTGACTTTCAGCACCTTGCTCTTTCCACGGTGGATGTTCAGGCCTAGCCTTGCGGAGTTCGCTGCCACTGCGTTTGTCTTTTCTTGCATCTGCTGTTGGGTGTGCGAGAGCAGGGCTAGGTCATCTGCGAAGTCCAGGTCATCCAGTTGGGTCCAAAGTGTCCATTGGATGCCATTTCGCTTCTGTGCTGTGGATGTCGTCATGACCCAGTCGATGGCCAGCAGGAACAGGAACGGTGACAGCAAACACCCCTGTCTCACCCCTGTCCGGACTTGGAAGGCGTGGGTGAGCTGGTTTCCACAGATCACTCTGCAGGTCAGTCCCTCGTAGGAGTTCCTGATGATGTTGGTAAGCTTTTCAGGTACTCCATAGTGTCTCAGCAGCTTCCACAAGGTGGCTCTGTTGACGCTGTCGAAGGCCTTCTCATAATCAAGGAAGTTGATGTAGAGGGACGAGTTCCACTCTAGCGACTGTTCCAGGATGATTCGCAGCGTGGCGATCTGGTCAGTGCATGATCGGTCCTTGCGAAAGCCCGCCTGTTGATCTCGGAGTTGGGGGTCCACTGTGTCCTTCATCCTGTTGAGTAGGATCCTGCTGAAGACTTTGCCTGGAACAGACAGTAGGGTGATTCCTCTATAGTTGGCACAGTTGCTGAGGTCTCCATTCTTTGGCAGCTTGACCAGGTAACCCTCCTTCCACTCTGCTGGTACTTGTTCTCTCTGCCAGATTTTCCTGAAGAGGGGGTGGAGCATCTCAACTGTGGTTTCAGTATCTGCCTTTAGCGCTTCTGCCGGTATACTGTCGGGTCCGGCTGCCTTGCCCGACTTGAGCTGTTTGATGGCTTTCCGGATCTCCTCCTTGGTGGGCTCGCTACAGTCTATCGGCAGGTCTCTCTCGGCTACCTGAATGTCTGGTGGGTCTTGTGGAGCTGGTCTATTTAAGAGCTCCTCAAAGTGCTCCTTCCATCTGTTCTTCTGTCCCTCCTCTCCTTGGATGGCTCTTCCCTGTTTATCCTTTACTGGCCTCTCTGGCTTGGCAAACTTCCCTGAAAGCTTTTTTGTGGTGTTGTAGAGCTCTCTCATGTTTCCATGTCGGGCTGCCTCCTCTGCTTCTTGTGCCAGTGACTCTACAAAATTTCTCTTGTCTGCCTTGATGCTATTCTTTACTATTTTGTTGGCTGTTGTGTATGCCTCCTGAGCGCGGGCCTTCTCTGTTCTTGTGCGGCTGTTGTTTACTTCTGCTTTCTTCTTCTTTCTATCTACTACTTTCTCGAGTGTCATTGGTGTTATCCACTCTTTGTGGGTGTGCTTCCTGTAGCCCAACACCTCCTTACATGCTGCAGTTACTGCGTCTCTCACCCCTCTCCACTGCTCGTCAATGGTTCCTTCGTCCAGAAGCTCTTGGAGAACCTGGAACCTGTTGGAGAGGGCGAGTCTGTACTCCTCATGATTGCCTGCATCTTTCAGCAGCGTAGTGTTGAACCTCTGGCGCTGACAGGTCTCGCCGGTCCAGTTCCTCTTCAGCTTCAGTTTCAGTCTGGCAACAACCAGGTGGTGGTCTGAAGCAACGTCGGCTCCTCTCTTCGCTCGGACGTCCTGGAGAGATCTTCGGAACCTTCTCGAGATGCACACGTGGTCGATCTGATTCTCGGTTAAATGGTCCGGTGATACCCATGTCGCCTTGTGGATGCGCTTGTGCGGGAAGACTGTGCCGCCTATGACAAGGTTGCTTATGGCGCATAGGTCTGCGAATCTCTCTCCGTTATCGTTCATTACTCCCAAACCCTGCTGCCCCATGACCTCCTCGAAGCCTCTGTTATCACTGCCGACCTTGGCGTTGAAATCGCCCATGATGATGTTGAAATCTCTTCTAGGGAGGGTTCCAACGATGGTCTGAAGTCTGTTATAAAACTGGTCTTTGGTCTCGTCATCGCTGTCGTTGGTTGGGGCATAGCACTGGATGATGTTCATGCTAATCCTCTTCTGCTGTGTTCTGAACGAGGCTGTGATGATGCGTGGGCCATGGGCTTCCCACCCGATGAGAGCACTCTGCGCAGTTTTGGAGAGCATGAGAGCCACTCCCTCTGTGTGTGGTGCATTGTCCTCCTCATGGCCGGAAAACAGCAGCCTCTCTCCTGTGGTCAGTCTCTTCTGTCCGCTGCCCGTCCATCTGGACTCACTAATGCCAAGGACGTCGAGACGGTAGTTCCTCATCTCCACTGCCACCTGAGCTGTTTTCCCTGCTTCGTACATGGTCTTCACATTCCATGTTCCGATGTTGATGGTTGCCCTGGTCGAAAGGATGGTAGTCTGCTGAGTGGCTTCCTTTCGGCTTTCACCACCCCGCGTCATAAATCCTCCAGCTGAAGGTCCATCCTCTCCCAGGGCCGAGTCGGTTGTTGGTTTTCTTGTTGGCGTTTCTGTAGCAATGTGTGTTTTTATGGGGTGGGGCAGCTGACCCCACGCCCAACCCTCCTCCTTTCACATCCGGGCTTGGGACCGGCCATGGCGGAGTTATTAAAAAAAGCACCTAACATAAATTCTTTACAAACCAGATGGACAATTACCAAAATTTAAAGAGTTTTTCTATTCATATGATGAATGATTTATAGGAAAATTTCATGAATAGCAGACTCATAAAGTAACTTCAGAAAGAAAGGACATTTGCAAAGGCCTCACGGCCTATTTTGTCCTCACACTACTGCAGTCTGCACCATGCCGGCCATTAATATAAGCAATACTCTTCAAAAACTCAACATGGTGCAGGCTATCGTGTCACAACTGATTGCACATTGCATAGCAGCTACCACACACAACCTGGTACTGTGCACAATGTTGGCTTCAGTTTTACTTTGTTTATTTAATTTTGGACCTGCTGGGGGCATGAGAAAAATCACAAAAGAACTTACATGATTGCGCTCAAAAATTAACTACACATGTACACATGTTCCTTAGACAGCACAAATGACTTGTATGGACACAGATCATAGTTAGGTCATTCTGTTTGCTGGTATGTGTCATGTACAGTACGTCTGGAAAACGTGTGAAATGAACCATGTGATTAGCAATTCTGATACGATAAGTAAAGCTACACAGCTGAAAGTCAACGATTGACAGAGGAAGAAAAAATAATAAAACAAACAAACAAAGTACAGTACATATCATATGCCTATGATCAGTTATCACCCAACCAATGAAAACTGCTGTGACAGATGGAGGGCAATGCAAGAACTACATGGTCAACTCACTCTTTAGAAGTATTGCGATTTTCATTGAGCAAGTCCACATTTGGTATATTTTGAGCAGAGGGTTTAATGACATATGTATATATATACTACATACCTCTCCCCCCGCACCCCCCGCCCCCCCCCCCCCCCCCCTGGCTGCATTTCTATATTTTGGCACACCCCCTCTTCAGAAAGGACCCATGGGTGTTATACTCTGAGGCCAATGACCATTTTCAGAGTGTATATCATTTATAATCATGCAAAGCGGAGCAGTGATAAGTTTTCTCCTTGTTTCACACCGACGCTGCAAAAAAAATCTATCTGTACCACTGTTTCCTAACCCATAATAGTCAGCTGTGGAGTACATATTTTGAATGACTGATGTATGCCAGTATTTCGGAACTTGTCACAAAAAAGACCTGTTTATATGCTGAAATGTCTTCGAAAAATGAACACATTGGCAGTAAAGGGTTTTTTCCCTGGATAATCAAAAATACAAATTAAGCTGCGTTTCCAAATCGTGACATGACAGGAGAGTGCAGTAAGGCAAAGGCGTTTGCTGCATTGCGAAGGATGTGACTGTCCAAAACCTTGGCATTGTGGCCAGCATTGTGGATGGACAGCAAAATAACAGGACGTTTGCCCACAGGACAATCAGTTCACTTCCTTTGCCTTCCTGTCGGTTGGCCATCCCGGAGAGACGTACCCGCTGAACTCTTCTTCAATGTGGCTATTGCAACCTGCAAAAGATAATTTAGAATAAAAAAAAAAGTTTTGAAATGCACATTATGCGTGCATATATATGTGTTTGCAAGTATTTTTACAAAGTACATACATGCATAATAATTATGACAGTATTCAGAGCAAGAACAAGAAAGACAATGAATGTCCTTATGGTTTACGTGTATGACCAATCCACATAATACGTCCAACCTGTGTGACCTTGCGTGAGGAGAAACAATTTGTGTCAAAATCTGACCATTTTTTACCCCTTTCTGGACCCCCCCCCCCCTCCCCCCGTGACCCTGACCTTTGAAAGGTCACAGCAGTTGGTATGTTTAGAAAGATTGTACCACAAAGTACCCTGGTGCCAAGTTGGACGTCTGAGGCTTAAATAGTCTCTGAGGAAATACCAATGTTACAGTTGCCCACAGATAACAGACAGTCGACGGATGACCCATTACAAACACTTAGTTTTGCTATCACACGTGAGCCACATATGAGACACAACTGAGCTTTAAATGACCACAATGGGTGTATAAATATATCTAGAATCAGCATCACAGTGTAACTTGCAGAAAATGTTTCATACAGGACACGTTTAACATATTGCTGTTTAGCAACAGTACACACTGGACCAAAAACCCACCCCACCACCCCCACACTTTGGTACCGGTCTCAGGCCACTTTACAAATTTCAAATACAAGCGATCAAAAATCTCAGTAACTTCAGTAGCTGAACTGGCCCTTTGTCTGTCTTGTACTGTGTTTGTACTGTGTTTGTCTTAAATGGCGTAAATCCGTGTCTGTTTCGTGAATGTGTGTGTTGGGTTTCAGGCGCGGCGCTTTGAGTCGATTTCCCCAAAATTGAGAAAAAGCGCCTATATAATAACGGTATTATTATTATTTATTATTAAAAGCTGGTATTCAGTGTTTTCTTATCATTCTGTGTGCACTAAGTGCTTATTAAAGAAAATGACAGTATTTGCAGACTTGCACAAGCCTCTAGTTTCCAAATCAAATGCAATATGGTGCCACTTGTTGACAGCAAGTGATTTTAGCATTCGGTGTTGTAGAGAATGCTGGTACTGTACTACACCATCTTCAAAATGAAAGAAAGCATTACAGTATGATGTGTTTATTCACACCAGTTGTGTTTTGTTATGAACCTGATTCTATTCACAAATCAACCGGTATGATTTACCTCGAGTCCAGGAGAATAGTTGATCTACTGGAACTGGCATTGCCTGCTTTCAGCTGTGACCTTCTCCTTTTGAGCAAACATGACCTGACTAGCTCCTGCCTCTTCTTGGTGTAGGCGTCATACTTCTGTGTTCTGTGCTTGTTTTGAAAGTATACCCTCTGGGTGCGACTCTGCAGTGCGACGTCAACAGCAGCATTGACCTGAAATGAAATACATGTTTATTAACGTGTTGTTTAGCAGCATGCCAATTTTACGTCTGATCTTATTTCAGGGTGGGTTGGTTCCAAACTCCCCAAAAAGGGACTTTGTTATAGCATTATAAACAATTCGGGGCCAGGGCGGGAGGGCAGGGCTCCCCCCCCCCCCCACCCCTGCCCAATATGCCCCTACATTTAGTTTACACATTACTACCTTCAAACTCATGTGAAATAAACTGTAAACACCACAAACAACAATGGTGAAGCCTGGATCGCTCATGTGCATTTAAAACTGATCATTTACATAATCTGAACTGTGTGACCTTTCCAAAAGGTGACTGAAATTTAAGTGCCATGAGTCTACGCATCAGAAAAGGGCTGGCTTTTGTACTTGTGCATAATATTTGAGAAAAAATATCTATTGTCAAAATATGGCTATTTTTTACCTATTTCTTGATTTCTCATGACCTTTGGTCTTAACTCAAACTGGTATGCTAAGACAGGTCTTGCCACAAAGTATCCTTGGGCCACGTTGAAGACTGTGGTTTGAATAGTCTCCAAGAAAATGCCAACATTACTGTTTACCATGGACGACGAATGGCCCAGAACATAGCCTCACACTTGCTGCACACATGAGCCAATGACAGAAAGCATTACAGTATGATGTGTTCATTCACAATCACACCATAGTTGTGTTTTGTTCTGCACCTGATTCTAGTCACAGATCTACCGGTATGATCTACCTTGAGTCCAGGAGAATACGTGTCGCCTTCCTTCACTTCACTTGAGCTGTGGCCTTGGTGTAGGCGTCATACTTATGCGCTTGTTTGCAAGTAAGTCCTCTGGGTGAGAGTACTGAGACTCCACAGTGAGAGGTCAACAGCAGTATTGGCCTGAAATGAAATACACGATTATTAGTATTACTGTGTTGTTCGGCAGCATGATAATTTCACTTTGTGTGAACTAAATGCAGGAGCAGATTATTACTTTCAAAATAAATAAACAAACTGTGTACACCGCAAAGAACAAACAAGAATTGCAAAGTCTGTACGCCTCATGTGCATAACTAATTCACATATAGCTATAAGTATAAACTGTGTGACCTTTTCAAAACTGAGGTAGCTGACATAAGTGTCACAAGTCTCAACATAAAGGCTTGCTTTTGTACTAGTGACATTTGTATTTTCTCTACAAATTACAATTATGCATTTTTCTAAAGTTTGTCAACCTTCTGTGACTCTTGACCTGTGTAAGGAGTCAACCAAATTAGTATCTATAGGATGAGGAAGATTTCATCATCAGCTACCCTTGTGCCAAATTTGATAGGGAAATTGCAAAAACTTTGATACAAACCGCAATCATACAATGAAAAAATAAATAAGCATATATCACACATTCCAAGGTCATCCAAAATGGTAGTCAACAAATATTAGGGTTTCAGTCAAAGTAGCGTAGGTTTAATTTAACATACATACATACCTATAAAGTACTAGGTAACCCTTTTACTCCTGATACACCCACTGCTTGACATAAATGTGACTATGATAGTTCAAGAGTGGTGCCAAAATCGATCGGCGTCTCATCCGCCAAGCTATTCTGGCACCATCCTTGAACAAAACAAAAAAAAAAAAAAATGCTGGACTTATATCCTAATCTGTAATATAGCCTTTATAAGACAGCAAGGGAATGGATGAGCAAATTAAGTTACTAAGTACTGGAAGCAGTTACTGAGTTAGAGGTTCATAATGCCAAATTCTCCCTTAGCAGGACTTTTTTCTACACACAGTACGTTTTCCTAGATAATAAGCACTGGCACTGGTTTAATATAACTACAATGTCGACTACATACCCTCCACTTATTAATAAAGGCTCTCCGAAAATGTATGGAAATGTTCTACTTCTAGGTGGTGACTGACATGGCCGGAATGCCCCCCCCCCCCCCCCCTTCTCAACCCACAATAAAATGTAGTCTTCTTCATTGCAGGTAGGCAGTGACGACGGCACTAGTACTGTGGGGACTTAAATTTCCATGCATACACGGACAGTTAGCTATGAGGGTTTTACGCCGTGCAGGTGATATCTCACGGCGGTGCATAAAAGGGTTGGACGCTGAACCAGTGAGATATGCCACTTATATTACGACAGTTTGCTTCTGCTAGTACCTCGTGTTCTAATCGCTTAGCAAACACCACCACCCTTTTTTCTAATTAAGTTTACCTTTTCGTGTCTGAAGAGATTTTGTTGTTTTCCTGGCTGCCACGTAGACTGCTTCCCGTCTTTGGTTGGCCCGTTCTTTTTTTTTTTTAATTTCAGATTCCCGAAATTGCGTGTTGCTTGGCGCTATTACGCAGGTTATGCCTTACGCTCGATGACTTGTCGCAACTTATGCAAAAGTATCTTATTTCTGAGGAAACAAAACATTTTACGCATAGAAACAGTCAGCGTACACACCTATTTCAGACAGTATATATCTTTTGTCAATTATCGATAAATTGAGCTTGTTTGCAATACGACTTGCCGTACGGCGGTTTTTTTCGGTGACCTCTAGTCTCAGGTCACGGCAGACGCAAGATAGCGGTATCTAAATGCGCAGAAAAGATGCGCGAAACAGGTGTGTCCTACAACCTTAACTTTAGACTTTGCTCTAAACATATCTTGAACATGTGCAGATCAGCCATCCTCTTTCTTGGCCCCCCCCCCCCCCCCCCCAAAAAAAAAAAAAAAAAAAAAAAAAACAAACAACAAAAAAACAAAAACAAAAAAAACAAACCGAAACAAACAACCACCAAAAAAGAAAGAAAGAAAAAAATCTAGTTTGGTACAAAGGTAGCCGACGAGACCTTCCTGTGAATAATAATTTGTTTGACACCTCATATGTCAAGGGTTGACAAATAAGCGCCAAACTATTCTGACACCACCCTTGAACTAAAATGGTTGATCTGTCTCCAAACCTGCAATGCAGCCTCGATAGGACCTTAAGCAATGTAACGCACGCAGACTTGTCCCCAGTCACACGTACAGACTCTCGCACAACAGACGCATACACCACCACCGACTCAGACAGGTGCACTCACACGGTAAAACAGTTCCTCAGATGTACTGCTCCTTTAATTTGGAATCCTTTACCGACTGAGCTGAGAAATGCCTCCCCCCTTACGCAGTTCAAAGCAAAGTTAAAAACTCACCTTTTCTCGCAGACTTTCGTGTGATCTCTACGTTTTTCTGTACACACCCCCACAGACTCTCTGTGTGTGTGTGTGTGTGTGTGCGTCGTTTTCGCCTGCGCATTGAGTTATATTATAAATATGAGAAATGCGCCATATAAATACCATGTATTATTTATTATTAAAACTCAACACATGGGCTTCCTTTCTAACAAAGACGTTTATAAACAAATAATAAAAACGCTCAAAAGATTATCACAACCTTCCCCACTACAAGCACCTCAACACCACATACACACACAATGTAAATGCCAGGCTAGGTAGTCGTCGTCTCTCACACTCCAACCTGTTTAAGTGTTCTCGCCTGGTTACGTTCAGTCCTTTTCACGTCTAGGCGTGCCAATCCTTTGTCGTACGCTCCCAAGTCTCTCATACCGTGGACGTCCTCGTAGCTCGCTCTGTAGCGCAGTCCTTACTGTGACCCGGGTGGGTGTCTCGGCACCAGTCACTCGCTTCCTGAGTGGAGAGATGACCTCGCAATAGGTTCCTGGTGACTGACGTCTCGGCGTCCGTCGCTCCAATCTCCGACAAGCACTCTGAATAAATAAGGTCCTAAATCATAACACTTGCTAAACACACACAAATTGGATATGAGATACGTAACCTGGCTGATACAAATAACTCACACGTGCTTCATAACCCAACTACTTTCGTAACTCCCCATAACTGTCACTACATTGAAACAGACTATAACCAGACACTCTCGCCATACATTATTCTATACACTGGAAAAGACTATACTTAACCACGTACTACCTTTATAACGACATAGGCATACACACCTCGCATTTCTTAATTATCCATCTCCGTAAATAACTACATGGAAAACACCGTTTGCCTCAATGAATTCCAAACCAACAACTGAACCAACCCAGTCAACACTACACAACTGAATTAACTCCTACTAACGCATACTATCTTTAACACAGTAACCATCAATAATACATACAGAAACATACCTGAATTTTAGGTTTCAGAGTCTTGGAATACGGGCTAAGGTATCTCACACACGTCTGTTCACACTGACAGTGACAGTATAGCCCCGTACTAAAGTTCCTACAGCTCTGTTCGCCTGAGCTCACTAAAACTCCCCGTGCTAAACGTTTCTTAAAGATTCCACATGGGCCACGTGCCTCACGGAATATCTGTCACAAAAAAAAAACGCTAACAAAACTGTACCGTAATAAACCCACTGTGTGAACCCTATGTGTGAGCATACAGTTTCATTCCAAGTCCCCCTTCCTCGGGGAAAAAAAGAAATGACCGAGTTTCTTTTTCAGACTAAGCGATCGCACTATACTATCATTACAAACAAAATAACTAAACACAGCCTTAAGCCTCAACTCACACCCTCGGATCGCACAGCGAACAACAGAACTAACGCATTAATACCACCAGAAATGAAAACGACCCAACGACGGCCACACAATAGCGAGACTCGACAGTCTCCGACCTACCTAAAGACGGGGAGGTGAGCAGCATTTCTGTCCGCAACAGAACTATGCCATCTCTGGCCAACCCGACTGGTGAGCCAAACCTGCAGACCGCTCCCGTTACTCTCGACGGCAATAACACGGTCCTTTTGAGCCTGATCACGCTTTCTCCGAGCCCTCGTCGCGACTGATGCGACTGCACCGCGAGGATCACGAGCCCACTTAATCGCTCCGACCCTGCCGATGACTGGCTGCACACCCTTCATGTTACTAAGAACTAAATCAACTACTGGCTCGTCGATGAGACAAGAAAGCAGATCACCTGAGAAAAACTCGGCGTCAACCTCTATCTTGGCCAAAGGAAAAGATTCTACCTTCCCTCCAACGAAATGACTTTCTGTGTCTCCCCCATGAACTGATCCTTCCTAATGAGGCTACATCTGACCCCTGTGGTCGTTGTACCTGAGTCTCGGAGAACAGAAACGAGACACCCGTTTACAACACCGTCCACCAGCGGTAGGCAACCACCTCCCTCAGCTGAACACACTCCGCCCAGCTGTGGTTCCTCTCCGACTGGCACTGCAATGCTGGCTATGTGAGTGGGCCGCTCCGCCCCCTCCACCATACCAGGACTGCTAGGACAGTGATGAGCCAAATGACTGTATCCCTGACACGTGAAACACTGAGCGCCTGAACTACCGCTAGGACAGTCACGACTGAAATGCCCATACTCATGACACGCGAAACACTGAGTGTCCGGAGTAGCAATTCGACCACGTCCGTACGCACACCCAGATTTCTCTCCTCGTGCGTAAGGATCGCGACCGCCATTGCTGTTACCTCTATCCCCACGTCGAGAACGGAAAGTACCTCTATCGTTAACCAGTTGGGCCCCACGCAAGTTATTGACCGCCCCCTCCCCCGATATCCCCCAGTCGTGTCAGCGGTGACCAACCTGACTGGCTGTGACTCGGTCCTACGCGCTAGGTTTTTCGTCGGGTGCACCAACCGAAAAGCCTCCACGTTCTGAACTAACTCCTCTGTACTCTTGAGGTTACGCTCCCTCAAGAACTGTTCCGCCAATACGAGATCAAATAATGCCTCGTACGTGTGGTCGATCTTGGAACGTTCGACCCAACGCACGAGCAAGTGGGACAACCGTTTGCCAAACGACACAAACGATTCCCCTGTCTGTGGCCGACAAGCTCTCAAGCGCTCCATGAATCCCTCCGCACTACACTGGAACTTCTGAAGAGAGACACTCATTCAAAGTATCGTAATCTACGTTCCCCGAAACGTTCAAACTATGGAAAAGACTCAAGGCCTGACCTTCTAGCACCGATGAAAGCAAAACGGGCCAGTTGGCAGAAGGCCAACTCAATGCCTGCGCGTGAGCCTCAAAGCAACACAGAAAAGCATCAATGGAGTCCACAGACTCCTTAAACATCGGTAATCTAGGGAAGTTACGTAATCCCCAACGTACTGAATCCCCCTCTGAAGCTGTTCTAGACCCCGCGTCCCGAGCTAACTGCAGCTGCAACTCCCTATCTCTCTCTTTTTCCTCTCTCTGATACTCTAGTTCTTTCTCTCTTAAAGCCCACTCCTTTTCGTCTTTCTCTCTCTAAAACGCTAGTTCTTTCTCCTTTAAGACCTGTTCCCTTCCTTCTCTCTCCCTCTGAGCTTCTAATTCCTTCTCTTTTAACTCTAGTTCCTCTTTCTTAAATACTCTCTCTTTCTCTTCCCTCTCTCTCTGAATTTCTAACTCTTTCTCCTCTCTCTGTATCTGTATTTCTAACTCTTTCTCCTCTCTAAGTTTCTGAACCTCTAATTCTTTCTCGTCTTTTCCCCCTCTTAAAGACTCTCTCTTTCTCCCTTTCCTCTCTATCCTTACATTTCTCGATGTAATCAAAAAGCCTGTCCTCAAGACCTAGCCTCTCACCTTGCTTAATATACATCTCTACCTGGTCCGACTCCATATTTATAGCAACAACTTCCCAAAATTCAAAGAAACGTGAAAATACAAAAACACAAAACAAATCAACGGCAAGAACTTAGAAGAAGGCCCACAGAAATACCAACAACCTACGCAGAAGAACAGTGACCTACTTTGACGTCCAGATGGAACGAAAAAAAAAACGATAGACCGCAGAGCAAGGAAAAATACCACAAGCTATACAACAGGAAGAAACAAGAATTAGCTCCTCATAAGATCCAGAAACTACCGAAACGGCGGATCTTACCCCCTAGAATCGGAGAGGGGAATCTAACACAACCAAACACGCACATAGCAATCAAACCTTATTCTAAAATCGCTACTCGCTAGCACCCACAGCTACTCTAACCTACCGCTAAAACACAGTCACCACTGTAACGCACGCAGACTTGCCCCCAGTCGCACGTAAAGACTTGCACAACAGACCACCGCTGACTCAGACGGGCGCACTCACACGGTAAAACTCAACACACGGGCTTCCTTTCTAACAAAGACGTTTATAACCAAATAATAAAAGAACGCTCAAAAGATTATCACAACCTTCCCCACTACAAGCACCTCAACACCACATACACACACACAATGTAAATGCCAGGCTAGGTAGTTGTCTCTCACAATCCAACCTGTTTGGGTGTTCTCGCCTGGTTACGTTCAGTCCTTTTCACGCCTAGGCGTGTCAGTCCTTTGTCGTACGCTCCCGAGTAGTCCCGTCTCTCGTACCGTGGACGTCCTCGTAGCTCGCTCTGTAGCGCAGTTCTTACTGTGACCCGGGTGTCTCGGCACCGGTCGCTCATTCCCTGAGTGAAGAGATGGAGAGATGACCTCGCAATAGGTCCCTGGTGACTGACATGTCGGCGTCCGTTGCTCCAATCTCCGACAAGCACTCTGAATAAATAATAAGGTCCTAAATCATAACACTTGCTAAACACACACATATTGGATATGAGATACATTACGTAACCTGGCTGATACAAATAACTCACACGTTCATTCACACACACACGTGCTTCATAACCCGACTACTTTCGTAACTCCCCATAACTGTCACTACATTGAAACGGACTATAACCAGACACTCTCGCCATACATTATCCTATACACTGAAAAAGACTATACTTAACCACGTACTACCTTCACAACGACATAAGCATACACACCTCACATTCCTTAATTATCTATCTCCGTAAATAACTACATAGAAAACACCGGTTGCCTCAATGAATTCCAAACCAACATAACTGAACCAACCCAGTCAACACTATACAACCGAATTAACTCCTGCTATCGCATACTATCATTAACGCAGTAACCATCAATAATACATATAGAAACATACCTGAAATCTAAGTTTCAGAGTCTTGGAATACGGGCTAAGGTATCACACACGTCTGTCCACATTGACAGTATAGCCCCGTACTAACGTTCCTACAGCTCTGTTTGCCTGAGCTCACTAAAACTCCCCGTACTAAACGTTTCTTAAAGATTCCACATGGGCCAAACCGCTAACAAAACTGTACTGTATTAAACCCACTGTGTGAACCCTATGTGTGAGCATAGAGCTTCATCACAGCAACTTGAAACAGATGGGACCCCAGCCCAAAGTTGTTATATTTTCAAGCATATCCTTCTGATGCATCTCCTTCTACCCTAACCCACCCTCTGATTCACACACACTGGCACACAGAAATAAAGACGGACACTTGGCGTTTCCCGCCATTCGTAAGCAATGTACTTGTGGGCTGGCGTAGCAATAGCAATTCTGAAGAACAATAATAGCATGAGCAGCAAAATGTCACTTCAAGCTTCACGTCATGGCATCATTAGTCCCACAACGCTGTGTTCATAGTGACGACTGGATGTTATTCGTCCCTCATCGCAGTACTAACATTTTTCATACTAGAGGATCAAACTTAGCAATTTTCTAGCTGATTTTCACATCTAAGGCTTACAGGTCACAATTTGACCTAATCCTACCCGAGAGCCGGGACAAACAGCAGGCTTATGCAAACTCTGTTTATGAAAAGTCATGCAGGTATTAATGAAAAGATAGTTCTTTTTTGTTTAAAAAAAGTCTAAAGTTATGTTAGCTGTTTAAAAATAACTCCAAAAAAGCAGTGCCGAACATTAGCTGATTTTCACACCTGGGGCTTACAGGTCATGATTTGACCCAATACCCGACAGCCGAGACAAACTGTAGGCTTATGTAAATACCGTTTATGAAAAATCATGCAATTATTAATGAGAATTTTTTTTTCGTAAAAAAAGATTGAATTGTTATAAGATTAATCCCACATGTTTCGTGAAATAAATCCCCAAAACGTAAAACTATCTTTTTTCCAAAAATATTTAATTATCACTCAAAAACTTGACGAGGTACAATGCTGGTTAACGAAATCATTCAATATCTTCTTTTAATCTAGCGATGTGCAAAGTATCTAGTAACAAATAAGAACAAGAAAGGCAAAGCCCTTTTGGCTCACGTGTATGACCGATCAACACGTCTGACAGTAAGTAAAGGGATGGCTTCTGCACTAACAAAATCCAAGGATGTTTTCTGAAAATTTAATCAGTTTTCACATATCTGTGAAACCCCTGTGACCCTTGTGAGGAGTCGACTAAATTAGGATACACAGGCTACCTTTGTGCCAAATTTGATTGAAAATTTTGCAATAATGTTGATAATAACTACAATTATTGTCATTTTATACACATTTGTCAACCTCTTGTGAACCATGACCTTTTCCAAGGAGTCATCCAAATTAGTATGCATATAGGTCTTGCCATTGGGTATCTCTGTAGCAAGTTTGGGTTTGAAGTTGTGAATAGTAATTGAGAAAAAACATTTCTTGTCAAAATATGGCCATTTTTTTTTACCCATTTCCAGAACACTTGTGACCCTCGACCTTTCCAAGGGGTCATCCAAATTAGTATGCATAGATAGGTCTTACCATCAGGTATATCTGGAGCAAGTTTGGGTTTGAAGTTGTGAATAGTATTTGAGAAAAAACATCTTTTGTCAAATGGACCCATTTCCTGAGCTCGTGACCCTTGACCTTTCCAAGGATCAACCAAATTAGTGTGCGTATAAAGGTCTTATCATCAGGTATCTTTGCACCAAGTTTGGGTTTGGAGTTGTGAATAGTATTTGAGAAAAAATAAATTATATCCCAAAATAGCTATGGGGAGATGATTCTGTATTCAGGTCATGAAGAGGAGAATGCCCCCCATACAGAAGGAGTAGCACTCATGCTGTCACCAGTGGCACAGAGAGCGCTGATGGGCTGGGAACCTCTTGGGCCAAGAATTATAACAGCAGCCTTTAGAACCAAGAAAAAGCTCAAGCTGAACGTTATCCAGTGTTATGCGCCCACCAATGACAGTGACGAGGAAGAGAAACAAGAGTTCTACGACCGACTCCAGAGTGCCGTGGACAAATGTGCGGAGCGAGACATCACCATCGTCATGGGCGATTTTAATGCCAAAATAGGGGAGGACAACACCGGATACGAAGAGGTGATGGGGAGACAGGGACTAGGCTCGGAGATGAGTGAGAACGGGGAGAGGTTTGTAGACTTTTGTGCTCTAAACCGACTTGTCATTGGAGGCAGCATCTTCCCACACAGAAGAATACACAAAGCAACTTGGGTCTCACCTGACCATACAACAGAGAACCAAATAGACCATATCTGCATTAGCAAGAAATTTAGAAGATCCTTTCAAGATGTTCGAGTGAGGAGGGGAGCAGATGTCGCCTCAGACCACCATCTGCTTACCTTAAGAATGAAGCTCAAGCTAAAGAAAAGCCGCACAGAGACAACAAGAAGACAGCGCTATAATGTAGGCCTCCTGAGAGAAACTGGAGTTAGAGAAGAGTTCAAACTGGTGCTGTCGAAACCGGTTTCAAGCGCTACAGGAGCTAGTAAATGAAGAGGAGGCGGTCACCACAGAGCAGCAGTGGAAGGCAGTTAGAGAGGCGCTGAACTCAACCTGCAAAGACACTGTAGGGTTCAGGAAACACCACCACAAGGACTGGCTGTCGGCACAGACCTTGAAGAAGATAGAAGCGAGAAAGCAGAAGAAAGCAGCGGTCAACAACAGTCGCACGAGAGCAGCCAAAGTAAGGGCACAGGGGGAATACTCGGAAGCCAACCGCGAGGTGAAGAGGAGTATCAGGGCAGACAAGAGGGCCTACACAGACAGCCTGGCAGCAGAGGCAGAAAAGGCAGCAGGCAGCGGCAACATGAAACAGCTCTACGACATTACCAGAAGATTGTCGGGTAAGTATGGCCATACAGAAAGACCAGTAAAAGACAAAGAAGGCAAGCCTATTGCAGACAGAGCAGACCAACTCGACAGATGGGCAGAGTATTTTGAAGAGTTACTGAACAGACCTAGCCCACCCGACCCCCCCGACATCCAGCCGGCAGAGACCGACCTACCCATCAGCTGTGACAGACCCAGCCGGGAAGAGATCAGAAAAGCAGTGGCATTTTTGAAGAATGGCAAAGCAGCAGGGCCAGATGGCATCCCAGCGGAGTCTCTGAAAGCAGACCTAGAGACAACAGTTGAGATGCTGTACCCACTGTTTGGAAAGATCTGGGAAGAGGAGGTGATGCCAGCTGACTGGAAGGAGGGGTACCTAATCAAGCTTCCCAAGAAAGGCGACCTCAGCAAGTGTTCCAACTACAGAGGAATCACCTTGCTGTCAGTACCAGGAAAGGTCTTCAACAGGATCATCCTAGAGAGAATGAAGAGCTCCGTTGACCCCCAGCTGAGAGACCAGCAAGCAGGATTCAGGAAGAACCGATCATGTACAGACCAGATCGCCACTCTCCGCATCATCGTGGAACAGTCTCTGGAGTGGAGCTCCCCGCTGTACGTCAACTTTGTGGATTATGAGAAAGCATTTGACAGCGTGGACCGAGAGACTCTGTGGAAACTCCTACGACACTACGGTGTACCCACAAAGCTCGTCCGCCTGATCAAGAGCAGCTATGATGGCATGACATGTCGCGTGATCCACGAAGGGCAGTTCACCAGAGAGCTCCAGGTCAGAACTGGTGTCAGGCAGGGGTGTCTGCTGTCTCCGTTCCTCTTCCTACTGGCCATAGACTGGGTCATGAAGATGACCACAGAGCACAGACGAAGTGGAATACAGTGGACACTGTGGACACAGCTTGACGACCTCGATTTTGCAGACGACTTGGCATTACTGTCCCACACTCATCAACAAATGCAGGACAAGACCACGAGGCTTGCTGACATCTCGTCCCAAGTGGGCCTCACCATTCACAAACAGAAAACAAAAGACAATGAGGCTGAACGCAACCAGGGAAGAACCAGTCTTGCTTGCTGGCACCCCGTTGGAGGAGGTGGAGTCCTTCACCTATCTCGGGAGCATCATAGACAAAAAAGGCGGCACTGATGCAGATGTCAGAGCACGAATCGGTAAAGCCAGAGCAGCCTTTCTCCAGTTGAAAAAAGTGTGGAGTTCCAGAGAGCTGTCACAACACACCAAAGTCCGGATTTTCAACTCCAATGTAAAAGCAGTTCTCCTATATGGAGCAGAGACATGGAGATTGACAAAAACCACAGTCAACAGAGTACAGACCTTCATGAACAGTTGCCTTAGAAGAATTTTGAAAATCCACTGGCCAGAGAAGATCAGCAACGTCAGACTCTGGGAGAGAACAGAGCAGATAACAGCAGAGAATGAAATTGGGCGAAGAAGATGGGGATGGATCGGTCACAGTCTGAGAAAGCCAGCTTCCAGTATCACTAGGCAGGCATTGTCATGGAACCCCCAGGGAAAGAGGAAAAGAGGTAGGCCGAGAAACTCCTGGCGTCGAGACCTCCAAGCAGACATCAAGAGACTGGGAACCACCTGGAGTAGAATCGAAGGAGAAGCACAGGACAGGAGTTGCTGGAGGTCTCTCGTCGACGGCCTATACCCGGGTAGGGGTGACAGGCGTAAGTAAGTAAAGTAAAATAGCTATTTTTGATATATTTCCTGATCCCTTGTGACTTGACCTTTGTGAGAGGTCACTGAAATTGGTATGTTTAGAAAGGTCTTGCTACAAAGTATCCTTGGGCCAAGTTTGAAGACTGTAGCTTGAACAGTCTCTGAGAAATGCCTGATGTTCAATTTACCAGTGGCAATACCACAGACAACGGCGGACGGACGACCACTGGCCCAGAACTTACTCACTTTTGCTTCGCACAAGAGCCCAAAATTATGGACTCCAGTGTGGATCAACCGTTTTTTGTGAAACGCCTCCTTTTCTTGCCAATGTGCATCTTAATAAAAAAAAAAACTACCTCGAGATTTGTTCTCTTACTGTCAATGTCATGCAATTTCAAGCTTGTCCGTCCTGAAACGTGGGCTCTAGTCACCGTCACATACGGTGCTTGGCGCCAAAGGTACGCTCTCCAGCATGGTTTGCGTAGATGTGATGTCATTTTCATCTCGTTACTTCTTTGCCAGAATTTCGGCCCCACACACCAAAACATGCGACGAGCCCCATTTCAATGTCCTTCCTATTTTTAAATAGGCACAACAAAAGTCAGCCGCAGTATGCAATGGGGCAAGTACTAAAATAAGTTTTCATTATTATTATTATCATAGTTGCTACATTCATCACCCACTGCAACAATGCCAGTGTAAGAGTTGCCCCCTCGTCATCACTTCTGTCTCGATTCATACTGGTAGATCACCAAAGAAATGGGTTACAGCAATCTTTATTACAAAAACCATTGGCACAAGCGTTGCATGCATTTCAATCACACATTTTCTCTTCATGCACACTAATAACACAGCACATTACAAACATGCTTAACTCATTCGAGACGAATGGTGGGGTGGTCTGTCCACACGTTGAAGCCGAAGACTGTTTCCAACAAGTCTTAGCTCATTCTACCCCAGACACACCACAGCAAAATAAGGATTGACCATGATAGTTCAAGGGTGATGCCAGAATAGCTTGGCGCCCATAGGCGCCAAGCTATTCTGGCATCACCCTTGAACTATCATGGTAGATCTATATCTTGCTGTGGTGTGTCTGGGGTAGAATAAGTTAAGATCGTTTGCACTGAAAAGTCCAACACTGTCAGAAGCAGTGCCTGATTAGATGCCACATAACAATACCAAATGTACATATTCAACACGACTATTTATACATGCCATCAACCCTCTTAACCCCATGTCCGCATTTCCAAACTGTTGAAGGCATTGTCTAATGACTATGAACCAGTTGTAGGAGATGGATGATAATTCAAGGGTAGTGCCAGATGAGCTTGGCGCCTTCAGTCGCCGCTTGGTCCCAGGGCTAAATGGGTTAAGCAAGCTTTCAATATATCTGATCGTTGTTAGCAGGAGGCATAAATTCTCATGAGCTATACGGTTGAAGTGTTCATGAGAATTTATGTCTCTTTTGCATTTTGGCATTTTAAAAAAATTCATCCATATAAACATGCAAGTCTCAAGGTCTCTGGTATGGGTGTGTTGAACCTGCAGCCTTGATGTTCGTCTTGATAGTGCTTGGAACCTTCCCAATGCCTCCTAGTGACAAAAATAAAAAAGAAAGAAACATGAGAATGACAACTCTGAAAACCCGTCAGTTTATTCTGGTGACTTTGAAAAGACTAACGGTAACAGGAAAACATCGCAGGTCAAATTTGAAAAGTGAAGTGGTGCTGATGCTAAAATGATGGTGAAAACTTTGTCGACAGTCCCTGAGTCGCATAGAAGAAAAAGGAGACATGTACAATCTGAAATATTTTCACCATCACTTTAGCTCATTACATCCTGAAGATGAAATTATCATTTTTTGAGACATTCTTTGATGTCTCCATCACAGTTCTGAAGACATATCAACCATGACAGTTCAAGGGCGGTGTCTGAATAGTTTGGTGCCCACAGGTGCCAAGCTATTCCAACACCATCCTTGAACTATCATGGTCGATACACATCCTGTCGCAGCATTTCTGTGCTTTGTGGGTCCCACATTACTTTCACATCATTTCTGTTGTACACTTTGCCATACAAGCAGTCAACTGGGGCAGTCCGTGGCGCAGTGGTTAAGGCTCCTGCCACCAATGCCAAAAGTGCGAGGTTCAAAAACAGGTTCCGGCGTCAGACTTTTCTCCTCTGGTAAGTGTCACCGTTAATTCGGGTGCACCGTCGGGGGTTCTTTCTTCGGGTACTCCGGTTCTTCCACCCCCCCCACCCCCCTACACTTTGGTACCGGTTTCAGGCCACTTTACAAATTTCAAATACAAGCGATCAAAAAATCTCTGCAACTTCAGTAACTAAACTGGCCCTTCATCTGTCTTGTACTGTTTGTCTTAACTGGCGTAAATCCGTGTCTGTTACGCGAGTGTGCGTGTGGGTTTCAGTTCGCGGTGCTTTGAGTCAATTCGCCCAAAAATTGAGAAAAAGCGCCTAAATAATAACGGTATTATTATTTATTATTCAACTTCTTCAAGACATTACATGTGTTCGTCTACGCTTATAGTTCTAGACAATACAGTTCTACACTAATGTGTGCCAGTCTGTGATTTTGGACCTTATGGCCAAAGTTAATTTACCTGGTTTGTTGTGCTGTGGCTGCTGAGCAGATGGGGGCACCTGTCCTGGCTGTTGCTGCTGCTGCTGCATTGTGGGGTCCGGTCGTCGGAGGCGCAAGCCTTTCGTGATGGCTCCCACCAAGCTAGTGGTCTCTTGCGGCGAAGATGTCTGCGGCTGTGCACTTTTCTGACCTGTCAGGATCAGAGGAAACTGGCCTAACTTAATCTCTTCACTTTGAAAAAAAATGTGCACAGGATCCAAATGCAAGAGACACAAAACCCCATGAGATCTTGCAGTTGCGGGGGTTTATGAGGATTTATGCCTCTTGCTGACACCACTTCGTATGCTTGTTTGGCGCTTGGCGTTGATTTAACAAACCAAACAAATTCTGAAACACAATCTGCAACCACAGTGAAAGTGAGGGGGCTAATTTTCAAAGCAACAGTCTTCATTTTCACAAATCCAAATTGTATTTTGATCCAACCGCTAATCTGAGTCAACAAAACACAGAGAACAGGAATAACTTGTTCAGCCCCAACACAGAACAGCAAGACATGGATCAAGCAAGATGGTTCAAGGGTGGTGCCAGAATAGCTTGGCGCCCATAGGCGCCAAGCTATTCTGGCACCACCCTTGAACTATCACACTCAATCTCTTGAATTGTAATACAGTCCATCAGAGGGCAACTTCAAATTTGTGGATTTCGGTCCTGTGGTGGAATGTGCTAACTGTGTGCAGGGCAACTACAACTGACACTCGCCCAAGAACCATTTCCTTATAGTCCAGCAGCTTTTCGCAATTTCTGCAGACTAAGTAGTTCGTCAAAAGAGTAACAATGGTTTGCAGGTACGAAACGAAAGTACTAATGCCATATAGTTTATGCATGGCAACAATAGTTGTCCTTAGGATGGAGACATTTTTGTAGAAGTGTTTTTCGAAAGCTATTTTTCGATGTGAGGGAACCAGTCCTCGTACACCGCCCGGATAAGGTGCAAGACATTTTTTGTGCATAACATTGAAAATTTCAAGCATACAAGTTACAAGTTTATTCCAGTGAGTAAATTAAAATCATCAGCAAGTAAACATGCATACATATATACGATAAAATAAGTTTTAAAGTATTATTTTTAATGCGGTAAGCATAGTCGCGTCGCTAGTTTCAAAATGGCGGTCAGCGAGAAGCCTTCTAAAGAAGTCAATCAGACGCGCACGGTTGATGAAGCTTTACTTTGCTCCTGAATTGAAACAGAGATTATTTTCGATTTGAACATCTTATCAACGTCAAATACGTTATTTTTCCTGGTCTTGAAAACAGCCTTTTCCATAGAACTCGGTCTTTTGTGGGAGGAAAGCATATCGAAAGTAAACTCCCTTTGTGCATGTTGTGCAATGTGTCTGCCGACCATCTTCAACATTCTTTGGCCGGATACAACATGCATGTTGTTCGTCTGTTTTTCAGCCTAACGGCTCTAAGTGCAGGTCTGCTCTTTTTTTAATTTATTTTATTAGTGGAGATGGGATTTTTAACTGGTCAAGCACACTCGTATCCGACTGGTCTTAAGCACAAGCCAGGCAGAGTGAAATCCATCTCCGAACCGTTTCCATCAAAATCACCATGTTCAGCTAAACACCTAAATATAAAATTTTAGTTTTTGCAACCAATTCAACCAATCCGCACTCAAGTACTCACAAGGACTCTTATGATTAAGCTTTATCAGGACTGCATGAGACACAATACAGATAGTAGCCCTCTCTATTATATTACATGTTTTATTTATTTATTTTTTATTGATTCATGTATGTATTCACTTACATATTTATTTATTATTTATCCTTTTAATTATGGATGGAAGGAATTCCTTGATGCACATGATCACTATAGTGGTATGGTAGTGGTCACCAAGGAGAGAAAATTTGTTTTCAATATGCATACATCTGTGCATATTCATAATCTATCCTTTACTTAACATGCATATTTATAGGTCCCAGGTATCCCCAACTTATTTTATTAATTTATTATTTTTGTGTTTGTTTGTTTGTTTGTGATGTATGTTTGCACATACATCAGCATAAAATGATTGATTGTACATTGTTTAACGTCCCGACAGCAACAAGACTTTCTCAGGACGTGCCTGCACTGCTTGTGAAAAAACCCAAACTAAACAGAATATTGAATGTATGTCGCCAGCTGGTCTAATACACTAAATAAACCTAACTAGACCCTTTAGCAACACACATCCAATATCAAGAGCTACAAGCAGTGCAGACAGTAGGAAGAGTTTAAAAAAGGTAAATACTGGTGAATGTACCAAGGGTAGACAGAAACACACGCCCCTGAATAGAGGGGAAAACCCACCCTGTGGGGCTGACCAGGGTCACCCTGGGAACTAAAAAGTAGTTAACCCCGCCCAAGTCCCCCAGGGTAGACCTGGGTGGGGGACATCAACATACAAGATGAGAACATAGATATACACATATATGATGTGAACATAACATGTACACATATGGTAATAGGTGCATACCACCCGCTCCCCACCCCACATACAAAACCACAGAACAAACATCTGTGCATGTTCATAATATATCCTTTACTTGGTATTCATATGTCCTAGTTATTTAAATTTATTATTTATTTTTATTTGTTTGAAAAGTAGGTTTTGTTCATATGCTGATGTTCACATACACATATATGGTAATACTTCCCACTCCCAACCCCACTCCACAACCAGAGAACACCCACCAAACGACACTTACATCTGTGCATGTTCATAATCTATCCTTTACTGAGCATTCATATGTCCCAGGTATCTTGACTTACTTTATCTTTTTTATTTAACCGCCATGAGATGGCATTGGTCGCCTGCTCGACATTAAACCCAAATAAGTATATATTTAAATTATTTATTTATTTTGTTTGCTTGTAATGAAGGTTTTGTACATACACATCAGCAAACAATGATTGATTGATTGTACATTGCTTAACGTCCCGACAGCAACAAGGCTTTTTCAGGATGTGCCTGCACTGCTTATGAAAAAAAAAACTAAACAGAAAATTGAATGTATGTCGCCAGCCGGTCAAATACGTTAAATAAACCTACAACATGGGGCCTAAATAAAGCTAAGACTGTCTAGCAACACACATCCAACATCAAGAGCTACAGGCAGTGCAGACAGTTGGGAGAGTTTTAAAAAGACAAATACAGGTGAATGGACCAAGGGTAGACAGAAACACATGCCCCAGAATAGAAAGGAAACCCACCCTGTGGGGCTGACCAGGGTGACCCTGGGAACTAAAAAGTACCTAACCCCACCCAAGTCCCCCAGGGCAGACCCGGGTGGGGGCATCAGCAAACAAGAAAATATACACATATATAGATGGTAATAGTTGCCATACTGCCTGCTCCCAACCCTTACCTAAATACACACATAAAACCGCAGAACACCTACCAAAAGAAGGACATACACATCTGTGTATGTTCATAATTTTTAATCTATCCTTTACCTAGCATGCATATGTCCTAGGTACCTTAGACTTACTTTATCTTATTTATTTAAATTATTTATTTATTTTGTTTGTTTGTTTTGTTTTGTTTGTTTGTAATGTAGGTTTTGTACATACACATCAGCATACAGATCAAGAACATACACCATGGTCCCCCTGTGCATGTGGCCACCAGTACTATTCTGTCAGATCTGTCACACCCAGCCAATCATCTCTTCGAGCTTCTGCCCTCTGGCCGGCGGTTTCGTGCTTTTAAAGCCAGAACCTCTCGATTCAGATGCAATTTTTTTTCCAGAAGCTGTCCTCAATACATCACCATGCACGGAACAACGTGATTCCATGATTTGTGACATATGACTGATTTGTGTTTAATATTGTGTTTATCTATCTTTTAGTGCTGTATATAGGATGATCACCAACTAAGTGTATGACATGATGAATGCCCTACAAGTGAGGACATATTTTACTGTCGCCATGCCACACAAAAATCCTTGTAACGTTTTACTTGGTGAATAAATGTCTTATGTCTTATACACGTACATGGTAATAGGTGCAGTATCACTCGCTCCCAACCCCAATCCAGTTACACACACAAAACCGCAGAACATCCACCAATGTACATCTGTGCATGATCATAATCTATACTTTACTTAGCATTCTTATGTCCCAGGTATCTTTGACTTACTTTATCTTATTTATTTAACTGCCATGAGATGGCCGTAGTCTACCGCGCGGCGTTAAACCCAAATAACTATTTATTAAAATTATTAATTTATGTTTGTTTGTAATGAAGGTTTTGTACATACACGGTAATAGGTGCCATACCGCCCCACTTTCAACCCCAGCCCACATACAAAACCACAGAATACCCACAAAAGACATGCACAATTGTATACTGATGGGCATTAGTGGACTGTAAAATCTATATATAGAGACTTCAGGTTAAGCAAGTGGCTTGTATTGACTGCCAGTATTTTAGCTGCCCACCTACAAATTTCATGTGTCCAGTTAACCACACTGCACATGCAGCCATCAGTTCTGTGAAAAGTACTGTTGGCCTCATGCACAGGGGCACCAAAACTTAGAGATAAGGCCACACCTGATAACAATAACAATACTAATAATAATATGCCTACTCAGCCACTAGTTCTGTAAACAGCACCTTTGTAAACAGTACCAGTGGCCAAATGCACACATACATCATGGATGTTGCTACCACTGATCACTTCAAACAATAGGCTGCCCAGTTCACATTTTGATACCGTGAACTAGCCTGCACATGCAGTCATCAGTTCTGTAAATAGTACTGGTGGCCACATGCACAGCGGCACCAAACTTAAAGGTGAGGCCAAAACTGCCACCTCAAACAAAACCAAACGCTACCTACACACACATATCAATGATACAGTCAACCTCTGTGTGCGTTAGGGGGAACACACTTAAAGTATGTGACTGTAAATCTTACAGCGAAATGTCAAAACCAGTAAGAAGATAATGTAACAGCAACAAGTACATGTATTTTGTAAACCACTCAAAACATGACAACTCATCGAGTCTAATGGTGTTATGAGTGGGTGATGGAAACACTGAAAGAAATAGTACGTGTACATTATAAAGTATGTGCCTCCTTCCCCCCCCCCCCCCTCCCATAACTAGCTGTTTATCATAAAACATAGATATCTCATTCATTTGATCACTTGACTGATTTATTAAATCATCTCTGTGTCACCTTTCTCCGTTTTCTTTCTCATTTTAATCCCAATATGTCAGTGCTAATGTCAGCTGCTAAGAATCCTTGCAGCGAACTGCAAATGTCTATATGCAGACAAACTGCAAATAACACAGCAGCAAAATAAGTTCCTCTTTTGTGCAGTAGGCTACTGCTAGCAAGATAGGGTTCAATTTTAAACAAAGCATTGCATGAACTTCCAAGCGTGTTCACATTGTGCTGTGTATTTTTTTTTTTTCAGTGTGAAGTGTACTGTACCATCAGTGATCACTGAGACTGCAAAATTGGCACTGGCAGTGATCGCACATCACAACATAGCTTGTCAGTGCAACTGATTAAAATAAATGTTACTGCTGCATAAAATAATTAATCAAGTTCCGAAACTTCGCTCAGCCATGACAGTTAAAACCAAGTGGTGTGGCACTCTTTTTCTTTTACAGAATGCAGCATAGGTTTTGAAGATAGCGTTTGTGTTGTAGGTTACGTTTTGTTTTGGTGCTGTGTTGTCGAAATGAAACGGGCAAAGCGATGGTAAAGTGAATGGAAATAAACGTGACAAACCTTTATCAAGCCGTAAAAATGCACACAGCAACTTGACACGTTTGCTTTTTTTTTTTTTTAAACAAACAAGCTTATGTAGAACAAATAAAAAAGAACCCGTCGGCAGACAGAAATTCACGTCCGCGGAGACGGCATCACGTGATGTTTTGATCACGTGATTTTGGGATACCTTATTGTTGCGAAACGATATTAATTTTGCGTTCAAGGCAAGCGTTTTCGTAATTGTTTCTTCTCTTAATATATCTAAGTGTGAAAATATTACTTTAAAAAATGAAATCCTTTTAAGTGACATATAGTGCATACTACCACTGAATACAGGAACAATGAGACCCGTGTAAACTACTGATCCCCTGTAAACATGGCCGCGAAGGTCCTGGTTTCGTCTGCAGCCATACTGGAAACAAAATGTGCTACAGAAAAATGTCTCCATCCTCTGGCGGTTTAAAACGAGTGCGCACTGCTTTTATTCATACTAGACTTCATTTTGATATACCCAAACCTTTGTTACTCTCTAGAAAATCACTATCTCATAAACGGCTGATCGTCTATGAAGGGCAGCTGCTAGACTATTACAAGGTGTTTTTCTTTCACAAGCCAAAATAAATTTAGCACCACATTGTAACAATGCTATCATAAATACAGGCTGTATACTGAGGCTACTGTACATAATCAGAAAGATATGGTACCAGTGACACTTACTAGAATCGTTCTCCCACTCATCCTTGGCAGAATTTATGATGTCTAAAAGATTGCTTGTTATCTTGTTCAAGGAAGTCAGTTGTTTCTGATTAGAAAAAGAAAACAAGGGCTCATTATTCATTCAGATACATACTAGCTGATACATTAATGAAACACATTATAAAAGTCCTTGGTCTAAAATCTCAATACTTTAAACCCACAATAGGGGTATAAAAGCACAGGCACACCAAGAGTGACAGTTGGTGCTAGTCTGTCATGGTGCCAGAAGGCTGTGTTAACCCCAGTCAATTGTCAGATGCTATGCCTTTAAACACATATTATCTAACACACTAGGACTTTCAAAATTAAACAAACCAGAATGTAAAACATGTTCTCTCATGCCTATAAGATATATGCATCAGGGGGGAGGAGGGGGGGGGGGGGGAAGTGTTTGACAGCTTTGGTATGTGGCAACTTCAAAAATAAAAGTGCAAACGTTCCAAAGTACCACACACAAAAAATTAAAAGCCATGTTTGCTGGAGTGAAAGCAAAAATAAAATTCAAATTTGGCACAAAAAAAACCGAGGCCTCTTGCTGTAAAAAAAAAAAGAAAAAAAAAAAGAAGAAATCCTGTCTCCTGCTAGTTTCTGCCACCATCAAATAACAAGAGCCTGGGGATGTTTTTAACTTCTTCGTCACTGATACACAACAACAAAAGACAAAGCAATGAAAGTTCAAGAGTACTGCCAGAATAACTTGGTGCCTTGTGTCACAAAGCTACATGTATTCTCGCACTCCCCTGAACTATCAGGGCTAACCCTTTCCATCCTGATACACCTTGCATGAAATAAATGTGACTAGTTCAAGGGTGGTGTCAGAATAGCTTGGCGCCCATAGGTGCAAAGCTATTCTGGCACCACCCTTGGATTAAAATGGTCGATCCATCTCTAAATCTGTTAAGTAGCCTACATAGGACTACACACAAATTTGAAAACTTTTCAGCCTCAGCATTTAATGGGTTAAGCCTTTAGCTGTCAATAGCAAGTTTGGTACTGATGATTCCTGCAGGAATAATAATAACAAAATGCGCTGCTGACAGCCAAAGGCTTAGTCTTTCTCCTGAAGTGAAATTCCGTGCTCCAAAAGACATCTTTTAGACTTGGGTATTTCAACTTTGGGCTCAGTGCATTCATCTATACCAAGCTACAACACCAGCCAAAAGTACACTACTGCTATTGAGTGAAATCACAGACCTATACCCTTGCAAAACACCAGAAGATTAGACACATTTACTATGTATTGATAAACCACACTGACTTTTTTAGGGGATGCTTGTTTCAGCAATGCTAAATGCCAAACAAAGTACACAAGATTGTGACCTCTGATTTACAGTTCTAAAGGGAAGGTTGTATACTACATAAAACAATATTCACTTGCGTTCATCATATGCATGCATGTACACCACACACACATGCATATACACACTCTCTCTGCGTTCATGTTTAATCTCATAAATACACACTGCATTTTTTTAAATTAAATTATACAAACACAATGTACCTGTTTGAAGCAAGAGCCATTAAAAACAAAACAAAAAATCTCTGCTTAAACATGACCAACATAAAAATTAATCTTCTGATAATGGTAAAGCATGCCCCAGTGCCAACAAAACAAAGTAAATGCACAGTAAGAATACTGGTAGGTTGAAAAGTAAATGTCAACCAGTACTCCTGTACTCTACCCCTGAATTCTGAGCCCATCACCATGAAGCGTTTTTTTTTTTTTTTTAATAACAAAGCCCTCAAAGCTCACAGGCATGACAAATCCACATAATTAATGACCTTTGTCACCTTGACCTTCCAACAGGTCACTGAAATAAGCAATTAAGCGCAAGTGTTCAGGTGTTCTACCTCGTGCTGGGACCATAAAATTATGGCGTTAAGGCGCGTCCCCTGGGTGGTGGATAGGGGGTCCCTCGCGAGAGGGGTGCACCGAATGAAATAAGGTGCCGTGAACCAACATGGTCTAAGGGAAGGTGACCCCGACAGAAAACCCCTGGTCCTCCTAGTAAGGGGGTTGGGTGTGGGGGCAGCTTCCCCACCCTGCAAAAAAGGAAATAGCTACAAAAACGCCGACGAAAAGGCTTTAAGTGGGGAGATGATTCTGTATTCAGGTCATGAAGAGGAGAATGCCCCCCATACAGAAGGAGTAGCATTCATGCTGTCACCAGTGGCACAGAGAGCGCTGATGGGCTGGGAACCTCTTGGGCCAAGAATTATCACCACAGCCTTTAGAACTAGAACTTTAGAACCAAGAAAAAGCTCAAGCTGAACGTCATCCAGTGTTATGCGCCCACCAATGACAGTGACGAGAAAGAGAAACAAGAGTTCTACGACCGACTCCAGAGTGATGTGGACAAATGTGCGGAGCGAGACATCACCATCGTCATGGGCAATTTTAATGTTAAAATAGGGGAGGACAACACCGGATACGAAGAGGTGATGGGGAGACAGGGACTAGGGGAGATGAGTGAGAACAGGGAGAGGTTTGTAGACTTTTGTGCTCTAAACAGACTTGTCATTGGAGGCAGCATCTTCCCACACAGAAGAATACACAAAGCAACTTGGGGTCTCACCTGACCATACTACAGAGAACCAAATACACCATATTATTATCTGCATTAGCAAGAAATTTAGAAGATCCCTTCAAGATGTTCGAGTGAGGAGGGTAGCAGATGTTGCCTCAGACCACCACCTGCTTACCTTGAGAATAAAGCTCAAGTTAAAGAAAAGCTGCACAGAGACAACAAGAAGACAGCGCTATAATGTAGGCCTCCTGAGAGAGACTGGTGTGAGAGAAGAGTTCAAACTGGTGCTGTCCAACCGGTTTCAAGCGCTACAGGAGCTAGTAAATGAAGAGGAGGCGGTCACCACAGAGCAGCAGTGGAAGGCAGTTAGAGAGGCGCTGAACTCAACCTACAAAGACACTGTAGGGTTCAGGAAACACCACCACAAGGACTGGCTGTCGGCACAGACCTTGAAGAAGATAGAAGTGAGGAAGCAGAAGAAAGCAGTTGTCAACAACAATCGTACGAGAGCAGCCAAAGCAAGGGCACAGGAGGAATACTCGGAAGCCAACCGCGAGGTGAAGAGGAGTATCAGGGCAGACAAGAGGGCCTACACAGACAGCCTGGCTGCAGAGGCAGAAAAGGCAGCAGGCAGCGGCAACATGAAACAGCTCTACGACATTACCAGAAAATTGTCGGGCAAGTATGGCCATACAGAAAGACCAGTAAAAGACAAAGAAGGCAAGCCTATTGCAGACAGAGCAGACCAACTCGACAGATGGGCCGAGTATTTTGAAGAGTTACTGAACAGACCCAGCCCACCCAACCCCCCAGACATCCAGCCAGCAGAGACCGACCTACCCATCAGCTGTGACAGACCCAGCCGGGAAGAGATCAGAAGAGCAGTGGCATTTTTGAAGAACGGCAAAGCAGCAGGACCAGATGGCATCCCAGTGGAGTCTCTGAAAGCAGACCTAGAGACAACAGTAGAAATGTTGTACCCACTGGAAAGATCTGGGAAGAGGAGGTGATGCCCGCTGACTGGAAGGAGGAGTACCTAATCAAGCTTCCCAAGAAGGGCGACCTCAGCAATTGTTCCAACTACAGAGGAATCACTTGCTGTCAATACCAGGAAAGGTCTTCAACAGGATCATCCTGGAGAGAATGAAGAGCTCCGTTGACCCCCAGCTGAGAGACCAGCAAGCAGGATTCAGGAAAAACCGATCATGTACAGACCAGATCGCCACTCTCCGCATCATCGTGGAACAGTCTCTCGAGTGGAGCTCCCCGCTGTACGTCAACTTTGTGGATTACGAGAAAGCATTTGACACAAAGCTCGTCCGCCTGATCAAGAGCAGCTACGATGGCATGACATGTCGCATGATCCACGAAGGGCAGTTCACCAGGGAGCTCCAGGTCAAAACCGGTGTCAGGCAGGGGTGTTTGCTGTCTCCGTTCCTCTTCCTACTGGCCATAGACTGGCTCATGAAGAGGGCCACTGAGCAGAGAAGAAGCGGAATACAGTGGACACTGTGGACACAGCTTGACGACCTTGATTTTGCAGATGACTTGGCTTTACTGTCCCACACTCGTCAACAAATGCAGGACAAGACCACGAGGCTTGCTGACATCTCGTTACAAGTGGGCCTCACCATCCACAAACAGAAAACAAAGACAATGAGGCTGAACGCAACCAGGGAAGAACCAGTCTTGCTTGCTGGCACCCCATTGGAGGAGGTGGAGTCCTTTACCTATCTCGGGAGCATCACAGACAAAAAAGGCGGCACTGATGCAGATGTCAGAGCACGAATCGGTAAAGCCAGAGCAGCCTTTCTCCAGTTAAAAAAAGTGTGGAGTTCCAGAGAGCTGTCACAACACACCAAAGTCCGGATTTTCAACTCCAACGTAAAAGCAGTTCTCCTATATGAAGCAGAGACTTGGAGATTGACAAAAACCACAGTCAACAGAGTACATATCTTCATAAACAGTTGCCTTAGAAGAATTTTGAAAATCCACTGGCCAGAGAAGATCAGCAACGTCAGACTCTGGGAGAGAACAGAGCAGATAACAGCAGAGAATGAAATTGGGCGAAGAAGATGGGGATGGATCGGTCACAGTCTGAGAAAGCCAGCTTCCAGTATCACTAGGCAGGCATTGTCATGGAACCCCCAGGGAAAGAGGAAAAGAGGCAGGCCGAGAAACACCTGGCGTCGAGACCTCCAAGCAGACACCAAGAGACTGGGAACCACCTGGAGTAAAATCGAAGGAGAAACACAGGACAGGAATCGCTGGAGGTCTCTCGTCGACGGCCTATACCCGGAGAGGGGTGACAGGCGTAAGTAATAAGTAAAAAAATCAGGTGTTCTAACATGAGGCAAGTTTCACTTTCGTCAACCTCCCATGACCCTTGACCGTATTGAGGTGAACCAAATTAGGATGCATAGAAATGTCTTATCATCAACTACCTTTCTGCCAAATTTGGTTAAAAGGTTTTGCAAAAGTCCTGATAAAAACTAAAATTCTACAAAATAAAATAGACATTTTTCACATCACTTGCTGATCTCGTGACCCTTCAAGATTCATTTTTTGAGCACGCCTTGCGCCATTGGCGCATCATTTTCCAAAATGGCCCATAACATTTTGAGCTGAGGTGTCAATGACCCATAGGTACTGTAGGCAACGGGCCCTTCTTTTCACGTATTCCTAAAAGCCCACCCAACCTGCCCCCCCCCCCCCCCCTCCCTTCTTTATTTTCTTGATACTTTGCCTGTTTTGCAAGCGATAGGTGAGAAGGTACTCACACACGTATGTCCTTTATCTCTTTCTTCCCCCTCCCCCCCTTCCCCTTCATTTCTGGAGCGTATAATTTCCCAAAATGGCCCATAACATTTTGAGCTGAGGGGTCAATGACCCATAGGTGCTGCAGGCAACTGGTCCTTCTTTTCATGTGTTCCTAAGTGTCTTCCCCTCTAAACGCCCCCTCCCCCCCCCCCCCCCCCAACTCTTTTTGATATTTTGCCTGTTTTGCAAGCGATAGGTGAGAAGGTGCTCACACGTGTTTGTCCTTTTCTCTCTTTCTCTCCCCCCCCCCCCCCACCCACCCCCCCCCCCCCCCCCACCACATTGTTGAAGTGCGCCCTGTGCCATTGGTGCATAATTTCCCAAAGTGGCCCTTAACATTCTGAACTGAGGGGTCAATGACCCATAGGTTCTGTACGCAACGAGCCCTTCTTTTCACGTGTTCATAAAGGCCCACCCAACCCATCTTTTTTTCTATCTGGCCTTGATCTTTCCAAGTGGTCATCCAAGTTAACATGCACAGGAGGGTATTACCATCAGGTATCTCTGTACCAAGTTTGGGATGGAAGTTGCAAATAGTATTTGAGGGAAAAAAATTTGGGTCAGAAAATGGCTATTTGTGACCTATTTCCTGATCTCTAGTGACCCTTGACCATTCCGAGGTGTCATCCAAATTAGTATGCATAGGATTAGTAGGTCTTACCATCAGGTATCTCTATACTAAGTTTGAGTATGAAGTTGTGAATAGTATTTGAGAAAATACTAATTTTGTTAAAATATGGCTATTTTGGACCTATTTCCTGAGCTCTTATGACCCTTGAATTTTCTGAGGTGTCAACCAAATTATTATGCATAGAAAAGTCTTACCATCGGGTATCTTTGTACCAAAGTTTGGGTTTGAAGTTGTGAACAGTATTTGAGAAAAACAATAAATTTTGTCAAAATATGGCAATTTTTCATCTATTTCTTGATCCCCTGTGACCTTGACCTTTGAGAGGTCACTCAAATTAGAATGTTTAGAAAGGTCTTGCCACAAAGTATCCTTTGGTCAAGTTTGAAGACTTGGGGTTAAATAGTTTCCAAGAAAATGTCGAAGTTAAAGTTTACCACGGACGACCAACGGACGACCACTGGCCCAGAACACAGACTCACTTTTGCTTAGCACATGAGCTAAACAATCAGAAAGAAATGCTTTAGAATTATGATTATCATAATTTATAAAATAAATACAAGGAAAACGCAAAACCAAAGAAAAAATATAACCCTTTGGCTGTCAATTGCACTTTTGTCAAGGTGATTCTCCTACGGAACCACCTTGACAAAACGTGCTATTGAAAGCAAAAGGTTAAAATGATGAATTGCAAATTTCTCCCCATTTATTAACAATGCATTAAAAACAATGGAAACAAATCAGCAACAGACACACAAACCTTCCCTTCTGACGGCAAATCAAGACACAGCTGAAAATAACACCATTGCTCGTCAACGAAAACTCAAACGGGAAAGCTGATTATATATGGTTACATTTTGCTTAATGTGCAACAAAGGTAAGCGAAGAAAGGTGTTGGTGACAAATCTAGTAGTGCTGAATATATGGCAAACAAGAAAATAAAGTCTACTAGTACAGTCGAATCCCCATTGTGTGCAGGTCTGTATTTGGGGGCCTTACAGCATTGTGCTATAAGCATAAGATTTAAAATCAGACTAGCACACACATATGCCCCTTGCCTTTTCATGCAGTGACAGTGAGTTTGCAAGCTACTTGGTTTTCAAAAGGTCAGCCTGCACTAGCATATATATCCGTTTACACTTACAGTGTATTATTAACAGCACAGATGCATTACACCTATTTCATGCCATCCATGACAAAGTAAGCACAAGTCAGCCTCAGTATTACATGCTCCAGGATACCACAGTATCCGATAAAACGTGCACAGGTCTTTGGCTCCCAGAGACATGCATGGTAAGCAAAAGGTCTTTGAGTCAATGTCAGACACAGCTGGCCTGCATACAGCTGTGTGCGGGCCAGCTAAGGCTGACAGTGTCCCAAAGACATTCTGCTCATCACGCATCCCCATGGGAGCCAGAGATCTGCGAGTGTTACTGTTATATCAGATACTGTGGTATCCTGGGGTGTGTGGTTGTTCTTCACATGTCTACAATTCTTTGTAAATTCAGCACTACAATAACACAATAGTGAATAACACAGTCTTTATGTCTCCTGGAGAATATCAGGGTAGAGCTCAACCCTTTGCGTGTGTTGGTAGCGGTTTTAGTAGCAATGATAGCTGTAGGAATTAAGACTAAAACCGCTACCGACACACAAAGGGTTAATCTTTTACTGCCTATACATTTCCTGCCCATAAGAATACTGAGTTGTGTGCTCACAATAACATAGCCTACCAACACACAACATAGAAAAGATAGAGAAGCTTGAAGGTCAGTTTCAACTGAGAACGAAGTGAGCGTATGATATATCAAAAGGGAAAAAAACCTGGTGAAAATGTTCATTTTCAAGATGTATTCAATTTAAAGTTTGTTTTAACTAGTTGTGCTCTTGGCTCCCATAAATCATGAAACACAAATATGGTAAAATCATCGCTTTAAAGACCATACTTTAAAGACCGGCAGGAGGCAAAGAACATCACGTGCCCCTGCGGATGCGGGGGCACATGAGGTTCTTTACCTCTTGCTGATTCACAAACCGACAAAGACATAACATTGTCATGAGCCCCCTAGTGCTAGTGCAAGATGCCAAGAGTAACTTCAGACCTCAGGGTGCTAAGCTAAAATCTGGCACATTTCTTATTTTATCATGACCAATCAATCTTCTGTTTTGCAGGCGATTTTGCGTAAGTAAGAAAAGTAGTCAGGACCTTTTTTTTAAATATCTGACGAAACATCAGATATACATGTATATATAACAAAAAAGGTTCTGACCCCTTTTTCTACAGAAACACTTTACTTAGCAGTAGTTTGTATACATAACCAAAAAAAAATTGTGAGCAATTTGTCATTCTAAGTTCATTAAGGTTTTTCAGGGCGGAGTACAATCAGATAAAACAGAACAAGATGAAGATTTCACCCCAAAGTCTACCGCATTGTTTTGAGCTCACATGCATGCGTTTTTCTTTTAGAAACATTCTAATTTGATTCTGTTTTTAAGCTTATCCTTGTGATTCATCTCTCTCCACCTTAACACCCCCCCCCCCTCCCCCCCCCCCTCCCCCCCCCCTCAACAAATCCGCATGGCAATGGCACACACAAACACAGACGGCAGACACAGGGCGCTTCCTAGTCCTACCAGTTATACGTTCTGTGGGCTGGCGTAGCCACAGCCATTTTGAAGAACAAGGTGGGATGGCCCATGCCCACAAATCCTCTTCTGTATGAGCTTGCATGCGTTTTCCACCTTTCCCACAATACGTTTGCAAACATCATAACAAAACTAGAGAGACTGTCTTCCTAAATCAAGGAGAGCGTTGTGTCAGCTCATAAATATGTAAAAACACTTACGTGCTGGTGTTTTGCATTACTCATGAACATTGTATAAAACACCAACGCGTTTGCTGCTTTTACGTCACCGTCTGGTTCTTCTGTTGAAATCGAGGAACCTAACTTATAGCAGTTAATTTTTATTTTTGAAAAAGATGAAGAGGTACAAAGCTGGCTAATGAACTCATCCAATGTCTTTCTACATATCCCAAATTTCAAGTGCATATAATAAAAATTACGGACTCCAATGTGGGTCAACCGACTTTCTGTAAACGGTCATTTAACTCTTTAATAAGACATCCAATTTCAGTTTGCTCGGATGGGCACCTAGACACCCCTTGAATGAAGCATTTCCTCTATTTTCAAGCTTGTATGTAAGCCAGCTTCGAAGTACGTTCAACAGCAAGGTTAGAGTAGCTAGACATTACGTCATTTTGATCTTGTTACTTTTTTACCACAATCTGAGGACTGCCCACCTGTTAATTCAATTCAAAAACTTTATTGTGTCAGTCTGGCCGACAAATTTTCTTTCGTTGGGATCACATGCGCACGTACGGTTTCAGCCAAGCCACATTGTGACAATTTCTGGCCTGAGCCCCCCCCCCCCCCCCCCCCCCCCCACCCCATCCCCCTCCCAGCGACAAAAAACCCAAACAAAAACAAAACACACACACAACCCACCACATGACCACAGTGTCAGTGGTATAGGAGTAAGTCTGCCACTTGCAAGATGCCACTGCAATATCTGAGGTGCAAGTTCCTCGACGGCGTCAACAGGGAGAGAGATACGCTAGTTAACAAACTCCTCATTTAGGAGACCCTGACGGATGACCGAGGGTACAAAGCTGCCCTTGTAGCATTTGGTTTTAACAAGAGGGGCCTTGAACCTACGGCCAGACGGGAGCTTTTGAAGGTGCTTAGAAAGGCAGTGGGAAGTGTCAGCTGCCAGCTTCAGGCCCTGGTGTATTATTCTCGTCCTGTAGAGGCCATCAAGGCTCTCCAACCTGCCCCCAACGATTTTCTCACGAAGTCTTTATGTCTTTTGCAGTCTACTGAATGGGCTACGACCAGCCTCATCCTAAAATCTACCGTATTTTCAATACGTTATACTTAGACAAAAATGCAAGTTACCATTTTAATCTTCAATGGATTTTATCCGGCCCGACAAGTAGACTTTAGACGTAACAGACTGCCAGAGAACCACACTGGCTAGATAACCATACCTGGCTGGTATCGGTAGAAATCGTGGCTGCTTTGTTGTTCAGCTGCTGTATTTTCTCCTCTACTTCTGGCTCTGGCTTTGTTCGCAGGTAATCGGGCACCAGGTCATGATTGCACGACATTACTCTCCCCTCCGTTAATTTCTGCAGCAAAACAGTTTGGCTTTAACTCCTTCGCTGCCACTTTTCTGTTTTTGAAATCTTTGTTTGAACATTCAACGACCAAAAGCCACAACCAGCAAAGGAACATGTATCCAAATTCATTTCAGCTGAAGGCATAAATCTTTATGAGCCCCCACAGTCGACGGGGCCCATGAGGATCTATGTCTCTTGCAGTTAGATTGAGTTCACTTTTTCTCTGCAGTGAAGGGGTTAATCCACTTGTGCTTTAAGTCACTGGTCCTGTATACAGTACCAGTCGCTTCATGCACATGAGGATTAAAGCTCAAAAAAGTATTTGACAAAAAGTAATATTTTGTAAAACCAAGTCAATTTATTTTTTACAGTCATCAAGCTATTCTGACACCATTCAGCTATTACAGTCAGTGCATATAGTGTGTCAGGACTCACTGGATGGTTTAAACTAAAATGGAGTTTGTGCTCTGAAAATAAAAGTATGTGGGGGAACATTCCATTTTCCAACAATTTTCTATAATGCTAAACCACAAACCTCAAGGTGTGGATCAGGATCCTGACAAAGAAGGATAGGAAAAAGCACATAATTCCTCAGCGGTGGCATCTTCTCTGTCCTCAGAAGCTGTTTCAGTGAGTTCAGCTGGCCAGACAGTAGAGCAAAATTATCCAGGGCTGATGGCCTGTAGCAAAAAGGAAAGTTACTGAACTAATGAAGTGTTTATGAAGTGTTGAAGGCAGCTGAATTGGCCAGCAACCACCATTTCCTTATGAGGGGGGAGGGGGTGGTGGTGGGAGTGAGGGGGTGTGAGGGAGAGAGGTTGGGAGGGGTAGGGAGAGAATTAGTGTGCTTGCGTGTGTGCTAGACACAGAGTTGAGAGAGAGAGAGAGGTCATTAAACAGTACAGTGTGTGCCTGTGACTGACATTAAAGTGACCTGCTGCGTGCAATAAAAAAGTAATAGTTTGCAATATCTGCTTAAAAAAGATTTTAGTATGTATCACAATAATCCTGGACAGTAGAACTAACTAAACTGATGGCAGTTTGAATGTTGTCAATTGAAACGCTTCTCCTTTGTATGAAGGAGAGTTCCATCGACGCATACCAGGAGCAGCAGAAGATCTCTATACGTGTGCCCAATCGCGTGAATTGTGAAAAGGTTAGAAAAGTCTCAGCTGAGACAAGGCAACAATGAGAACGCTTTATATTGGTAAATTTTAGCAACCAAAGCCGTTCCTGGAGCAGATTCATTAAATAATGCCTCCAATGTGTCAAACTTCTGTGTCTGTGTTCTTAGTTCATTTTAATTTTTCATTGTCAATTTTTGTAGCCAATTATTTTTCATAACTGACTCCGTAGCATTTGGAGGAGAATTGAAGAGAATATCCACAAAATCAGTAGGTAGGTCTGTATTACAAGTACATGCATCACCGTTTCTAGCCTTGTTGATCATTGTTGATGTTACAGGAATAAGAGATGTACTCACCTGTGTGGTATTGAGTTGTTTGAAAAGAAAATATTTTCACTTTTAATATGTCGAACTTGAAGTCCTGAAAGTCGTTCAGTTGGGTGGAATTTCCCTGAGTCATTGAATTGATTCAAGTAAATTTCCAGAGAAAAAAATACAACTAGTAGCATATTCTTAAATAGTTGCTTTCAGAGGTGTACTTACTGATGTTACTGGCAAAGTGCTTCGTATTAACCCATTTGGCCCTGACGCTCTACAAGTTGGAGATGGATCTACCATGATAATTCAAGGGTAGTGCCAGATTAGCTTAGCACCTTCAGGCACCAAGCTAATCTGGCACTAGCCTTGAATTATAATGGTCGATCCATCTCCTGCCACTGGTACATAGCCGTTAAGTGACACCTCCCAAAATTCAGAAATGTGGCTGTGGTTTTAAATAGGTAAAAAAAATATCACTGATGTGTAGTCTTTTCTCATTTGAGAGATTCATTTTAGGTGTGGGAGAATTTTGTTGTGCTTTTGTAAGGAAACATTTTCAATTTAATTTTTATCTCATTAGAGGAGTGTTGTGTGTTATGAAAATGATTTTGGGCTGTAGACGACTAACATCTTGACAATTTGACATATCAGCAAAGGGTTTGCATTTTCATTGTGACTCTTCAAACGACGTTTGACCTCTACTCAGGAGGTGCTTTAACTCAATCGAGACATGCTGCCTTCGGATATACGGCATAAGCCACGTATCAGGAGGCGGCACGTCTTGAATGAGTTAAGTCTTTTCTTTGCTGCAGGCTGTCGAACACTTTTTCCAGATGTAACTGAGTGCCGAAACACCGCACAAGGGTTTAACTATGCGTGCAGAGCGCAATCAAACAATAATTGGTTCATGTGTCTAACCCTATAAAAATGTCTGTTTAGCCTTCCTGATGGAAAACTGAAACATGAAGCAGTAGTTCAGTAATTCCTATTTATGTCCCCTTTGCACATGTAGTGATCTGGGACAAGTGCAGCAGTATGGACTGGTCCCAACCTAGTCGAACAACACACAACAAAACGCATGGTTGTTTTACCATGTATGTTTTGCAAACGACACAAGGGGAACAACCCGGCTGCCGATACCCTTGCACTTTTTTAAGTTAACAAGGGCAACAACCCATTGCCAGCGTTCTGTGACCCAGATGGAGAACAATGTGACCCTGTCACACAGTCATATATAGTTGAGAATTGTTTCTGTGTGTGTATGTGTGTGTGATTTGATTGAGTGCCAATAGGTGGTCACACATTGAGGACCGACACAATACAAAACAAAGTTATGAACAGAAACCAGTGTCACGGTGAATTGAATTCTACTTGATATGACAAATAAATCTACTGAAGCAAAAGATAGGTAATGCATTGGTTTTTAAGAAATTGGCAAAAGAACGCGAAAGTATGTCAGGTGTCGGACATCAAACCTTACACAAAAACCTTGCTGTTTTCCTAAATATTCCCTCACAATAAAACCTTTTTCTGTGCATATTACAAAGGGGAGATCTCCTTATAGATAATCTGTCTTAATTCAGTGAAATTGTGTTGTACATTGTTAATCAGTGATATCATTTTGATGTAAGGCCCGGTGTCTGACACCAACCAAAGTATAAATATAAACTTTTTCTCCTACTGTCAATATGTTGCCAAAGTCAAATGACAAGACACACAAAAGTACATGCACACACTAAAAAAAAACTCCACACCAGTCATAACATTTCAAATTAACTGTATTAACAAAAGAATAATGGCAGCAAAGAGTTTTCAGTCAGACATCAGCCTTACATTAAGTAATCAGACTCTGCATTTGGAGGCAGGATGTCTTGTGCGACATACTGAAACGTTAAAGATACAAATGAAAAATGTATTTTTCTTTGATAAAACAAAATCAGAAGTCCCACCCCCACCCCTTTATGACAAATAAGTCTTTGCCCGAAAATCAACATTCGGTAAGAAACGATTTTCGTTGCCCTACATTCATCCATTACTACATAACTTCTCTCGGCCTAAAGCAAACAATACACACTCACTCATTTTCTTTTGTTTTCGTCAGGTAAATGCATTCACCAAAAGAAAAATCGTAGTTTAAGCCTTCAACATGCAACAAACTGGTGTCGAACATTAAACAGGTGTCGGACACCAGGCTTTCAATTTTCTTACTGTGGGCATACTTCAGCAGGCTCCACGTGTAGACGCACGCTTCCTTCAATCAATAAATCAAATATGGTGTCTTGTGATCTTCAATGAGTCATGTAAAAATCTGGATCCGATTTTCTTTTCAATTTTCGTAAAATTGGCGGAAATGTCGGACATTTCTTACTGAATATTTTGATAATTTTTAAAGAAGAAAATTTCACGGAGATTCGAGTTTTCATCAAGCCTCCTTGGTGCTGATCTTGTGGAACGGTATTTGAGCTCACTATTTTTGATGAACTGGTAATCTCTAACCAAAACGCTGCCTCACTAAACAGATCGATTCGACCGGCGAAGATCTTACCGAGTGACCCTGGTGTCCGACACCATGTGTATTTTTCATCAAATCATCTATGTCGGGATGTATTTCGCAACAACAATAATAATAATAATTACGGTATTTATAATGTGCTTATCTTATAATAATTATAACTCCAAGCACGCACTCACAACTCGCGCACGCATGCGCACGCTTCAGACACTGACTCACGTACCACAAATAGTGAAAAACATTACGACAGTCTGCTTAGGGTGGGGAGTGTGGTGGTATAGTGCTAGAACTGTTGAAAGAGGTGAGTTTTGAGAGCGGACTGGAAGGAGGAGAGAGAGCGTTTCTGATGGAGAGAGAGTGGGAGAGTGTTCCAGGTGGATGGACCGTATACTGAGAAGGAGCGGGGGTCGAAAGTGCTGAGTTTGGTGCGGGGGATGTGGAGGCGGAGAGGGTCGGAGGCGGAGCGAAGGGAGCAGGGAGGAGTGTAGGGGTGAAGTAAGTTTGAGAGATAGGCGGGAGCGCAGTTGTTCAGGGTTTTGTAGCAGAGAGACAGAATCTTGTATTGGATGCGTTGGGGGATGGGAAGCCAGTGAAGGAGTTTGAGCAGAGGAGTGATGTGGTCGGATTTTTTTTAACACATCTTTATGCTGTGTTAGAAGCAGTTTTACAAAATCTTGAGGTAGGTGTCAGTTACTTCCAGCGTTTCACAATATGGTTTGGCAGTGTCTTTTTCTGATGCCAATATTTCAGCTCATTTTCCACATGTTTTTGGATCATACGTTAAAAATATTGCCAGCTGCTGTATACTTCAGCCTTTTTCAGGGTGGAGAACAAGCTCCAGTAAAAAATCTCTGAAAAGTGGCCGGGGTCCAGGGGCCACCTAGGCCCCGGTGGGGTTCAGTGGCAAAGCCCCGGTAGGGGGCCCAGCCCCCCCTGGAAAATAATTGATATTTTCATTTTCTGAGGTAAATATTCTGGCTTCTTGTGAGAGATAGCACACAGAAAAGGCTCAAATCTGACTACATGCAAACTCAAAATTACAGAGTAAAATACATCATCAAAGGGTCTCCCCGGTTAATCACTCATGAAACACACGACATGGTAGGCTATTGACTTGATTAGTATCACAATAGACTAACAATGGCCGACACAGAGGACTGAACTTCCGGTCAACCGCCAAATGCTCAACATCTTTCAACCACTGTAATCAAGTGATGAGTATTTATTATTTTAATTTAGAGTAAGCCTTATATTGGGCAGTGCATACAACGTTACACTGGCGGGCGCCACGTAACGTTCTGTGACGAGAAAGTAAAAGCTAGACACGGACCTAAACTCGTCCAATTTTGAACCCGGATCGAGACTTGGGAAAATGTGTTTCGCGAATTTTTCTCGGAACTCTATTTCATTTTCTAAGAAGTGACCTACCTTTCTTCGGAAAATCATGGATCCGAGGAGAGTTCTCCACCCTGATACTTACAGTATTATGTATTTCTTTTATCACATACACCACAGCCACACCAACACAGGTTGTTTTTTGAAAATAGTTTGAAAAGGAAAAGTGTTACCCCTGTCACATCCACCTTTTGGCACTCAATCATTTATAAGCACGTTACACAAATAATTGCCACAGTGTGACATGAGGTCTACATATAAACTAGACTTCCTACTTGGCTTATTGATTCCAAAACAAACACAATAAGCAGGACAAATCAATGTTTACATTCTATTCATAGAGCACAAAGAAATTTGCACATATTTTCCCCTTTCGTTTATAAACAAACAAACAAAAACACCAACACAAGTAAAACAAGAAAGGCAAAGCCATTATGGCTCATGACACGTGTATGACCTATTTACATGTGTGACCTTTGTGACATGGGCTGGCTTCTGCAGCAACAAAATCCATGTTTTCTGAAAATGTAGGCATTTTTCACACATTGACAACCCCCCTGACCCTTGACCTTTGTGATGAGTTGACTAAATTAGTATGCATAGGAAGGTCTTATCATCACTTATCTTTGTGTCAAATTTGGTTGAAAAAATTGCAAAAATGTTGATAATACCTACAATTTTCTTTAAAAAATGGCATTTCACACACATTTGCTAGCCTCTTGTGACCTTTGACCTTACCGAGGTGTCATCCAAATTAGTATGCATAGATAGCTCTTAACATCAGGTATCTCTGTACCAAAGTTGGGTTTGAAGCTGTGAATAGTATTTGAGAAAAAACATCTTTGTCAAAATATGGCTATTTTTTACCTATTTCCTGTGCTCTTGTGACCCTTGACCCTTCTGATGGATCAACCAAATTAGTGTGCATAGAAAAGTCTTCCCATCAGGTATCTCTGTAGCAAGTTTGGGTTTTAAGTTGTGAATAGTATTTGCGAAAAAAATCTTTTGTCAAAATATGGCTATTTCGGACCTATTTCCTGAGCCCTTGTGACCCTTGACCTTTCTGAGGGGTAATCCAAATTAGAATGCATAGATAGGTCTTACCATCAGATATCTCTGTAGCAAGTTTGGGTTTGAAGTTGTGAACAGTATTTGAGAAAAAAAAACATCTTTTGAAAAAAATATGGCTATTTTTGGCATTTTTCACACATTGACACCCCCCCCCCCCCCCTCTCCCCGACCCTTGTGATGAGTTGACTAAATTAGTATGCATAGGAAGGTCTTATCATCACTTATCTTTGTGTCAAATTTGGTTGAAAAAATTGCAAAAATGTTGATACCTACAATTTTCTTTAAAAAAGGGCATTTCACACACATTTGCTAGCCTCTTGTGACCCTTGACCTTTCCAAGGGATCAACCAAATTAGTATGCATAGAAAGGTCTTACCATCAGGTATCTTTGCACCAAGTTTGATTTTAAAGTTATGAATAGTATTTGAGAAAAAATAAATAATGTCAAAATATAGCTATTTTTGACATATTTCCTGATCCCCTGTGACCTTGATCTTTGTGAGATTGGATTGTACATTGCTTAACGTCCCGACAGCAACAAGGCTTTCTCAGGACGTGCCTGCACTGCTTGTGAAAAAAATAATAAACAAAATATTGAATGTATGTCGCCAGCCAGTCCAATACGTTAAATAAACCTACGATATGGGGCCTAAATAAAGCTAAGACCATTTAGCAACACACATCCAATATCAAGAGCTACAGGCAGCGCAGACAGTAGGGAGGGTTTAAAATAGGAAAATACAGGTGAATGGACCAAGGGTAGACAGAAACACGTGCCCCAGAATAGAGAGGAAAACCCACCCTGTGGGGCTGACCAGGGTGACCCTGGGAACTAAAAAATACCTAACCCCACCCAAGTCCCCCAGGGCAGACCCGGGTGGGGGCTTTGTGAGAGGCCACTCAAATTGGTATGTTTAGAAAGGTCTTGACACAAAGTATCCTTGGGCCAAGTTTGAAGGCTGTGGCTTGAATAGTCTCTGAGAAAATGACAATGTTAACGTTTACCACGGACGATGGTGGGCGCACGGACGGACGGATGACCAATGGCCCAAAACATACTCACTTTTGCTGCGCACGTGAGCCAAAAAAAAACTCAACCAAAAAATTTACTTAACCAAATTACTGACAAGGTGAGGGTGCAGATAAGTCGAACAATACAAATTCCCCTGCAGATTTGCCTTAACCCTTATCATTCGGAATACACCAGTGTGTGAAATAAGTTTGACTAAAATAGTTCAAAGGTAGTGCCAGAATAGCTTGGCGCCTCTAGGCGCCAAGCTATTCTGGCAGCACCCTTGAACTAAAGCCATTGGTCTATATCCTTATCTGTAAGTACTATAATGCAGCTTGCATATGGCAGTGTACAAATTTGAAGCTTTTAGCCTCAGTATGATATGGGTTAAGCATATGTGACCGTACCTTATTGCGTGTCAGGGCTGAAGAAGACAAATAACAAAAAATTAATTTGTATTTTGATTATTCGGAGAAATAAATGGATGTGACTCACCAGTTCATGGTTTCATATTCTGTTTCTAACTTGGCCAGAAAGGCTGCCATCTGGTTTTTCAAATCCTGAACCTTGGCAATCAACCCATCCAGTGATGCTTCCAGCTGTTTCTCTTCTTTCTGGAAAACAAAATGTAAAGGAATTTATGTCTTTGGGCCTCAAGTGCTGCCATCTGTCAAGAAATCTTTGTTTTGTGAAAGATACCATCAGCCACAACAGTTGCAACGTTAACCTTTCCACTGCCCATAAAAGTTGAACACCACTCAACTGCTAGACATAGATCCTCATGAGCGCCTGCAGTTGCAAGGGCTCATGAGGATCTAAGCTTCCTGCTGATCCCAGTTTGTAAATTGTATTCATGCTTCTTTGATAGCTGGTAATTTTTTAGGTTGAACTGACACAGATTTCCAAAATACAATCTACATCCACTGGCACTGAAGGGGTTAACATTTAAAGCCCTAAGATGATACAAAAGCATGTGGACTGACCATGATATTTCGCGGGTGATTTTACAATAGCTTGATGCCTCGTGATCTGCCTCCAGAACTGTAATGTGGATCTAAAAATAAAATTGATGATTTCATCCTCCAGGCCTAATAGGTTATAATAACCCAAGGATTGTGTTTGTTCAAGGGATAGGTTCAGGTCTGTATCAAAATATGCGTGTCTTATTCAGAATGTGCCGGCCCTTTGTGCGAGCTCTGCATGTGCTGTGTGCAAAATTCAGGTCACAGTTCGACACTTCATCAATAAAATAAGCATAGAGGTCACATCAAAGCTCCAAACGCTGGCTGTGATGTTTCGGCACAGTGACTAAAACCTCCAAACAAAACAAGTGAAGTAAAACAGTCACATGTATCACAGTGTTTGAGAAAGTAATCCATTTCAAAATTCAAACTTCCCACCCGTCAGTTAAATTCCCCGCTCCGAGTGGAGGCGGATCCAATCCCAGCACTTGTCATCAGCCCGAGTCTAAACACAGCCCATGCCGATAACGCACAAGTTTGCAAAGTGGGCTTATTTGACAGCTGTCAGGTGCAGCATCCAGAATGTCTAGAGGTTCTTGTCAATGGACGCAACGGATCTAATAAGTAAAACTCTATCTGTGAACTGTTCCTTTTAAATTTTATGTATAGGGAAATAAATATGACCAAAGATAAAATAAAATATGAAAGTGCAATTACAGACTTTCTGTTTCGATAAAATTACTCCTTAAATGCAGCAAGAAAGAACAAAGATAATTAAGATAAACACCAATGACAATAATATTTTGATAATGCCATTCTATTATTAGACTATATTCTCAGAAAAGTATAATGTATGTGCAGTAGCTTTTGATTGTTGATTTTAATGTTTTGGCGTTGTCAAGATGACTTCTCATTGCTGCTCTGAAATTCATCACTACTGTGCTACATTCATACGTCCGTTGCTAATACAGTCCAGTATAGGTATAGTGTATCTGGAGTTGAAAGTTCTACTTAAGATTTTCGTGTGAGTTAATACTCTCAACAGTTGCCCATGTGTCAGCATACAGAAAGGATCACAGAACGGAGATTGATTGATTGATTGTACATTGCTTAACGTCCCGACAGCAACAAGGCTTTCTCAGGACGTGCCTGCACTGCTTGTGAAAAAAAAACAACTAAACAGAACATTGAATGTATGTCGCCAGCCGGTCAAATACGTTAAATAAACCTAACACATGGGGCTAAATAAAGCTAAGACCATTTAGCAACACACATCCAATATCAAGAGCTACAGGCAGTGCAGACAGTAGGGAGGGTTTTAAAAAGGCAAATACAGGTGAATGGACCTCGGGTAGACAGAAACACATGCCCCAGAAAAGAGGAAAACCCACCCTGTGGGGCTGACCAGGGTGACCCTGGGAACTAAAAAGTACCTAACCCCACCCAAGTCCCCCAAGGCAGACCCGGGTGGGGGACAGAACGGAGACTGCTGTGCTGAGCATCCTGGATAGTCTGCTAGTGAAGGCTTGTCTCTCTCATTGCTCTGCTGGACCTCAGCGCAGCATTCGACACGCTCGATCATTCTGTTTTGCTGAAGAGGTTAGAGGTGGCCTTTGGCATCCGTGGTACAGCCCTGGCCTGGTTCACTTCATACGTTAAGGATCGTTCTCAGGCTGTGAATGCTAATGGCCAGCTATCTGCTTCTTGTCTTTTGTTGTGTGGAGTCCATCAGACAGAGCTCCGTATTAGGGCCTGTTTTGTTCACTTTATATTCACAACCTCTGTCTGATGTATTTGCCGCCCATGAGTGTGATTTTCACAAGTATGCTGACGATACTAAATTGTCAAAAAGTAGCGCACCTAGCCATTTCAGCTCCGCTAAAATGAGCGTACAGTGTTGTATAGACGACGTCCTGTCCTGAACGACTAGCAACAAACTTAAGGTTAACACTGACAAAACCAAAGTCATGCCTGCTGGCTCTCAGTCTCGCCTTGGTCTCATTGACAGCGAGTTCACTTACAGAACTGTGTCAAATATCTGGGTGTGAAAATTGATTCAACGCTCTCCATGCATGATCATATCAGTAGTGTCTAGCTGGGCTGGTTTCCTTGAGCTGTGCAGAATTTCTTCCCTCAGACCGTATCTCACAGAAAGTGCGGCTTCAAGATTTGTAAATGCATTCATTATGTCCAACCTCGATTATTGCAATTTTGTACTGGCAGGTTTACTGGCAAACCAGATTTCACGCTTGCAGATGATTCAAAACAATGCGGCGCATCTCATCTTGAAGAAACGAAAGAGAGACCTCTACGCCTCTACTGAAGCAGCTGCACTGCTGCCCATAAAATTCCGCTGCCAGTACAAAATAGCAATTTTTGCCTATCTGCATTTTGACGGATCTCTCCCGCTGTACCTTTCTGCCAAGCTGTCTGTTTATCAGCCATCACGCACCCTCCATTCCTCCAGTGAGAAACTTTTTAAAATCTCGAAGCTTAACATGAAAACTGTCGGGGAGCGTTCTTTCATCTTTTTAGCCACAAGTGTGTGGAACTCGCTGCCAATTGAAATGCGGAATATGCCCACAATGTCACAGTTCAAAGCTCACTTAAAGACTTGTCTTTTCTGTCAGGCATTTAACATTTAGCTCACCTTTAGCTAACTGTTGACTGACTGCCTTTTATTCTGATTTTAGAGGGGTGGTTTAAAGTAGTGTATAATTGTGCATGTGTCTGAGAGAGAGGGTGTGCTGTTGTGCACGCACAGTGAGTCCAGTGTTTTCCTGGAGAACAGCGCTATACAAGAACTATTTATTATTATTATTATTATTTATGTGTAAAATGTCAACAACAGTATGAAACTGTCGTTTGTTCGCAATACCAGAGGACAGCAATTATGTGTCTTGATGTTTCAGTGACTGAGATTGGGATTTACATTACACAAATTAATATACACGAAAACAGTCTAAATGTTTATTGTTTTATTGCTGTACCAATACATGATCCTCTACAGACAACAAAAGTTCCATTTTGTTTGGGCTTTTCAGAACTTTTAAAAACACGGCTGACCAAGCAAATCAATCACAGAAAATGAAAAAAAAAAAAAATAGGGTTTCATGAGAATCTGTCTCTGGCCCTCAAATTGTGGACACATTCATGACCAAAAACAAAACAGAAATGTATCATAACACACTATCTGCCTGTTTGTCATCGGCTGTTAATTGACCTCTGCCCTGACATCAGTTGGCACTCTGGGGCAGCTGTGTTGCCTAAACATAGCACAGCTGAGTCATTCTCATCCCTTGTCAGTCAGATATGCAACTTATAGCCTATTGGGGTGTCCACTAATTGATTACCATCTGGTAAATATTGATTTTGAACTTACGTCTTTAACTCCGAGTTGCTTGGCACCTATACTAATGACTCAGTGAGGCACCAAGATCACCCTTGACTTGCAAGGACTGAGCTGTGTGACACAGAAACATATAGCTGGATGTGGATTATTATTTAGCAGGATGCTGCCATATATACCTCATATTTCCTAGCCCACCCCATCCCTCATAAGCCGATTGTGGACAGTGATTGCTTGCATTTCCCAAACCCTAACACATAAGGTGATTGCAGATAGCAATCTCCTCAACCACACCTACCCTTCCCCATAGAATTTAATAGAGACAGTATGTGTTTGTTACTACAATTCAGGTTTAAGATGTGTTGTGTACGTGTTAGGCCTTGGCCTTATTATATTGTTTTACAATTAATACTTTTGCTGGTGTATATATGATAATGTAAATAAATCTTGGTACTTCATTTCCATCTCATGATTCTCAGCCTGAGCGAGAGAGAAAGACTGAGATTGTGAAGGTGAGCAGCGAACATGCGCATATTGGTAACTCAGAGACACTTACATTAACAGCTGCAGAAACGAACATGGACTTGAGCGCTCACTGTCACAGAAAGTGCTCAGCGAACACCAGTCATTAGGTTTTTATACTGTGGTAGGTCCACTGCGTAGGCTAACCATTCCCGATCACCACTGCACCAGAAGACGTCAAAATCTAATTGCAGACTGTGCTGGCAACTTATAAACAAAGGTAGACACACAGAGAAGCGCATTCGAGACCAGTGCAGTCGTTCGTGTGGAATACCCTACTCCACATCAATCTCCAGTCCTCCCCGAGAACACAAAAGCGATACGGACTAAATGGGCACTAACGTATTAGACATAGCTTGGGTCATGAAGATGACCACAGAGCACAGACGAAGTGGAATACAGTGGACACTGTGGACACAGCTTGACGACCTCGATTTTGCAGACGACTTGGCATTACTGTCCCACACTCATCAACAAATGCAGGACAAGACCACGAGGCTTGCTGACATCTCGTCCCAAGTGGGCCTCACCATTCACAAACAGAAAACAAAGACAATGAGGCTGAACACAACCAGGGAAGAACCAATCTTGCTTGCTGGCACCCCGTTGGAGGAGGTGGAGTCCTTCACCTATCTCGGGAGCATCATAGACAAAAAAGGCGGCACTGATGCAGATGTCAGAGCACGAATCGGTAAAGCCAGAGCAGCCTTTCTCCAGTTAAAAAAAGTGTGGAGTTCCAGAGAGCTGTCACAACACACCAAAGTCCGGATTTTCAACTCCAATGTAAAAGCAGTTCTCCTATATGGAGCAGAGACTTGGAGATTGACAAAAACCACAGTCAACAGAGTACGGACCTTCATCAACAGTTGCTTTAGAAGAATTTTGAAAATCCACTGGCCAGAGAAGATCAGCAACGTCAGACTCTGGGACAGAACAGAGCAGATAACAGCAGAATGAAATTGGGCGAAGAAGATGGGGATGGATCGGTCACAGCCTGAGAAAGCCGGCTTCCAGTATCACTAGGCAGGCATTGTCATGGAACCCCCAGGGAAAGAGGAAAAGAGGTAGGCCGAGAAACTTCTGGCGTCGAGACCTCCAGGCAGATATCAAGAGACTGGGAACCACCTGGAGTAGAATCGAAGGAGAAGCACAGGACAGGAGTTGCTGGAGGTCTCTCGTCGACGGCCTATACCCGGGTAGGGGTGACAGGCGTAAGTAAGTAAGTAAGTATTAGACAGTCCGTTCTGACTATCTAATAACAAGCCGCCTACCAAGTCAGGTTACAAACTTACAGTCTTCTTCTTTTTGAAGCAGAAGAACAAGAATTTACAGTCTTATAATCGTTCGGCAACAACTGTTTCGTTGAAAAATCAGGACGAATTTTACGTTTTTCCGTCCGATGCAGTTTCCCTGATAATTGTTTTAAGTTATCCATAACGCATTACTTACAGACTGTGTAGCCTGCATAATGTTAGGCTTTAATCAGCGTTGCCTCCGTCAGATCGAAACCCAGGTCTGGCGTGTAACGGAAGTACGCTGATCTACACGCTCATGCTGCGCATGGGCGAAAAGGGCTTACGTTTCCGACCAATCAAAAGTCCGCCATCTTTGCATTCAGCAAAATTTGCCAATTTTCCAGGGTAAGCGTTGGCAAGATATGATTGTTTCTATGGGCTACATGAGTGTAATATATCGGAGGGAAAGGAAAGAAATTCGCTGCCTTTAGTGTTTCAATCCAGATTGATTGTTTTTGCTCGCACCTGCGGGCACACATATTCTATTCTTTGTTCTCATTGGTGGGGCAGCCCCAGAAAAATGATTGGGCGTGCATATCTGACCAATTTATTGGTCCAAAGTTGCTCCAATGTTTACCGTCTTGGTATATCTCTCATGCGGTTCGGGGGAAGTTTACAAACTTTCAGTGTTGTTGTGATGTGAAAAGCAGTGATGTAGAACAATTCGACAAACCATTAATCAGTCGGGTTGACCTCATATACAGTCATGATAAAACATTCTACGGTTTAATTCCGATTTATTGCTGTTACAGGAACAGACAGAGTAAAACACCCTATCAATTTATCTTTCATGTTATTTCCCCGCTTACACGGCTTCTCAGTTGTAATGAGTGTGTCAGTTTATTGATCTACATTTTAAGTCTAATCAGGGGTATGATGATCTCCCCACATGTATGCAAGACTTATTATATTAACATACATGTGCTTTTGTTTAAAACAATATTATTTTTAAAAAAAAACAGCATTTTGTCTACTCTACCAAAAGATGTTTCATATGTACTCTAAATTTCAACTGTTCTTTCAGATTCTCCAATTTTGAATGCTGGGAATCATGGCAGAAGCACCTTTCACCTCTGGGACCTCAGCTGAAGCTCAGCAGTTGCTGAATGATTTCTGGCCAAATGCAGTCATGCAGATCAGACATCTTACCAATGTCAGTCAAACTTGTTATTCATTGACAAGTATGTCTTGCTGTCAAACCTGTTTCATGTCCACCTCCCCCTCCCTCACCTCCCCCTCCCTCAACCTCCCTTCCCCCCCCCCCCCCCCCCCCCCCCCCCCCCCCCGGGAGTTTCTAGTTTCATGAAAAAAAGAATATTATATAAAAATATTTTATTCCATTTTTAATATTACTTGTGGGGGGTGGTGAAGTGCACAAAAAACTGCAGTTCATCATTTTGATAATGATATTCTACTCATCCCTCCTTCCGCAACTGGTAGTTCTCAATACTATTACTAATTAGTATTTATCTACCTGCTGCTACTTTTCTTTCTAATCAACTTCCAAAAACTAGTACAATTTGGAGAATTACCCATTAATGGGAATGCTATAATAAATTATTTTCTGTAATTGTTTCAGAATGACTTCAAAAATCAAGAGCTGCCACTGGCAAGGATTAAAAAGATCATGAAACTAGATGAAGATGTAAAGGTAATTTTAACTATCAGCCAATACTAGTATGGCAGTGGTATTAACGATAATTCTTTTAGTTTCATTTTATTTTTACAATGAAATTTTGTGGAAAATTCATATATATATATATATATCTGTTACTAACGTAAAACCTTTGTAGTTTATGAAACATAAACTTTGTTTCGATAACACCAGCTACTGTGCTGATCAGTCACTACTCTTTGACTACCATGGTTATAGCTGGCAAAATCCACTGGCACTGGTGCTTATGGGGTAGAGTTTGGAGATAAACTGTCAGCTAGGCTGGATATAATTATAAGGGGTCATGCCTGAGGAGTTGACAGTTTTAAGACTAAGAGCTGACTAGATGGGTTACAGAGTCCATGACATTTTATCCTACTTGATGGATAATATAAGTCACTTAGTGTTGTTCGAAACAACAAGCACCTGCTACCAATAACGTATTTGTTTTCATTCCTCCACTATTTTCGTAAAATAAATCAAGAAGACATCTTCCAACCTGGATCACGCCAGACATGACTGGCATCAAAGGAATATACATTTATGAGTCATTCCACACTGATGATGAACTTTTAGGGGGTTCTCACTTAACAGCATTTCTCATCCAAAAGAAACAACCAACTGCACTCAGAACCATTGCTGGGATTATACAGATGTTGATTTAGCAGGTCAAGCAAAGAAACTGTTAAAAGTTAAGTCTACTATTAACTATAAATGAAAAAAGAGCGAAATTCAACTCAAAATGGCTGCGCAAAATGGGAACGCCGAAAGGAGGTAACTTTGGAGGCTACTTGAGAGGTTTCTGTTACGTAAATTAACCTTTCAACGGCACAGTGTTATAAAACTGTTGTTGTTTTTCTTTACTTACTTACTTACTTACGCCTGTCACCCCTACCCGGGTATAGGCCATCAACGAGAGACCTCCAGCAACTCCTGTCCTGTACTTCTCCTTCGATTCTACTCCAGGTGGTTCCCAGTCTCTTGATGTCTGCTTGGAGGTCTCGACGCCAGGAGTTTCTCAGCCTACCTCTTTTCCTCTTTCCCTGGGGGTTCCATGACAATGCCTGCCTAGTGATACTGGAAGCTGGCTTTCTCAGACTGCAACCGATCCATCCCCATCTTCTTCGACCAATTTCATTCTCTGCTGTTATCTGCTTTGTTCTCTCCCAGAGTCTGACGTTGCTGATCTTCTCTGGCCAGTGGATTTTTAAAATTCTTCTAAAGCAAATGTTCACGAAGGTCTGTACTCTGTTGACTGTGGTTTTTGTCAATCTCCAAGTCTCTGCTCCATATAGGAGAACTGCTTTTACATTAGAGTTGAAAATCCGGACTTTGGTGTGTTGTGACAGCTCTCTGGAACTCCACACTTTTTTCAACTGGAGAAAGGCTGCTCTGGCTTTACCGATTCGTGCTCTGACATCTGCATCAGTGCCGCCTTTTTTATCTATGATGCTCCCGAGATAGGTGAAGGACTCCACCTCCTCCATCGGGGTGCCAGCAAGCAAGACTGGTTCTTCCCTGGTTGCGTTCAGCCTCATTGTCTTTGTTTTCTGTTTGTGAATGGTGAGGCCCTCTTGGCACGAGATGTCAGCAAGCCTCGTGGTCTTGTCCTGCATTTGTTGATGAGTGTGGGACAGTAATGCCAAGTCGTCTGCAAAATCGAGGTCGTCAAGCTGTGTCCACAGTGTCCACTGTATTCCACTTCGTCTGTGCTCTGTGGTCATCTTCATGACCCAGTCTATGGCCAGTAGGAAGAGGAACGGAGACAGCAGACACCCCTGCCTTCACACCAGTTCTGACCTGGAGCTCCCTGGTGAACTGCCCTTCGTGGATCACGCGACATGTCATGCCATCGTAGCTGCTCTTGATCAGGCGGACGAGCTTTGTGGGTACACCGTAGTGTCGTAGGAGTTTCCACAGAGTCTCTCGGTCCACACTGTCAAATGCTTTCTCATAATCCACAAAGTTGACGTACAGCGGGGAGCTCCACTCCAGAGACTGTTCCACGATGATGCGGAGAGTGGCGATCTGGTCTGTACATGATCGGTTCTTCCTGAATCCTGCTTGCTGGTCTCTCAGCTGGGGGTCAACGGAGCTCTTCATTCTCTCCAGGATGATCCTGTTGAAGACCTTTCCTGGTACTGACAGCAAGGTGATTCCTCTGTAGTTGGAACACTTGCTGAGGTCGCCTTTCTTGGGAAGCTTGATTAGGTACCCCTCCTTCCAGTCAGCCGGCATCACCTCCTCTTCCCAGATCTTTCCAAACAGTGGGTACAGCATCTCAACTGTTGTCTCTAGGTCTGCTTTCAGAGACTCCGCTGGGATGCCATCTGGGCCTGCTGCTTTACCGTTCTTCAAAAATGCCACTGCTCTTCTGATCTCTTCCCGGCTGGGTCTGTCACAGCTGATGGGTAGGTCGGTCTCTGCCGGCTGGATGTCTGGGGGGTCGGGTGGGCTAGGTCTGTTCAGTAACTCTTCAAAATACTCGGCCCATCTGTCGAGTTGGTCTGCTCTGTCTGCAATAGGCTTGCCTTCTTTGTCTTTTACTGGTCTTTCTGTATGGCCATACTTGCCTGACAATCTTCTGGTAATGTCGTAGAGCTGTTTCATGTTGCCGCTGCCTGCTGCCTTTTCTGCCTCTGCTGCCAGGCTGTCTGTGTAGGCCCTCTTGTCTGCCCTGATACTCCTCTTCACCTCGCGGTTGGCTTCCGAGTATTCCCCCTGTGCCCTTACTTTGGCTGCTCTCGTGCGACTGTTGTTGACAACTGCTTTCTTCTGCTTCCTCACTTCTATCTTCTTCAAGGTCTGTGCCGACAGCCAGTCCTTGTGATGGTGTTTCCTGAACCCTACAGTGTCTTTGCAGGTTGAGTTCAGCGCCTCTCTAACTGCCTTCCACTGCTGCTCTGTGGTGACTGCCTCCTCTTCATTTACTAGCTCCTGTAGCGCTTGAAACTGGTTGGACAGCACCAGTTTGAACTCTTCTCTAACTCCAGTTTTTATCAGGAGGCCTACATTATAGCGCTGTCTTCTTGTTGTCTCTGTGCGGCTTTTCTTTAGCTTGAGCTTCATTCTTAAGGTAAGCAGATGGTGGTCGGAGGCGACATCTGCTCCCCTCCTCACTCGAACATCTTGCAGGGATCTTCTAAATTTCCTGCTAATGCAGATATGGTCTATTTGGTTCTCTGTTGTATGGTCAGGTGAGACCCAGGTTGCTTTGTGTATTCTTCTGTGTGGGAAGATGCTGCCTCCAATGACAAGTCGGTTTAGAGCACAAAATTCTACAAACCTCTCCCCGTTCTCACTCATCTCCGAGCCTAGTCCCTGTCTCCCCATCACCTCTTCGTATCCGGTGTTGTCCTCCCCTATTTTGGCATTAAAATCGCCCATGACGATGGTGATGTCTCACTCCGCACATTTGTCCAAGGCACTCTGGAGTCGGTCGTAGAACTCTTGTTTCTCTTCCTCGTCACTGTCATTAGTGGGCGCATAACACTGGATGACGTTCAGCTTGAGCTTTTTCTTGGTTCTAAAGGCTGCTGTGATAATTCTTGACCCAAGAGGTTCCCAGCCCATCAGCGCTCTCTGTGCCACTGGTGACAGCATGAATGCTACACCTTCTGTATGGGGGGCATTCTCCTCTTCATGACCTGAATACAGAATCATCTCCCCACTTAACAGCCTTTTCTGGCCAGACTGCGTCCATCTGGCTTCACTGATACCTAGCAGGGAAAGGTTGTACTTTTGCATTTCCGCTGCTATCTGGGCGGCCTTGCCGCTCTGGTACATGGTCTTGACGTTCCATGTGCCCATGGTTGTATCCCTGGATAGAGAGAGGCGGCTCGGTCCTGTGGCTTCCGAAGACTTCCGGCTTTCACCACAGGACGTCATAAGTCTTCTGGTAGAAGAACCTTCCTCCTCCAGGAAAGGAATTACTGTTAGTCTTTTCATCGGCGTTTTTGTAGCTATTTCCTTTTTTGCAGGGTGGGGAAGCTACCCCCACGCCCAACCCCCTTACTAGGAGGACCAGGGGTTTTCTGTCGGGGTCACCTTCCCTTAGACCATTTTGGTTCACGGCACCTTATTTCATTCGGTGCACCCCTCTCACGAAGGACCCCCTATCCACCACCCAGGGGACGCGCCTCAACGCCATATGGTCCCAGCGCGAGGTGTTGTTTTTCTTTGATATTTCTGAAATCTTTTATTTCAGTAAAGGGATTTTGTAAAATTTTTCGTTTTCAAAGAGCGTAACTGCGTAACAAGCGGCGTCACACGTCTCCGGACATACAAAATAACCTACAAGTCATTCTTGCTGGTCACAGAACAAACAAAGCCACAAAAATCACTAACATATTAAAAAACTAAAGTTGTACAACTACACACATTGAATGTATATGCACAGAATAAAGAAATGACCGGCTTCTAAGTTATGGTGTCGCAGATGTTTCACACTGTTACGCTGTATTTTTCAAAACGAAACAATGACGAAACCCGTCGTCTGCTGAGCGGGAAGCCTTCACCCACAACAAGGGTACATATTAGCACATGATTTGATGACGTTTCGCCCAAGGTTTCCATATATGGAAGTGTGCACACAACAATAAAGTGTGACGTGTCACACATGCAACACGCGGTTACACAGTTACGCACGAAGTGAGACTTGAGGTGGTGAACGTGAAATGGTCCCAAATTCTAGGATATACGACATCATTGGAAGAAAAGGTAAGCTGAACTGATCATATTATTCTCCTATCTACTATTTTACATGGTTATCTGCATATTTTATTTCGTGATTGTAGAGAAATACCTAGTTTGAATGATGCGATGCATTGACTATGCTGGTGTCGCATGTTACGCAGTGCACAGAACTGCTTGTTTTCACAAAGAATAATGCTTTAGATATCTTTTTGGGGGCATTTATCAGAGAAACCTTATCGTTTAAGCTGTTTTCAAGTTGCAAAATCTGGGTAAAAGCATGTTACTTCATAAAAATCGAACATGCGTAACTGCATTACACTTTTCACGAGTCCCGTGTAATGCAGTTACGTTGTTACTCTGTAACACAAAAAAGAACGTTTTTCAAGTATGTTTACTTTGCATTGACCTTATTTTTATCCATAGCAGTAATAGCACACCTTTGGATTAAGTGTAAACATTCTAGCGTTTTTAATAATCTTTTCCTGGTGTTTATCACATAAATACTTAAAAAGCCTTTTCTTCCCAGATTTTGGAGACTAATGGTGATGAAGCGCTGGTGAAGTTCTTAAAGATTCATGAGACATAGTACACATTTCCCCGTGTTGAAGACATTATCATGGGTCTCTGTGGGGGATGTCACGCTTTTGGATCCGCCCACCATCAACATCCGTGGACAAATCTTCTTTTCATAAATTTTGTTGGGGTTGTCAGGATGCTTCGGGATTGTGGTGGTGGTGGTGGGGGTGAGAGGTGTATGGAATAAACACACGAATGTCAGAAATAAATAATTTCCACTGTCCCAAGTATTTTGCATTTGTTGAGTTCTTAAATTTTGCCTCCGAGAATGGATGTATGCTCCTTTGTAGTTTGTGTCGCATGTTACACAGTTACAGATCAGTGTTGATGTTGTATAACATCAAAGCAAGTACAAGTTTTTGTCTCTTTTACCTTTAGCATCATCATTGACCACTGAAAGTAAATTTTATGTTACATATTTGTTTCATATTTGTTGACCCTAAAGTTTGAAACAAAAACGTTTTACAATGGGGGTGTAACTGTGTTACGGTGTCGCGAACAAAAACTATACCTCTTTCCAAAACAAATTACATCTAATAACTCAATTATTGTTTTTTACCTTCTCCTTGTTGTGTTCAAGTAAGCCACGATTGATAAGACATTTTGCATGATTTGTACATTGCTCACAGCTGAATTTCTGTCACGGTGTAACGCAGTTCCTTTGTAGTTTGTGTCGCATGTTACACAGTTACAGATCAGTGTTGATGTTGTATAACATCAGAGCAAGTACAAGTTTTTGTCTCTTTTGCCTTTAGCAATGTCATTGACCACTGAAAGTAAATATGTTACATATTTGTTTCATATTTGTTGACCCTAAAGTTTGAAACAAAAACGTTTTATGATGGTGGTGTAACTGCGTTACGGTGTCGTGAACAAAAAATATACCTCTTTCCAAAACAAATTGCATCTAATAACTCAAGAATTGTTTTTTGCCTTCTCCTTGTTGTGTTCAAGTAAGTCATGATTGATAAAGACATTTTGCATGATTTGTACATTGCTCACAGCTGAATTTCTGTCACGGTGTAACGCAGTTACACCGCAGCAACATATTTCATATTTACCCTTCTATTGGCAGTTTGGTATGTTGGTCTGCTTTTCTTTTTACAGGTTATAAACTACACATATTAACACAATTAACAATGGTGCTAACATTTAAAGTTGAGTTTGGTTTTTTAGCAGTGATTCCCCCTTTTATTCATCATTAGTGTGGAATGACTCTTATACATAATAGACTTATGATGTAATTTAAAATATTTCATGACGTTGCTGTCTCTAGTACTAGTAGTACTGAGTGTGCTTGTTGTTTCTAACAACACTGAGTAACTTTTTACTTTAGAACGTTTTGGTAATCTCTTAGAACAAAACTCGCATCCAAGATGCGTCACAAAGAGGGCTACAAGAAGTCCGCCATTTGTCGCTACAAGTACAAGGGTTTTTGTATCACGGTCACATGGTATGGTTTGCGCCAAAGCAGGGTTTATTTTTGTAAGGATAGGCCATTGGCCAATTGGCCCACTCAGTCAAAATTCAATGGGCCATTTCAATGAGCAGTGGGTCAATCATTTATAGCCAAGGTGATCGGCCAGAAAAAAAAATGAAAAAAAGACAAAACACCAGAGATTATATAATATAACTGCTCTGTGTGTGTGTGTGTGTGTTCAGTTACAGAGTCCTGACACTAACCTGCCTATTTTGCTGTGTGATGTTTTCATCTATATGATATCTGACAACACTTGCAAAAGTCCCTGTGCAGATGTTGTGCTTGAATAATCGTTTTTTTCACCACACTTCAGATGCTCAATATGATATGGGACCTTTAAAAGCAATGACTGGTATTTAGTATGCAGACACAGACTTTCCTGGCAGAGCCCAAATACAGCCTTCATAGCAATTTGAACAGCTTCTTCTTCTTTCGAAAAAGCTTTTTCTGATGCAGCTGCCATCTTTTTCCGTTCCTCTGGTGCTGCCATGGCTCACTGATGGTCACTACCGCTCACATGTCTGGTCAGTGCTCGTTCGGAAGTTAGACGTTGGTTGGTTAGTTCGGGTTTAACGTCCACAGCACCGAGGTGATCATGGACAGCCCTGACGGGCGGGTTATGGGGGACAGGGAAATCTATTGCCTATGGAGTACGCCATGAACACTGATCAACTCAGGCGCACTCCAACTGTGCCACTTTGATTTACCAGGACCTTTCAACGGACATGCTATTGAACAAATCCGTGTTTTGTCCCCTGGATTGTATCCGTTTTTTTTCCCCTGGATTGTGAGTCCAGCTACCGGGGCCGGGACGGGATTCGAACCCACAACCCGGCGATTCTCTTCGCTCTCCTGCTCCGACGTTTAACCGCCTGAGCTATTTCGGCCTACCCGGCACCGGCCTCCACGTGGCGTAGGTGGGTAGTCCGCTCAGTCCCTGACTGAGTGGGCTAGCGGACGGGTGCCATCTTTGTCCAGGATTAGGACTTGATGTCAGCAGATATGTTGTTCAGCCTTTTCACTGGTCCGGTTTTTAAGGAGCTGTGCTAACCTAGGTCGTACCATGTTGGATTGGTCCTTAAAAATACTCGTGACTTTTTGGTCCTTTGGATCCCAAGTGTTTGCCGTGCTTGGAGACCCGTGTCGGGGGAGAAGAGGATCCTGGTGGCTGAGGTTCCCTTTGGGCTGCGGCTCACTGGTGCCAACACTCCACTTCGGCCTTGACTTCTACCTAAACGGGAGGCTAGTCGTACCGGCCTAGTCAATCGGCTCTTGTCACGTTGAGCCCTATCCCACTGTTGACATGCGGGTTGCTATACGGAGCACCATGCTATAGCTTCTGCTGCTGATTAGGTGCTTTACGCCAGTATTCCCCTGCATTCAACGGTACCCCACCCGGGTCTGCCCTGGGGGACTTGGGTGGGGTTAGGTATTTTTTAGTTCCCAGGGTCACCCTGGTCAGCCCCACAGGGTGGGTTTTTCTCTCTATTCTGGGGCATGTGTTTCTGTCTACCCTTTGTCCATTCACCTGTATTTGCCTTTTTAAAACTCTCCCTACTGTCTGCACTGCCTGTAGCTCTTGATATTGGATGTGTGTTGCTAAATGGTCTTAGCTTTATTTAGGCCCCATGTGTTAGGTTTATTTAACGTATTTGACCGGCTGGCGACATACATTCAATGTTCTGTTTATTTTATTTTATTTTTTATTTTATTTATTTATTTATTTTTTTTTTTCACAAGCAGCGCAGGCACGTCCTGAGAAAGCCTTGTTGCTGTCGGGACGTTAAGCAATGTACAATCAATGCATTCAACGGTGTGATAGAAGGCGGTGGCTCAAACGGTTCAATCGGGCTTACCCCCTTGAGTATATCTTTCGGGCAGTCTCCATTGTGCGTCGGCTGGAGACCCGCCGACAGTTGCACTTTCCCTTGTTGGGCTCGGTGGCGGGCGGGGACCCCCGGGGGATGAATATCTCTACTAATATAATATGGATAAAACCAAAAAACCAAAACTAGCACAGAAACGGCGCATAGACACCGACATTGCACATGACAGTGATTCAGACTGTGAGGAAGCGACGCCTCAGGCGTCGGCCGTATGGCCTCGCTTCCTCATTGTCCATAGCAAGGTGAAGGAGAAACCAGTTACCAAGCTGCATCCTTTTCTGGTGGGGGAGACCCTCAGGAGCCGTGTTGGCAGGCCTGACGCCCAGCGCCTCAGGTCTGGTGACTTGCTGGTGGAGTGCCGTACTCCGGCACACTCCAGCGGGCTACTGGGGCTCTCTTCCATCGGAGACACTCCTGTGGAAGTCACACCCCACAAAACTATGAATTCGTCAAGAGGCGTAATCAAAGATCAAGCTTTGGCAGAACTGTCAGAAGATGAACTTGTAAGGAACCTTAAGTCTCAGGGGATGACTTGTGTCAGGCGCTTCGCTTCCAAGCGAGGTGGTGGGGAGATCCGTCTCCCTACCATCATCCTGACGTTTGGCACCCCCACCCCTCCTACTACCATCTGGGGAGGTTACTACTCCCTGAGAGTGAAAAAGTACGTCCCTCTTCCCCTCCGGTGCTTTAAGTGCCAAAAGTATGGCCATGGGCAGAAGACATGCCGTCAGGCAGAGGCTTCATGCGCCCGTTGCACTAGGCCCGGACACTCTGCTGAGTCCTGCACAGCCACCCCCCTGTGTGTGAATTGCCAGGGGGCGCATATGGCTTCGGATAAGAAATGCCCTCGTTGGATATCCGAGTGCAAGATTCAGCAGGTGCGTGTGGAGAAGGGGCTGTCCTTTCTGGATGCCAAAAAACTGGTTGAAGGCCCTGGTGCAGCTGCGGCTGCCCCACCCTCTAACACCTCAGTGTATACTTTTAGTGCAGCGGTGGCAGGCAAGCGCCCCACCAAAGACTTTTCATGTCAGACCCCAACTTCTTGGTTGGGGGCGGAGCCTCGGCTCATCTCGCCCCTAGAGAGTAACCCTCCTCCGGTGGTGACAAGGAGCCAGGGAACGCAGAAGGCGGACACTGCCGGTCCGGTTGTGCCGCCTTCTGTTGCCCCTAAGCCTCAGCCCCCACCCAAACCTGTTAGTCAGTCAACTCCAAAGGCTTCTGGCTCTGGTCAGCCTTCTAAGGCCGCTAACTCTAGCGGCAGGAACGCTGCCCAGGACCAGAAGTCTAAGAAATCTATGGGACCGCTGTGCGCACGGGCCCAGAAGGGGAACACAGATGTCCCCCTTCAAAACAAATATGCTGCACTGGAGGAGCGGATGGAGGGAGTGGAAGTTGTTGTTGCTGATGCTGCGGCAGCTCCACCCCTTTCCTCTCCGAAGAACCAGAGGAGGCCCGGGAGCCGGCCCCCCTCTGTTTCTTCAACTCCTTCCAAGGTAAAGGAAAAATGGGGGAAAAACTCCTTACCCCCAGATCAGACTTAATCATGGACTCTTTGCTTCAGTGGAATTGTCGTGGTTTTCGAGCTAACTTTGAGGAATTACGTCTTTTAGTCAAGTTCTATAACCCCTCAGTCATATCTCTTCAGGAGACTTACCTGAAGACTTCTGACCCTGTGTCTTTTAATGGTTTTAATGTTATACATAAAGGCTCTGATTCGGAGAGGCGCTCGGGTGGAGCGGCTCTTCTCATTAGTAGCCAAATTTTATGTAGCCCCGTTAGCATCGACACCTGTCTTCAGGCTGTCGCTGCTCGGGTTACCTTAAAAAAGACCATAACCATATGCAGTATTTACCTGCCACCATCACTGCGGGTCTGTAGCAATGATATTTTTCACTTAGTAGATCAACTGCCCCCTCCCTTTATTCTCATGGGGGATTTTAACGGTCATGCTCACCTTTGGGGTAGTGACCACTATGATGGCAGAGGTCAGATGTTAGAAGATGTTTTTTCTCAACTTAACCTATGTGTCTTTAACGATGGCTCACCTACATACTCTAACTCAGGTTCCGGATCTAGTTCTGTTCTAGACCTCACTGTGTGTGATCCTTCTCTCATGCTGGACTTTGACTGGAAGGTTCACGACGACCTGTGTGGTAGTGACCACTTCCCAGTAGTCCTGTCATCGGTCAGCTGTGAGGAGGATTCGCCGGTGGGGCGCTGGAATCTCAAGAAAGCTAACTGGTCTCTGTTTGCCTCTCTCTGTCAGTCTCGTCTTACAGAGGAGGTGGTCATGTCAGCTGAAGAACCTGTTTCTTGTTTTACTTCTATTTTGTTGGAGGTTGCAGGTGAAACCATCCCTAGAACTTCCACATCACTCCCTCGGAAGCCGAGAGTACCATGGTTCAATGAAGAGTGCCGCAAGGCCCAAACAATGCGCAAATCTGCTCAGCGACGTGCATTTCGTAATCCGTCGCAAGCAAATATTTTAACCTTTAAAAGACAGCGGGCGAAAGCCCGTTATATTTTTAAACGTGAACGCCGTGCTTCCTGGAGACGCTTCGTCTCATCTTTATCTTCTAGGACTCCGTCCCAAAAAGTCTGGAAGGCTGTTCGAAGAATTAGGGGCAGGGGTGGCTCGGCTTCTGTCGGCCATCTTAGAGATGGTGCCAGTTTGGTAACAGATAAAAAGGCTGTGGCCAATTTGCTTGCCTCCACCATTGCCCATAATTCTTCAACAGAGCATTATTCACCTTTCTTCCAGAGAGAGAAGGAGAAGCGAGAATCTTGTGCTTGTGATTTTATATCGGATAACTTGGAAGACTATAATGCCCCTTTTACGTTTTCAGAATTGCAGCAAGCCATGCAGAAATGTACTGACTCTGCTGCTGGATTAGATACCATCCATTATCAGCTCATAACACATCTGCCTGAGGATTCACTCCTTGTACTTCTCAAGGCCTTTAACCATATCTGGATAACCGGTCATTTTCCGCCATCTTGGCGCCAGGCTGTGGTTGTGCCAATTCCCAAGCCGGGTAAGGATCCTTCCGACCCGGGCAACTACCGGCCAATAGCTTTGACATCATGTTTATGTAAAACTATGGAACGCTTGGTCAACGCCCGACTGGTGTGGCATCTTGAGTCACAGGGTCTCATCACAGACCTCCAGTGCGGTTTCCGGCGCTTCCGTAGTACAACTGACCATCTAGTCCGCTTTGAGTCTTTTATCCGAGATGCTTTTGTCAACAAGCAGCATGTCTATGCAATTTTCTTTGATCTTGAAAAGGCATATGACACGACCTGGAAGCATGGTATAATGTCTGATTTGTCAGACATGGGTTTTAAAGGGCATCTGCCCGTTTTTATTCACAATTTTTTGTCCAACAGGTCGTTCCATGTCCGTGTGGGCTCCACCCTCTCCGACTCCTTTGAACAGGAGATGGGTGTCCCGCAGGGCAGTATTCTATCTCCTGTTTTATTTAGCATTAAAATAAATAACATTGTAAAGGCCGTCAAGGATGATTCTGAATGCTCTTTGTTTGTGGACGACTTTGCTTTGTGTGCACGAGGTCGAGGACTTGCGTCCCTTGAGAGGCGCTTGCAGCTGTGCGTTGATCGCATCCAGGGGTGGGTGTCTCTCAATGGATTCAGATTCTCGCCCTCCAAGACAGTCTGTGTGCATTTTACTAACCAGACGAAATTTTTTCCAGAACCTAGCCTGAGCATTGCTGGAGTGCCAATTAAGGTGGCTGAAGAAGCTAAGTTTTTGGGGGTCATCTTTGACAAAAGATTGACCTTCTGCAACCATGTTAACTACCTTAGAACCTCTTGTCGGAAGGCCCTCGACATTCTTCGTGTCGTTGGTCGTACTGACTGGGGTGCAGACCGCATCGTCTTACTTCGACTGTACCGGGCCCTTGTTCGGTCCAAACTGGATTACGGCTCTGTGGTATATGGCTCGGCTTCCAAGTCTGTTCTGCAGCGTCTGAACACAATTCACCATCAAGGTCTGCGCATATGTCTGGGAGCCTTCAGGACATCTCCAGTTCCTAGTCTGTATGCAGAGGCAGGGGAGCCTTCTCTCAGGCTCCGCCGCATCCGCCTTATGCTCAGCTACGTTCTGAAGCTGAAGGCCCATCCAGAAAATCCTGCCTATGATTGTGTTTTTAACCCGTCGTTTGCAGAGATTTACGATGCCCATCCGGGAGCTGTCCGTCCACTTTCCTTCCGTGTCCGACCTCATCTGCAGGCGGCCGGAGTGGACCTGGACAAAGTTTCGGAATCTCTGCAACACGTCACTCCACCCTGGCTACTACCAGTTCCTGACATCTTGCTGGACTTGACTGCCCACAAGAAGGATTGTACTCCACCAGCCATATACCAACAGAGCCTCAATGAACTCCTTTCAATTTTTCCTGGCTATTGTCGTCTTTATACGGATGGGTCCAAGTCTGAGGATGGAAGAGTGGCTGCGGCTGCAGTGTCCTCTCGCCATCCTAGACGCCCATTTAAGCTCCGTCTCCCTGACCATTCCTCTGTATTTAGTGCAGAACTGCAGGCCATTCTGCTAGCACAGTCTATAGTGATTTTAAACCTGTTATTAGTGCGTACATAGCCCGCGAGTGGCAGTCCGAGTGGGACAAAGAGGAAGGGAACAAGCTTCATGAAGCTCTTCCTAAGTTGTCTGACAGTCTACCTTTCCGCTGCGGCAGCCGCCATGAGGAGACTGTCCTTGCTCGGCTCCACATCGGGCACACATATGTTACGCACTCTTACTTACTTAAACAGGATGAGCGTCCATGGTGTTTTGCCTGTGATGAGCAGTTTTCTGTTCGACACTTTTTGCTGTATTGTGCTGACCTAATTGACACCAGATATAAACACTTCACAGCAGACTCCTTGAAGGTTTTGTTCCGGGATGTTCCCCCGGACAAAATCTTCAATTTTTTGAGAGAATGCAATATTTTTAACAAGATCTGAGCATTCATAGACTATGTGAATTTTTTTATTTGCCCTTTTTGAGAGTCTGTAGACGTTTCTTTTCCAGACATGTGCGACATTTTAGCCTGAGATTTTTAATCTATATTTACATCTTGTCTTAAGACCTTGCTTTTAGTCTGGCTGACCAGATTTTTACCCATCCCGCCGTGAGATGGCCTTAGTCGCCTGCTCGGCGTTAAACCCAAATAACTAACTAACTAACTGAGCTATTTCGGACTCTAAGCTATAAGTTAGATGTTCCTTGGACCATTGTGTTATTGAACTTGAGCGATCTGCAGTCTTTGCAAAACATAACCCCGTTCTCATACCTGAGCCAGGGATATGTATGCAGCCAACCCATTTGAAAGTTTTGTTTTTGGTCTTCGTGTTTCGAATTTGAATTTGTAGACGACCCTGCATTCAGGTTACATGGTACAGATGACGGCCCTGCATCCAGTTCAGAAGCAGACGACGAAGAACACGAGGCCGTCTCACTTTCAGGCACAGAGCTTACCGCTGTTCTTTTCTGCGTAAAAGCAAATAGTGTCTGCTGTCCTTCAGCAGGCTTAATTTTTTGGGAGGGAGGCATTTCTTTAGAGACGGAGAAGCTGGATTTGTTGGTTTCGTATATCTAACAGGGAGACAATCTGTCTTTCAAAGTGAAACGTTTTCTAAGAATTAGGTCGGCTTATAGAACGATGGTTCTCATTGGTCGAATAATTAATGAGTGAACCAATTGCAGGCTAGAATCTATGTTTCGTAGCATGATAACCCTTGACACATTCGTAAAGCAATCACACTGAAACAGCACCGATCGTATTGTCAGTGTAACTTTTTTTGAGTTTCATTCTAAGCCAGTTGTGGTTAGCTGGTTTGTTTCAATCATCGATTATAGAGTTGTGCAAAAAATAAACACTATGACACCGCTGGTGCGCGTGCATGTAAAAACGATGCGCCCGATGTCACACACCCCGGAAAAGCAATGGGCCAGCATGAGACTCAATGCGTCAATTGACGTGGGGCGCATTCCAAAAATGAACCCTGTAAAGAAACTGGTCAAGTGACGTAGGGATGAAAAAAATTATTTTTATTATGATGTACAGTGTGTATTGTTTAGAAAATGTATTTACTTGATTTTTATAAAAAAAATGTTGATTCTCGGTCTTCTTTCAGATGATCAGTGCTGAGGCTCCTGTGCTGTTTGCGAAGGCAGCCGAAATCTTCATCTCAGAATTGTCCATCAGGGCCTGGATTCACACAGAGGACAACAAGAGAAGAACATTACAGGTGAAATTTCACTCTTAAGCTACTGTTCCTGCATAAGTTCAAGTCTGATACGAAAATGATCCGAACCCGATACAGTGATGTAATTTTTGTTCAAAGTCGTATGCAAATTCATTTCAGCATCGGGCATATGGAAACACACTAAAAGGAAAAAGACTTGCATGAACCTTTCTGTTTCGGATTTGTGTTTATGGAAGCGTAGATTTAGAATTTTCTGATCATTGCATGGGTGGGACTTTCCCGGCTACAGCCGGATTTCCGGATCCCCCCCCCCCCCACCCCATTTTTTTTTTTTCACTAAAAATTGCCCCAAGACCCTTGCTTCAGGATTCAACTTTTTTTTTGTGATCCCACCCATGTCATTACTTACGCCTGTCACCCCTCCCAGGGTATAGGCCGTCGACAAGAGACCTCCAGCGACTCCTGTCCTGTGCTTCTCCTTCAATTTTACTCCAGGTGGTTCCCAGGCAAACGACAGTCTCGACACCGGCGCCGGGATCACGGAGATGGCAGCGGCAGGACAGATTCGCCCTCACTTTTGACACTCGACCTCTGCCTGTTGGATTATGGAACGAGCGTGAACGCATCAGCACAGTGGGTCCCGCTCTCTTCGAGTGGGAGCAGCATCTCGCGGGTCAGGATCCTCGTATGGGACGTGGGATCAAGCGGAAAAACACATCGACAGGCTGGCAATGGAAGCAGTGTGCTTCGTGTTCTCACCGGGAAGCAGCAGCGCACAGGTCAAGATATCCTCACCATTGGACGAGAAATCAAGCCATCAAACACCTCAACATGTCGCAGATGAAGCAGGGCGGCTTGCGCTCTCTTCGTGGGAAGCAGCGTCTCACGAGTCAGGATCCTCGTATTGGACGAAGGATCAAGCGGACGAACACATTAACAGGCCGGAGATGGAAGCAGTGTGCCCCTCATTCTCTCCGAGTGGAAGCAGTGGCTCATAAGTCAGGACATCCTCGTACATGGACGAGGGATCAAGCCGTCTAACACTTCTACAGGCTTGAGTGAAAGCAGTGTGCCCCGCATTCTCTCCGAGTGGAAGCAGCGGCTCACAAGTCAGGATATACTCATACGTGGACGAGGGATCAAGCCGTCTAACACTTCTAAAGGCTGGAGTGGAAAGCAGTGTGCCCTGCATTCTCTCTGAGTGGAGGCAATGGCTCACAAGTAAGGATATCCTCGTACGTGGTCGAGGGATCAAGCCATTCTAACACTTCAACAGGCTGGAGGGAAAGCAGTGTGACTCGCGCTCTCTTTGGATGGGAGCAGCGTATCTTGGGGCAGGAGTACGCGTAATCTCCAACAGCTCGACAGTGGTGGCCTACATCCAGAGCCGGAGGTCGAGGAGGCCCTAAGTCTACACCCGGAGGACGTGGTTCGGAGTGGGGGTAGACAACGGACACGCATAGCAGATGGTCGGGGCGCTCCAACACATCGCAGATTTGCCGCTCTTTGGACGAAGCATCTGGGTTCGTCGCGTCACTCTGCCGGCCGTCATCGCCCTGAGAGGAAGGCTGCGACGATGACTGATGCATCGAGTGGCCCAGTGTGTCACGTTGCTCCCTCGCAGACTTCGGGATCTACCGGAGACATTGGGCGACCACTCAGCAAGACGGCGGCGGACAACAGAGGTTCTTCTGAAGACTCCCGATGACCAAAGAGGATGAACATCTACTTCCGCCGGCAGCGATGTGGAGTCTCTTCTGGGTGGGATTGTGCTAGTGGTGGATAAGGAGGTGTGGATGCTGTCGGCAGCTCCCCACAGACTACAGACTCGGGCGCGAGGAAGCGGAAGCGAGGCTTGGACAGGACTGCACCCAGGGTTCGCTTCCCCCTAGCGGACGTGTGGTTTCATCGAGAGGGTGCCTTCCGTTAACAAGTGTCTGGAAAACACCTGGGACTTTGCAGCCTCGGTCCGTCGGAGCGGGACACGCATGGAGCTAGTGACAGCATTTAGGATGGCGTACCACCCCGCAGCCTACTCCTTGACGGAGATCGCCGGCGGCGACGGGACATGAAGGGACTTGCTGTTGTGACAGGTTCCACGCTTGCCCATTTTTTGGGATAACACAGCGGTGGAAGGCTGTGCACGAGGACATTCTTCTGTGGGACCGACTTGGCAGACGATAAGGCGACAGCACAGGATCCCTTGTCACCTCAGCAGGATTGTCTCCACTCGCTCCAGTCAGCTGTGGTGAGATGGAAGCTTTGGCTACAGCGTGACTTGGTGATGCCCTGCCTAGAAGGAGACCACGGAGGTGGGCTGAGACCCTGACGCCCGACAGGCTACAGTAGGCCCTGACGGATCCCGGAGACTAGGTGACGTCTAGTGTCAGCTTTGGCGCTTACTAGTAGCTTCGGCCCTGTGCTTGCAACTACTTGGACGGTCGGCCCTCTGTACCAGATGGCGAAGTGTGGGAGGACCCGGACTCCTGGCTGATGCAACGCCATCGGAAGCAAGTCCGACCTGGGACCAGCACCCAGTTTTGCCGCCTAGGCAGGGAGTGCCTGACCGATAACAGCGGGATAGCAACGGGGGAACACGCAGGCAGATACATCCGCTGGCTGGAGTTGATGGTGGTGCAGCTGGTGCTTGTCAGATGGAAACAATGGCTTACGCTACGGAAGGTACGGGTGCGTGTGGCTACTCGACAATGGCTTACGTTATGGAAGGTACGGGTGCGCTCCGGCTACTCGACAATGGCTGACACTACGGAAGGTACGGGTGCGCTCCGGCTAATAGAGGTCTGGGTTTCTTCGTGTAGCACTTCTGCCGGTCGTGCAGAGTTCGGGCCTGCACTCGTCGGGCACGGTGAAGGTCAGCTCAATGTACGCGTGGATTCCCCTTGTGGCAGGGTCAGCGGCAACTTAATGAGTGTTACTACACCCGGCTGCCTTCCAACTACTCTACGCATGTGAGGAGTCTCCGATGATAGGCCGGTCCTACTATAGTGGAACAGGAAGCTGCTTCCTCTGTCGCCTCCAGACCGGGTCCACAAGCCTTCGATGGGCTCCTTCGAGGAACGGACTCCTTGTGTAGCCAACCACCTTTGCATACGGATTCTCCGCTTGGTCTGTTCACCGAAGTTAAGCCATTGGGGGCGGTTAATCCTTGGTAACCTCCTGGGAACAACAGATATGGTCATCTTAACCCTTATCATGTTCACCAGATGCCGACATACGTTCAAATAAGAATAGTTAAAGGGTAGCGCTGGAGTGGCTTCGCGCTGATAGGCTTCACGCTATTCCGGCCTAGCCTTCAAGAAAAGCCTTTGGGCTGTATTCTTATTTTTTCTATAGTATAACTTGTGTATGGCAGGGCACAAATTGAAGCTGTTAGCCTCAGGCTGATATGGGTTAAGATGCGTCAGCACATTCCCTCCTTCAGGACGGGGTCCTAGGGGCTCCACAAGCCCAGGGATGGTATGGGAATTAGGACTTTGATGACCGTTCAGCTGGATCACAGTCCTTTGGAGACGCGCGGTGAACCCCTGCATAAGCTCTGCGTCCAAGATGATTGCAACCCTGGCAGCAACTGTTTGTACAGACACAGAGCAGTTGGCGCGGCACGCTGGGAGATGGACAGTCAGCACTCACACCAAGAGGCTTCTCGGGTGCGACAGTGGATGTGATTTCAGCGACTCAAGGAGTCTCTGACAGTACGGATACGATGGAGAGTGGAGAGTACGGCAGGCCTGATGTGCAGCGGAGCAACTCTCCCCACAGACTGGACTACCCCCATTTTGGCCGAGTTCGTCTAAGGGTTCCCAAGCAGATCGGACCCCTCAGCATCATTCGAATTTACCGGGGGGCAGGCACTTATTGACACCTAGCACGGACCAGTGCCGGTACAGACCTCTCAGATTGGATTAAGCACCATCATCGGCAAGACAGCCGGCTTCCGCTGATGATGCGGGGAGACCTAACAGGAAGACGGCTCGATACAGCTCTTCACAGACCTTATGTTTCTGGCAAAGAATCGCCTCCCAGCATCGGCGCTCCAAGTAATGTCCATTCATCTTCTCAGGACATCGGAACAGGATGGAGAATCCTGCCTACAGGACCCCGTCAGAGCGCTTAAAGTTACCTGCGCAGAACTAAGCCACTATTACAAGGGCGCTTGCGCCTATTCCTGCCCTTGGCTCCAGGCAGATGAGACATATCTGCGCAGACGATCTGATCCTGGCTCCGCTGGGTGATACGGGAGGCATACAAAGAGCTCGCCCCTGCACAAACCAAGACCTTGCGTATCAGGGCACATGAAGTCAGAGCAGTGGCAACGAGCATCGCCTTTGACCACAGCTGCGCAGTCAGCGACATTGTGGCAGCCATAGGTTGGCGGGCCGAATATACCTTCGCCCACTTCTACCTATGAGATCTATCCAGCCAGCGCGACAACCTGGCCTTACTGGGGGACATATCAGCAGCGCAGCACTCCCTCCAGGCGCCTCTGGCGCTGTAGGTAACGCCTAGCTAAAATTGTCGGGAGTGGGCGCGTAGGGTGGGACCCTCAATTTACGCGCAGAGGCGCATGGGACAGGTGGCCCAGGATCTGCGGCACCCTCCTTCTATTCGCCATTCTTCCTAGTAGTAATGCTGTCGGTAATGATTTTGAGAAAATAAATAAATTTTTCTCTAAAATGTATTTTTTCGAAAAATACTTACCGACTGCATTCTTCAGAGGTCCCTTCCGCCTTCCCCGCTTGCCGCAGTCGAGCTAAGACTCAGAGACTGCCGGGAAACGGTGAGCGCGCCACCCGGATAGGGAGGAGGGGAGGCCACCCCAGGTGTCCTGGTAACGACACCCATAGTGATTGCCTCCCCTGTGGTAATGTACACAACTAGTGTTTTGGGCTAAAATTGTTAAGCTAAGCGAAGTATTCCTAGTAGTAATGCCGTCGGTAAGTTGTTTTTTTTAAAATACATTTTAAAGAAAAATTTATTTTTCCTGGTTCTAAAGGCTGCTGTGATAATTCTTGGCCCAAGAGGTTCCCAGCCCATCAACGCTCTCTGTGCCACTGGTGACAACATGAATGCTACACCTTCTGTAAGAGGGGGCATTCTCCTCTTCATGACCGGAATACAGAATCATCTCCCCACTTAACAGCCTTTTCTGCCCAGACTGCGTCCATCTGGCTTCACTGATACCTAGCAGGGAAAGGTTGCATTTCCGCTGCTATCTGGGTGGCCTTCCCGCTCTGGTACATGGTCTTGACATTCCATGTGCCCATGATTGTGTCCCTGGATAGAGAGAGGCGCCTCGGTCCTGTGACTTCCGAAGACTTCCAGCTTTCACCACACGACGTCATAAATCTTCTGGTAGAAGAACCTTCCTCCTCCAGGAAAGGAATTACTGTTTGTCTATTTGTCGGCATTTCTGTAGCTATTTCCTTATTTGCAGGGTGGGGAAGCTACCCCCACGCCCAACCCCCTTACTAGGAGGACCAGGGGTTTTCTGTCGGGTCTCCTTCCTTGTTGGTTCATGGCACCTTATTTTATTCGGTGCACCCCTCTCGCGAGGGACCCTCTATTCACCACCCAGGGGATGCGCCTCAACGCCATAAGTCCCAGCGCAAAGACCCATGTCATTGTTAGATAGTATTTGTAACTTGTCTACACATATAACAATCAATCATTTTGGCCCATTTAGCCCTGACAGTCACACACTAAAGCAGGATATAGATGGTCCATGATAGTTCAAGGGTAGTGCCAGAATCGCTTGCCATCTCTAAGTGCAAATCTGTTCTGGCTACACACTTGAACTATCATATTTGAACTATCTCCTCTGCTGCTATGTAGTCTTTGCAGGACAAGTTCAGAATTTGAATTTAAACTTAAAATGCAGTATGTTAACAATGTTGCACATTACATGTACAGTAGAACCTTCAATAAACGGTCACCCCTCATAGTTTTACGATCAACTGCTGTTTACCAGGCTTTCCGTTTAGATTTAAAACTGTCTGTCATGGGGACAGACAGCACAAACAAAAATCTGTCCTGGGTGCTCTACAGTTCATCGCGTACTTAAAACCATGCAAGGATAAGTTCATTTTTTCTCAAGATTTGTTCTGTCCCAGGGATGGACTGCCTTCCGTTTGTTTCTTCAAAAACATTACCAATGGCATTACTATTAGTATTAGGAAAGTACACTTAGCTTACTGATTTCAGCCTAACAACTTGTGTGTTGCTACACAACCAGGGAAGTAACTCTCGCAGGCAGTTACCCCATCCCCTGAATAGTCACCCTTTCCCTTGAGTAGCCTCCCCTCATCACGTGAGTGGAGCCTTCCCATCAGTCTTACGCTTAGCTTCCTGTGGAATGGTTTTACCGGTTTCAGTCTGCAAGCATACTTCAGGATTAGATTAAGTTTCTCATGGAATTTGGTCAGCCTTCACTACCCTATCTCGAGGTAAGGCCTCAGATAATGCCATCAGCCAGCGGAAATTGAGAACGGGTTCTGGCATTTTCTGTGGAGTTGAATTTCGACTTGGGGTTCAGTTCAGACGGAGCGTGACCGGTCGTGTATACGTGGCGTTGGCGCCACATTTGGTTGTCTTTCACGTTATGCTCTATGTTGCAGTACACAGGTAAAGACCTGCCCCAAGTGCGGCGGTTTTCAGTGGCCCAGTGACACACACGATTTGTGTCTGCCGTGTTGGGGTTTGTGCGTCGGAGCGGCCCTGTGAGACTTGCACTCCCTGGGATGAGGAACGTTGGTCGCAGCTGTGGGGCTTCTACAGGCGTGAGCATCCTCGGGGGTCGACGGGTCCACCCCCACCTCTGCGCCTCCTATGGCTCCACCATTGACGCCTTTGATTCCTCGGACCATGCCCACACTGTGAGAGCGGCCCAGCGCTTCCTCCAGTTCGGACGTAACCGGTGGTAACCACAGGTTCCCTGAGACTGGGCCCGCCCGCTCTGCAGAGCGTTACTTACAGACAGGGCCCACCCGCTCTGTGGAGCATCTTAGTCTGACCTGGAGCACCCGCTTTGAGGAGTTTGTCATACAGTCAGAGCCCACCCGCTCTGCAGAGCTTCACCACCTGTCGGTGCCCCCTTGCTCTGAGGACCGGGGTCGAAAACAGTGGAGGGCTGCCCGCCCCGTGGTCCGACCCTCTGCAACAGTGTCCCCCTGCTCGGAGGAGCGGGTATGCCAGTCTGGGCCAAGCTGCTCTGCGGAGCGTAACCAATGGACACGCACCACCTACTCTGCGGAGCGTAAGCGCGGTACCAAGCCCACCCGCTCTGCGGAGCATAAACATTATGAGAGCGCACAATTTTCTAGGCCTTCCCGCTCTGTGGAGCGCGAACATTCTGCGGAGAGTGAACGTGGTACCAGGCCCACTCGCTCTGCAGAGCGTAGACCATGTACTGGCCCCCGTCTCTCTGCGGAGCGTATACGATATGAGGAGAGACAACGAGGTACTAGGCCCAGCTCTGCGGAGCGCATACGATCGGAGGAGTGTGCACATGGTATCGGGCCCACCCGCTCTGTGGAGCGTAGACGAGCTACCGGCCTCGCCCGCTCTGTGGAGCGTACATGATCGGAAGAGTGGGGCCAACGGACCTGGCCCTACTGCTCTGCAGAGCGTGATAGACGGTCTGGCCGCACCCGCTCTGCGGAACATGAGAGACGGCGTTGGAGGTCTCCCTGTGTTGCAGTGTCTCACCGCCGTGAACGCTCTATGTACGGCCACTCAGATGAACGCAGCCGTTGGTGGCAGGATCCTCCTGGCACTTTGGAGTCATGGGGCCACACGCAGAGACGTGGGGAGAGCTGCGGCAGCAGTTCTTACAGCCGCACGCCAGGCAGTAGCGAAGCTACGCACCGGAGCGGCAGTCCTCCTCCTTCAGACCTTTGTTTTCGCCCCCAACGACGCACAGATACTGCGGAGCCGGACATAATAATAAATAATAATTACGGTATTTATAATGCGCTTATCTTATAATAATTATAACTCTAAGCGCGCACTCACAACTCGCGCGCACATGCACACGCTCTAGACGACTCACGAACCACAAATAGTGAAATACATTACGACAGTCTGCTTAGGGTGGGGAGTGTGGTAGTATAGTGCTAGAACTGTTGAAAGAGGTGAGTTTTGAGGGCGGACTGGAAGGAGGAGAGAGAGTGTTTCTGATGGAGAGAGAGTGGGAGAGTGTTCCAGATGGATGGACCGTATACTGAGAAGGAGCGGGGGCCGAAAGTGCTGAGTTTGGTGCGGGGGATGTGGAGGCGGAGAGAGGTGGAGCGGAGGGAGCGAGGAGGAGTGTAGGGGTGAAGTAAGTTTGAGAGATAGGTGGGAGCGCAGTTGTTCAGGGATTTGTAGCAGAGAGACAGAATCTTGTATTGGATGTGTTGGGGGATGGGAAGTCAGTGAAGGAGTTTGAGCAGGGGAGTGATGTGGTAGGATTTTTTCTTTCTGAGGACGAGGCGGGCAGCATTGTTCTGGACGCGCTGGAGAGTGAAAGTGGTGGAGTGAGGGAGGCCGGAAAGGAGAGAGTTGCAGTAGTCGATGCGAGATAGGATGAGAGAGACAGCAAGTTTGGTGGCAGCTTCAGTAGTGAGGTATTTTCTGATCTGACCGATGCGGCGGAGGTGGAAGTAGCATGACTGGGCCGTGGCGGAAACAAAGCTGGTCATGGAAAGAGAGGAATCGAGGATAACGCCGAGGTTTTTGGCAGAGTCAGAGAGGGAGATGGGGGTGCCGTCGAGTTGAAGGTGGAGGGAGGGAGGGAGCTGGGAAAGTTTCTGGCGAGTGCCTACCAGCATGGCTTCCGTTTTGTCGTCATTCAGTTTAAGCTTGTTTGCTGTCATCCAGTTTTTCACGTCTTCGTAGCAGTCAGCCGTGCGAGTCAGTAGTGACTGAGTGTTGTCAAGTTTGTCTTTGTCTAGTAGTTGTGAGTCGTCAGCGTAGAGGTGGTGGTGATGTGGTGAGACTGGATGATGTTGGACAGGGGAGACATGTAGAGTGTGAAAAGGACGGGGCCCAGGACGGACCCCTGTGGAACTCCGCAGGAGAGCGTGACTGGTTTGGAGGAGACGCCGTCGATGGTGACGGACTGCTGTCTGTCGGAGAGGTAGGAGAGAAACCAGGAGTGAGCAGAGTCAGTGATGCCAAAGGAATAGTGAAGGCGGTGGAGGAGGATAGAGTGGTCTATAGTGTCGAAGGCGGCAGAGAGGTCGCGTAGCGTAGGAAGGGAGATGTTGCCCGAGTCGGTGGAGAGAAGCAGGTCGTTGAAGATATGTAGAAGGGCTGTTTCAGTGCTGTGATGTTTGCGATAGGCAGACTGGAAGGGACTGAGGAGGTTGTTGTCGGCGAGGTGGAGGTTGAGCTGGTTGAGAACGACCTTCTCAAGAAGCTTGGACAGGAAAGAGAGATTGGAGACTGGGCGATAGTTTTTGAGTTCGTTTGGGTCGAGGTTGTGTTTTTTGAGGAGAGGACGGATGATGGCAGACTTGAAGATATCAGGGACGGAGCCGTTCTCTAGAGATGTGTTGATTATGTCGGTAATGAATGGCAGAAGTTTTGGAAGGCCGTCCCGGTAGAGAGAAGCTGGGAGAGGGTCTAGTTCGCAGGTTTTGAGAGGCATGGACTTTATGATCTTGAGGACTTCATCCTGAGAGACGGGCTGGAAGGACGAGAGGGGGGTGCCGGAAAAAGGGGTGTCGGGAGGGCAAGGCGGAGAAGGCAGAGTGTCCCTGACCCACTCACCAGACTTTTTTTCTAATTTCAACTGAAGACAGAAGTCTTGGTATTGTATAGTAGAAAAGTTGTAAATGGTGCTTGCCTTTATTTACCTTTTATGTTTAAAAGTTATTTTTACCTATCACTTGCATTGTGTCAATATTGTGATCAATGTTTCAGAGAAATGACATTGCTATGGCAATCTCCAAGTTTGACCAGTTTGATTTCCTGATCGACATCGTCCCACGAGATGAACTTAAGCCTGCCAAAAGACAGGTTTGTGTGCATGAAAGATATATTCTGATATGCACTTATTTGCTGATTGCCATCGGTTATAAACAGCTTTGTACATTTTATCAGTCATGTAGATTTACAGACTCAAGCTTGACAGCTTGGCTTCACAGCCCTGAAAGTCTAAAATTTTGCCCACCAGCCTTTGGCTAGTGGAAGTTTTACTAGCCAAACTGAAAATGTTACTAGCGAAACTGAAAATTTTACTACTGAAAATAGCCCAACTCAACAATATAATGTACCACAAGTGTTTGACGCCCAATGTTAGCGAGTGTTTTCTGCCCAGAGGCATTGAGAACAAATATTTGAACAATCATAACCAAGTTAATGTTTATGTCCTGACTTCAGGCTTTTGATAGTATCAAGTGGAGGAATAACTGACAAAGTCCCCATGTGAACTGAGGTGGGATTTTTATTTATTTATTTTTTTTGTAAGTAGAGCTGGGATTCTGTTTTCACAACAGGTTAAAGGGTCTGTAGACCCCCAGGTATCAATTTTAGAGGGTACACAGACCCCCATCTGAGCATTATAGAGGGTCCGCAGATTTATATAACTCATTCTACCCCATCACCGAAATCCTTAAATTTTGCCGTTGTCCTCTGAAGACTGCATTGCAGTGCAGGACACAGATCGACCATGATAGTTCAATGGTGATGCCAGAACAGCTTGGCGCCCATAGGCGCCAAGCTATTCTGGCATCACCCTTGAACTATCATGGTCGATCCTTATCTTCCTGTGGTGTGTCTGGGGTAGAATGAGTTAAGAAAAACTGCATCATCTGTATATTCCTTAAAATAAATTATATCGCGCAAAAGCCTGTCTCCCTCGCTCTCTCTCTCTCTCTCACACAGAAAAACGTATGTCTATTTATTTATTTGTATGATCGTTTGATAATGTATTGTAACAGAGAATATATAGCATTTTCTGCTGAATGCGGCAGATTGACAACCAAAATGTGACTTGTCTAAACTCTGTGTGTGTGTGTGTGTGTGTGTGTGTGTGTGTGTGTGTGTGTGTGTGTGTGTGTGTGTGTGTGTGTGTGTGATCTGATGTACTTAAGTTTCTTTCAACCCATTTAACCACTCAGAAAGACGTGTTTCTCCAACTTTTGCCTAATAACTGTGTACCAGAAGATGGATCGACCACGATTAAAAAAAAAAATGACAAACTTATTTCTGTTCAAATTTCTGGACTTGCTTTTTGAGTTTGCCTCAGAGCACATTGCGCATGCCATTCGTGTGCCATCGTGCTTTAGCCATGGAAATACACGCAGCGCAGCCATGAACTTTGAAAACTGCGTCGCCGTGGCGGTGCCACACACGGTCCAGGGGTATCATTTTTGGTACTGTCGATGGAGATGGCGGTGTCGAAGTGCAACTTTCTTCTTAGCGATTATCAAGATCAGACAGTGCCGGATTGAAGAATCCCAAGCATTCCAGCTTTCTTTGCTTTTTCTCCACCATTTACAACTTCATTCAAAATCGAAAGTGAAACGCACGATGCTGTATCCCATAATAGTATGTATGGTGACATCACAACAAGTAATGCGTTCAACATGTAGCGCGCACTTTGTAATAACATGCTGACACCGCACATAAACTAACAGTTTGTCCGCCCAGTTACACTCGCACGGACCCCGGAGTCAGGTCGATTCTGAACGCAGCCGCGACTGAGCGAGCGGCTAAACAAACCAACTCATCACTAAAAATAGAACGACTGTCACCTACCTCTGTTATGGTACGCATGGTGGCGCAATGATAATGCATCTCGGATGCAAATGCACTGAATTTTAGTGCGTCTGACTATACCACAAGAAGACAGCGCTATAATGTAGGCCTCCTGAGAGAAACTGGAGTTAGAGAAGAGTTAAAACTGGTGCTGTCCAACCGGTTTCAAGCGCTACAGGAGCTAGTAAATGAAGAGGAGGCGGTCACCACAGAGCAGCAGTGGAAGGCAGTTAGAGAGGCACTGAACTCGACCTGCAAAGACACTGTAGGGTTCAGGAAACACCACCACAAGGACTGGCTGTCGGCACAGACCTTGAAGAAGATAGAAGCGAGGAAGCAGAAGAAAGCAGCGGTCAACAACAGTCGCACGAGAGCAGCCAAAGTAAGGGCACAGGGGGAATACTCGGAAGCCAACCGCGAGGTGAAGAGGAGTATCAGGGCAGACAAGAGGGCCTACACAGACAGCCTGGCAGCAGAGGCAGAAAAGGCAGCAGGCAGCGGCAACATGAAACAGCTCTACGACATTACCAGAAGATTGTCGGGTAAGTATGGCCATACAGAAAGACCAGTAAAAGACAAAGAAGGCAAGCCTATTGCAGACAGAGCAGACCAACTCGACAGATGGGCCGAGTATTTTGAAGAGTTACTGAACAGACCTAGCCCACCCGACCCCCCAGACATCCAGCCGGCAGAGACCGACCTACCCATCAGCTGTGACAGACCCAGCCGGGAAGAGATCAGAAAAGCAGTGGCATTTTTGAAGAATGGCAAAGCAGCAGGGCCAGATGGCATCCCAGCGGAGTCTCTGAAAGCAGACCTAGAGACAACAGTTGAGATGCTGTACCCACTGTTTGGAAAGATCTGGGAAGAGGAGGTGATGCCAGCTGACTGGAAGGAGGGGTACCTAATCAAGCTTCCCAAGAAAGGCGACCTCAGCAAGTGTTCCAACTACAGAGGAATCACCTTGCTGTCAGTACCAGGAAAGGTCTTCAACAGGATCATCCTAGAGAGAATGAAGAGCTCCGTTGACCCCCAGCTGAGAGACCAGCAAGCAGGATTCAGGAAGAACCGATCATGTACAGACCAGATCGCCACTCTCCGCATCATCGTGGAACAGTCTCTGGAGTGGAGCTCCCCGCTGTACGTCAACTTTGTGGATTATGAGAAAGCATTTGACAGCGTGGACCGAGAGACTCTGTGGAAACTCCTACGACACTACGGTGTACCCACAAAGCTCGTCCGCCTGATCAAGAGCAGCTATGATGGCATGACATGTCGCGTGATCCACGAAGGGCAGTTCACCAGAGAGCTCCAGGTCAGAACTGGTGTCAGGCAGGGGTGTCTGCTGTCTCCGTTCCTCTTCCTACTGGCCATAGACTGGGTCATGAAGATGACCACAGAGCACAGACGAAGTGGAATACAGTGGACACTGTGGACACAGCTTGACGACCTCGATTTTGCAGACGACTTGGCATTACTGTCCCACACTCATCAACAAATGCAGGACAAGACCACGAGGCTTGCTGACATCTCGTCCCAAGTGGGCCTCACCATTCACAAACAGAAAACAAAGACAATGAGGCTGAACGCAACCAGGGAAGAACCAGTCTTGCTTGCTGGCACCCCGTTGGAGGAGGTGGAGTCCTTCACCTATCTCGGGAGCATCATAGACAAAAAAGGCGGCACTGATGCAGATGTCAGAGCACGAATCGGTAAAGCCAGAGCAGCCTTTCTCCAGTTGAAAAAAGTGTGGAGTTCCAGAGAGCTGTCACAACACACCAAAGTCCGGATTTTCAACTCCAATGTAAAAGCAGTTCTCCTATATGGAGCAGAGACATGGAGATTGACAAAAACCACAGTCAACAGAGTACAGACCTTCATGAACAGTTGCCTTAGAAGAATTTTGAAAATCCACTGGCCAGAGAAGATCAGCAATGTCAGACTCTGGGAGAGAACAGAGCAGATAACAGCAGAGAATGAAATTGGGCGAAGAAGATGGGGATGGATCGGTCACAGTCTGAGAAAGCCAGATCCAGTATCACTAGGCAGGCATTGTCATGGAACCCCCAGGGAAAGAGGAAAAGAGGTAGGCCGAGAAACTCCTGGCGTCGAGACCTCCAAGCAGACATCAAGAGACTGGGAACCACCTGGAGTAGAATCGAAGGAGAAGCACAGGACAGGAGTTGCTGGAGGTCTCTCGTCGACGGCCTATACCCGGGTAGGAGTGACAGGCGTAAGTAAGTAAGTAAGACTATACCACATAGTTACATTTTCATTACGTGATTTTGATTTTTAATGCGTCGTAGATGCACAGACGCACTAAAACGGAAGCCCTGTATTGAAATTTAACGATCATCATCTGCAGTGGAACCAGAACATCTGGCCACTCGCTGACTTGGTGCTCACATTGCACACATGAATGTTTCTGATTCTGGCTTGGCCGTGTACACAAAGTTTTGTGACACAGGTCTCGATTTTGTTGTAGTCACTCAATCCTTTGTGTATTTCGAACATGTTTCACTTTAAAAAGCCAGGTACTGCTCTCGTCAGTGGACCAAACCTGACCACAGGGGTGTGATTTAGTTATCACGTCCGCCCTTCTGTTCATAGGAATTTCTGTGGATTTGTTGTTTGACAGTATTTGTTATCCGTTCATTGTGAGTTGGTCGGGTTCATTGCTTTTCCCCGTGGAGTAATTCAACGCACTGTGAGAGGTTTACCAGTGCTAGGTTATTGTGCGTCACCAACTTTGGTGCAAATCCCTTCGTCTATGTTACCTTCAATGCGTTTTTGCAGCAGTGTTTTCATAGAACATGTTGGGTTGTTTAGTGCCAGGCTGTTGTACGTCACCATTAAGTTTGGAGTGTGATTTCAGTTCGTAGTTGGATTCCTCTAACCACAGCATTCTGGTTTATTCCAGTGCACAGTTTGTGGCGACGCTGTAGCTCTTTCTACGACATTCTCATCTGCAGTTCGAGTGACGTGTTCGGCTATTGCCACAAAGTGATGTTAGAGGCGGCTCGCAGTGCGGTCAGGTCACATGGTCCCCCCCAGCACGCTTCGAGCGTGCCTGATGGCCACAGACTACAGTGCCGTTTCCGTACTGTCCAGTCTCTTAGCCTTAGTCAGTCCCAGTCATCCCCTAATTTTTCAATTCCCTAAAAAACACTACCGCCCACCAGCTGCACATTTGCCATGCACAAAATACAACAACAAAAAACAGCAGATCACCCGTCTCATTTCTGGTGTATGAAACTGGTTCCTTACCAACCCCACACCCAAGCACAGCTGAAATCAGCTTGCCCCTCAAATCACTACGTCAACGGCAACTCAACATAGACCCACAATTGTCCACTGGATAAGCTCAGGATGGTATTCATGAATCAGAGCACCAAACATGTCTCCTCTCAGCTAACCAGAAATTTCCAGCAAATTCCAACATTCAGCCCTACTACAAATTTTCAAACAAGGCAAAAATTATTTTTAAAAACACCGGTCCTTACTGCCAAATTTGAATGTGTAACATGACCTGATGTCGGCTGGTGGTTCGCCGGTGGATTGGAAAACGCACGCGCGCACTCGCATTTGGCGAGTGTTTTTTTTTTTACTCGCCCCAAAAAATATTCACTCGCCATGGCTAGTAAATTACTCGCCATTTTCAGGGGTGACGTCAGCTGCACTTTATAGAATTTGTTGTTATTGTTATTTGAAGGTTTTAGTTTGAATGGGGTGCTTTGTTTTATGCACTATATCGTTTGCCGATCAAGATTAGACCCAACCACTCCTCAAATTGAGCGTGTTGTTTGAGTGTACTACTGGCATAGTACATTTATTAGAAATAAAAATTATATGTATCTGACATGTCTGAATGCATTTAGCCCTAACACTCACTAATATGATATGAATCAAACTTGATAGTTCAAGGGTGGTGTTAGAATAGCTTGGCACCTGTAGGCACCAAGCTATTCTGGAACCACCTTTGAACTTTTATGGTCAGTCTGTCTTCTGAAGTGCAATGTAATCTTCAGAGAGCAGATTTGGAAATTTTGACATCAGTGCTCCATGTGTTAAAGTCTAACTGTATAGTTGCCACTCCTGCAGGAAGAAACAGTGCGCGCCTCCTCCTCGCTGCCAGATCAGATACAGTACTACCTGCAACTAGCCCAGCAACAGTCACAACAGCAGCAGCAGCAACAACAGCAGGTGGCTCAAGTACAGCAGCAACTGCAGCAACAGACGATCCAGGTTCCTCAATCGGTGGCAGTTCAACAGACAGTGCAAGTTCCACAGCAGGTGGTGGCTCAGCCCGCGCAGTCCGTCCAGCAGGTGGTCACTCAGCATGCCGCTCCCATCCAACAGACAGCAGCTGTTCAGCTTACAGGTTTGTATTGTCATCTAGTATTAAATGAATCTGTATGTGTCACAGATGAGAACTATATAGAAATGTTACAAATGAAGTATATTGCAAAGCCTTTTTGCCATAAAGCCAGACTATGCTCGTTTGAAGAAAAAATTAATTTTTCTCTAAAATGTATTTTTTCGAAAAATACTTACCAATGACATGACTGTCTGGAAAGAGTCTACTAGCTATCCAGTTTTAGCCGAAGACCCGTTGGGTCCCCCAGGAGGCACTTGGGAATCCCTAACAGGGACGAGAGTAGCCTCCCATGTCCATCCGGCCATGTGCCACGTGGTGCAACAACCAGTTAGTCTACTGAGCTCACCAGCGGCAAGCGGGGCAAGAGGGAGGGACCTTGGAGTCATGTCTTCGGTAAGTATTTTTCGAAAAAATACATTTTAGAGAAAAATTAATTTGTTTCCTCAAAAACATTACCGATGACATGACTGTCTGGAAGAATGTCGAGTGGTGGAGGGTGCCGCAAAAAATCCCTCGAGAACCCCTAAGGGACTTAGCCAGCCCGTCGCTCCTGATCGCACACTCCCGACAATTTTAGCGAAGTGCATACCTATGGCGCCACTGTCGATGTCGCCCACCAGTGCAAGGTTGTCACGCTAGCCCGTCAGGTCTCGGAGGTAGAAGCGGGCGAAGGTGGACTCGGCCCGCCAACCCACTGCAGCCACGATGTCCTTGACAGCACAGTTGCGGTCGAAGGCGACACTCGCGGCCATGGCGCGAACTTTGTGCGCGCGGATCCTGAGCGTCTCAGCTCCCTGTGGGGAGAGGTCCCGATAGGCGGACCGGATGATCCAGTGGAGCCATGAAGAGATCGTTTGGGCTGAGATGTCGGTTCTGCCAGCGGTCAGCGCCAAAAAGAGGCGATTCCGTCCCCTCCGGAAGGACGTGGAGCGGCGAAGGTAAATTCGCGGGGCGCGCACAGGATCTTGCTGCCGGGTCTCCCAGGGGAAGTCGACCCCCTTTAACGGCCGTATGGTGATTACCTGGGCCGCAGTCAAGGGAGACCTAGTTTTGGCGAGAAAGGAAGGATCAGTGAGCAGCTGGACGGAGCCATCCGACCGGAACTGCAGGCAGGTAGGTCGCGCCGAGAGCGCATGGAGCTCGCTGACTTGGGCCGCCGTGGCCAGGGCCACCAGGAGGCAGGTCTTCCGAGTCACATCCGCAAAGCGGGCCAGGTGGAGCGGTTCAAAACGGTCCGAATTCAGCCAAGTGAGGACCTAGGGGAGGTCCCAGTGTGGAATCAGCGAGCGAGGGACCGGACGCTGGAGGCCAAAATGCGCCATATGGTCAGCAAGGTCCTTGCAGGCGCCAGGATCAGGTCGGCCGAGATGTCGGTAGGTGTCGGCAATCATGGACAGGTATCCCCTGATCGTGATGGGAGCCAAACCTTGGTCCCTAAAGAGCCAGAGGAAGAAGTCCGCAAGCTGAGGAGTAGTCAGTTCGATGGGGGAGAGGCGACGGTCAGAGCACCAGGACCGTAGCACCCGCCACTTTCCTTCATAGACACGTCTGGTGAAGGGTCTGCGGGCTGTAGCGATCGCGTCCACTGCCACACTCGAGAAGCCTCGAGCAGTGAGGGCTTGCCACACAATCGCCAGGCGTGAAGGAGAAGTCGCTCAGGGCAAGGGTGGAAAAGCGGCTGGCGGGGTTGCTTGAGCATCGTGCGCGGGGTGGGTAGCAGCAGGGGGGGTCCCGTGGCGAAACTGAGCAGGTCAGTTGTCCAAGATCTGTTCCAGGAGAACGGGGCCACCAGGAACAGGACTGCATTGCATCCCCGGAGCTTGAGCAGGACTTTGGGGACCAGGACCGTCGGGGGATACGCGTAAGCGACGAGTCCGTCCCACGGAATGGAAAGCGCGTCGACTGCCCAGGCCATGGGGTCTGGAATCGGGGAGACGAAGAGGGGAAGTTGGTGGTTCCACCTCGTGGCAAAGAGATCGATGAGGGGAGTCTCCCAATGGGCGCAAATCAGGCGAAAGATGTCCCGTCGCAGGGTCCATTCCGTGTGGAGTAGCTGTCCACGCCGCGAAAGGGAATCGACCAGGACGTTCAGGTGCCCCGGGATGTGTCATGCCCGGAGGGAGATGCCACGGTCCTCGCACCAGCGAAGGAGTCGGTAGAGGAGGATGCACAGATCGGGAGAGCGGGTTCCCCCCTGCTTCTGTATGTAGGCAACGACTGTGGAGTTGTCTGAGAGGACGAGAAGGTCCTGCGTGCGAAGAGCGGGTTCCCATGTGCGGAGCGCCTGCCAAACTGCATTCAGTTGATGTGCCGGGATGCCATGTCCGGGGACCAGCGGCCCGCCGTCGTGCGAAAACGCTGAAGGAGGTGAGCGCCCCATCCGACGAGACTGGCATCCACGCAGAGGGAGAGTCGGGGCGGGGGCGAGGCCAGGGGAATTCCATAATCCAAGCCAAGAAACATCCGTCCAGCGCAGCAGATGGGGCCGCAGCATCAGAGAGACAGTCACCGGAGTAGAGAGGTCGCCGGAGGACGGTCTCCAGTGGAGGAGAAGATGCAGTTGGAGAGGACGGGAGTAAAGACGATTTAGTGGTAGGAGATCCGCCGCCGCACTCATCAGGCCGAGGAGCTGGAGCCACACTCTGGCGGGGACTGCCACCTCCTGAGCTACCAAGCGGGCTAGTTTCCGGATCTGAGGCTCGGGAAGCCGCACCAGGTTGAGGTCGGTCGCGAACTGCATGCCCAGGTGAACAAAACGGCGGGAAGGCGTGAGGTCCAACTTGCCTGCGTTGACCAAGAAGCCCAAGCGAGACAACAGTAGGAGTAGAGCATCCCTGTCCATGAGCAGAGCGGCCACTGACTGATTCCGAAGAAGCAGATCGTCCAAGTAATTGGAGGTCGGACTGGAGGAAGACCGTCGGGCTCTGGCAACCACGGTGTCCATGATGCGCGTGAAGACCCATGGGATGAGGTTGAGGCCAAAGGGGAGAGCCCGAAACTGGTAAACTGTCCCGTCGAAGGCAAAGCGTAGGTACCGTCGGGAGGAGGGGTGCATGGGGACGTGCAGATAAGCATCGGCCAGGTCCAGACTGATGGCAAAGTCCATGGGCTGCACGGAGGCCCGGAGGGCTCTGGCTGTCTCCATGCGGAAGGACGGAGCCGCAATGAACTTGTTCAAGGCCGAGAGATCGATGATCGGCCTCCAGGCTTGGGCACTACAAGAGGCGGCTGTACAAGGCGGGGGAGTCATGACGTAAGACGATCTCTGTGGCGGCTTTCCGTAGAAGAGCGGTGACTTCTCTGTGAAGGGCATCGGCTTTAGTCCGATCGGTCAGGATCTCGGTCCACACGGGGGAGCGTCAAAGCGGCGGCGGGGACCGAAAGGTGATAAGGAGGCCCTCCGTGACAGTAGAGAAGATCCAGGGGTCGTCCGGCAGTAGGGAATGCCAAATGTCGCCGTGAAGGGCGAGCCTCCCGCCGACAGGAGACCCCGGAACAGTTGGCGGGAACAAGGGGGAGTCAGGGGGCCCTCCCGCGCCCAGGGCGGCGGGCGGGCTTGGGCCAGGCTGGGGCGGGCGCACAGAGGGAAGCGCGGGGCCGGAAGGCGGAGGCGGGGACTATCGTGGAGGGTCTGACGAACCGCAGGGTGCAACCCACGGCCTTGCGGGCTGCTGGAAAGTGAAGGGGGGGGGGTGGGCAGAGCAGCTGGGCCAACGGTCCTTATTCGCCTCCTTCAGCGACTGCCAGGTGGGGCCGAACAGGAGCGGGGCGCCAAGAGGAGCGCGGCGGAGCTGCGACTTCACATCGGGGGGGAGGCCGGGGCAGGCACGAAGCACAACGTCACGCCGCATCAAGTCGCAGTGTTGGCGGAGGCAGCCATGGAGTTGACGGACAAATGGTAAGCAGCCATGTTGGCCGCGACGGCCAAGGAGTGGAGGTCCGTCAGCAGAGGAGAGAGGGAAGGGTGCCAGGCAGCCTCGACGCGGTTGATGAAGGCTTGGGTGAGGAGCTCCAGAAAACCCGAACAGGCCAGAGCGTTCCAAGCGAGGGAAGCCATGCGTTCTAAGCCGCGAGGTAAGGTCCGCTTGAGCTGAGAAGAGCCGCCCGCGAGTAAGAGTGCTGGTGGATCCACCGGTGGAAGAGGGCACGAGAAGGACTGAGAGTGCCCAGCGTACCAGGACTGCCGGAAAGCGATGTCGACGCCGGCAGGTCAGTGGCGGTCGGAGAAGAAATCTGCGTCAGTAGCCGAGTCCTGCTGGAGGTGGGCGGAGAGGGCGTCTGCCAGGTCTCGGAAAGCAGGTGGCTGGGGAAGAGACTTCTTAACTTGACGGGCCGCATCTACGAAGGCGGCAGCTTTCCTCTTGAGTGGGGGGGAGGGAGGGCAGGCGTCCGCTGGGAGACATGTAGCGATGAGGCGCGCCGCGTCGTCCAAGGAGCGAAGAGTCTCTCCATGGGGGGTCGACAGGGCAGCAGGCGACAAGGGGTTGTCGATCGGCGAGGGCGAACAACTGTCTGGGCCTAGGAGCGCCGAAACAGAATCACCCGGCAGTAAACGCAAGGTCTCATCGTCGATGGCAGGCTGCCGCAAACCCGCGGACGAAGGGCGTGGCGGCGGGCGAGGAGAAAGCTGGGTAGCGGGAGGCTTGGGCAGGGCGGCCGGCGAAGGCGGTGGAGGGGAGACAGGGGGGCTCCGCCGATGAAGCCGGGGTGACGCCGGCGGCGAGGAGCATTGAGGGCGAGGCGAGGGGGTGCTGGAGCGAAGGGGGCACCTGTCCCGGGGGGAGCGACTACGATGGCCACGAGGCGAAGGGGTCCGCTTCTCAGGGCGGCTCCTACGGGAGGAGCGCGAAGGGGACGGGTGTCGGGAGCTGCGAGCAGACACCCGCCATGGGGAACGATCACGCGGAACGGAAGCGTAAGACGAAGTCGAGCGGGAGGAAGACGAAGAAGGCCGGGGGCTGCGTCTGTCTTTGCGACGTGGACTACGACTACGAGTTCGATCCCAGGAGGGGCGCCTGCAGGTCCGGGAAGCGGGCGGGCGGTCCGATCTGCCATAGTCTGCATGACGAGGCGACAAAGATCGCGGTGCCTGGGCCTCAAGGAGGGGGGCACATTGCCGGCTAGGCGACTCGCCAGAGGAGTCAGCGGGCTTAGAGGCGGGGGGATCGTCAGTACCGCCGGAGGGGGGCGGACGGGGCGACATAGGTCGCGGCATGCCAAGCTCAGGGAGGTTGGCGCTGTGCCGGCTTGGCGACTTGCCGGAGGAGTCTGCGGGCAAGGACAGTGCGGTCACTGTGGCAGTAACAGTCCTAGCACACGAGCCGTAGTCGCGTGACGTACGTATCCCCCAGGCCGTGGAGAGGTGCTTGACCAAGTCCCGACGCGCAGCGGTCCCATGGCAGGTAGATTGTCGCGGACCGGTGTCGGACGCTCGCGCCGGTAGAAGTTCCAAAGTTGTGACCAAAGTTCCTCCGGCCAAGTGGAGCAGACACCGCAAACGAGGTTGGACGTGCAGCCGGAACATGGAAGACACACCGGGTGCCGATCGCTTAGGCCACTGAAAATCGCCGCATTGCGGGCAGGTGCGCACCTGGCAGCTGCAACACATACCAAACATGAAAGGCGACCGGCAGCGGGGTACACGAGTCCCCGCTAGTCGAAACGAGCGAAACTCGAAACGCGAGCAGAAAGAACAAAGGTTCACGGCCGAAGCCATCGTCAGGCCCCCCCAGGCGAGACGCAGGCAGAGACCGAGGCCTTACCTTTCCATGGCGGAAGCAGCAGAGGGGAAACGCTCAGCACAAACCACCGCGTGCGACAGGAGTCCAACGAAGGCTCCGGGCACACCAACACTGCGCCAGGTACCGGCGAAGCTAGGCAGTGAAGAAGGAACGCCAAGGAAGGAAGAGAGGCCGCAAGGCAGGCAAGGAGTAGGAAGGCCGGCGAAGAACGGTAGCACTGTACACAGCCAAGGGTTCCGTAGGCTAAAGCGCGTGCGTACGCTAACAGCGAAGTAGACTAACTGGTTGTTGTGGCACGTGGCCGGATGGGCATGGGAGGCTACTCTCGTCCCTGTTAGGGATCCCCGAGTGCCTCCTGGGGGACCCAACGGGTCTTAGGCTAAAATTGGATAGCTAGTAGACTCTTTCCAGACAGTCATGTCATCGGTAATGTTTTTGAGGAAACAAACACAACTGACAAAGTAGGCAAGAGGGTTGATGTCAGTGCAGGTCAAGTATTGCTTACAAGTTACATCAGCCCAAGGACCGTTTGCACACACCCCCAGCCACCAGTTGCAGGAAACGTTTCTAGGCCATTAACCCTTATCATTTAGAATACACTAGTGCGTGAAAGAAGTTTAACTAAAATAGTTCAAGGGTGGTGCCAGAATAGCTTGGCGCCTCTAGGTGCCAAGCTATTCTGGCACTACCCTTGAACTAAAGCCATTGGTCTATATCTTTAACTGTAAGTACTATAATGTAGCTTGCATATGGCAGTGTACAAATTTGAAGCTTGTAGCCTCAGTATGATATGGGTTAACAGCCAACCAACTGTCCCTCTGCTTTGCAGTGAGATTTTTGCATGGGGCTAAAAATAGCTCAAAACAAAGCAGTTGGAACTATGACAGGAAACTTCTAGCTATCAAAAATTATGTGCAATTCGACCCAGAGACCTATCTGCATTTGTTTTCTCAAAACACATTACCGATGGTATTACTGTAAGGAATGGTTTCTTAGCTAGTCTAATTTTAGCCCAAAATTGTTGTGTACGAGTATGGTCATGATGGCAGGAGAGGGGCGCCATAGCCTAGGCGGAAACCCGGGTAGCCTCGCCTCCGGTTCAACCACGCATGCGCTACAGTGCTTATACGCCAGTCAGTTTTCTTTGCTAGTCGCGGAAGGTTGTGTACGTCTCCTACTCTAAGAAAAGCTTCGACCTGTGTTGGTGGTGGAATTAATGAAGAGAGGAATAACCTGTCGTGTGGTTTTAGGAGGGACTTCCCTTCGCCTACCTTGTGTTAGGCTTGGACGCTTTCGTGTGGACTAGGTCTGCGTCGGCCCCGAGACTTAGACCGGTAGAGGTGGCGCCATTGTGAACTGTGCTCACGCGCCTCGTGGCCGGTCGGGCCGTAGACTGTTTCACTTTGCGTGTGTTCTGACCCCTCCTTCACCCTTCTGATAGCTTCGGAGTACCCGGCGTTACGCTTGGACGCGTTCGGGTGAAATTCTGCGTCGGTCTTCTTGGGACGTAACCTGTCGAGACGGCGCCATTGTGAACTGTGCTCACGCACCGCGTGGCCGGTCGGGCCGTTGTGTGTTTTCCCACTACGTGTGTTCTGTACCCTCCTTCACTCTTCTGCTAGCCTCGGAGTGCCCGGTGGTAGGCTTGGACGCTTCCTGGGAGATTTTCCTCATCGGTTTGTGCCTTAGACCTGACGTGACCTTGGCTCGTGTGATCGGCACGGCTCGGTGCCGGACTGTTCGTGGCTCTTCGCTCGTCGTGGGGCCTCACCTCTGCTCGGCGCCGAGACTTTTCAGGGTGTCTGGTGTCGGTGGACGCTTCCTGAATTCGTCGGCGGTGGTTCTAACTTCGGGGACCGGGCGTGCCAGCGGCGCCGGCGTGGACTCCTTTCACAGACCAGGATTGCGTCGAGCCTGCCTTCAGCCGGAGGTCTTGGACGCCGCGGTGTTCTGGTTGGTCTTCGACTGGTGTTGGTACCCGGCTTCTTCGGATGGCAAGGTAAAACCTCGGCTATTGCCTACGTCGGGCGCTCAGGGGAGGTTAGAGCGCCGGGCGTTGGCTTGCGCCGTACACTTATCTTCGTTCTTACACGTGGATTCGTATTGCGGGCCCTTGGGGGCATGCTCCCTTGTAGGCTTTGTGATATTTGTTTGCAGTTCAGGCGAGCCCGCACCTGCTCGCGTTGTGGGCAGTGCCACTGGCCGAGTGACGAGCATGCCAGTTGCCTGCTCGGTTACGGATGTCCCTCTACATGTTCAGTCAAAGTGTGAAGCCCCGTGTGGATGCAGCCTCTGGTACTGTTTGCAGCTGGCTTGCCCTTGGCTGTCGGCTGTGGTTTGTTGCCGACACCGAAGGGGTTAGTAGTCCTGGTAACTGCATGTGCAAAAGGGTTAATCTGTTTACCCATTATATAGCAATTTGTGTGTTTTGGTATTTTGATGTTCTATGAAATACATTCTGTACTACTCAGCATTTGCTCTTTCGGCTATTCTGGCAAAATGTTTTGATATGTTTATTCACTGAAAAGGGTGCAGGTTGTTTCGGAGATCAAACACCCATGCCTGGACTGCGCCCCATGGCTGGAGAACAGTAGACCCAGCTATGGAGTATCTACTGCCACGACCGACCGTCGCCAGCACGGGGGAAAGTTCCAATCCAGTACGCCACAGTCCAGTCGAGGGGCCCTTCTGAGGGAGTGAGCTGGCACTGCCACGACTAGGCGCGAGCCCAGCTCTAGTTCCGACAGCCACCACAGTCCAGGCGAGTGGTCTCTGTGCGGTCAAGGATGCTCGAGCGCCATGGGCTAGGCCTCGAGGTTAGACAACATAAAGATAAGGAAAGGGTAGCCACCACAGTCCAGTCGAGTGGTCTCTATCCCTTGATTACCCCGGGCTGGTGGGGCGGCGGACCAGCTAGGGAGCTTCTGCCTCCACGATGGCCCACACCAGCACGGAGGAAAGATCCATCACCGGTAGGCGCCACAGTCCAGTCGAGTGGCCCTTACCGCGTGAGTGAGTGCCGGCAGCCACCACAGTCCAGTCGAGTGGTCGCTGTGCGGTCAAGGACTACAGCCGACAGCCACCACAGTCCAGTCGAGTGGTCTCTGTGCGGTCAAGGAATTACAGCCGACAGCCACCACAGTCCAGTCGAGTGGTCTCTGTGCGGTCAAGGATTCTCGAGCGCCATGGACTAGGCCTCGAGATTAGACACCTTTAAGATAGCAAACGGTTGCCACCACAGTCCAGTCGAGTGGTCTCAACCCCTGGTTACACCTGGCTGGTGGGGCGGCGGACCAGCTAGGGAGCGTCTGCCACCACGATGGCCCACACCAGCACGGAGGAAGATCCATCACCGGTAGGCGCCACAGACCAGTCGAGTGGCCCTTACCGCGTGAGTGAGTGCCGGCAGACACCACAGTCCAGTCGAGTGGTCTCTGTCCGGTCGAGGATCCTCGAGCGCTACGGATTAGGCCTCGAGACAAGACACCCTAGACAAGGATGGTAGCCACCACAGTCCAGGCGAGTGGTCTCTACCCGGCGGATATGCCCCTGGTGGGAGGGTGGCGCATCCAGCTATGGAGAGTCGACCGCGGCCTCTGGCCGACTCCAACTCGGGGGAAGAAACAACACCGGACGCACCACAGCCCAGGCGAGTGGCCCTTACCGTGGGAGTGAGATGTCGCCACCGCCGACTCAGGACGCGAGCCGGCGTTAGAACCGGCAACCTTCGCAGTCGCGTCGTGCGGTCAGGTCCTGGGGCGCCGTGAGCTTGGCCTCACGGCGAAGCATCAGCAGCCACCATGCCCTCTGTTCGAGATCAGGCGCGAGAACGGGCTTCAGCGCCGGTAGTCCTCACTGGAGGGTCCAGTCACGGCCACCGCCTCACCCTGGACTGGAGACCAGCGCAGAGTCGGATCGCCAGAGTGGCGTTCGGGGACTCGGCAGGACACGCTTCCGTTCCCGGGATGGAAGCAGTGGACTCGGCGCAGCATTGCGACGAGATGTCACGTCGGTAACACGGCCGCAGCTACTGGGGGGTTGCTGCACCAGCTTAGACGAGACAGGATGCTCCAGCCGCGGTAGGTACCTACACCGGCGGTGGGACGAGAAGGCTGGGCCATGCGGCTCTTGCGTGTCTTCACCCTTCTACCTTCAGGCGGTCAGCGGGACCACGGGGTGGGAAGAACCTAGTGAACATCTGTCGGGACTACCCTTAGGTCAGCCGATCGTTACATGTCCAACGGCAGCATTCCGCCGCATGTCCGTCTCAAGTACCGTCGCCCCGAGCGAGGCTGCAGGGATATCCTCGGCTCAACTCCACTCTCCGGGTCGGCTTCCAGCCACTGCCTGTTGGTGACGTGTACGCTTAGCTACTCTTACAGCTGGAAGGTAAGTCAGACGCATTCAGCTACCGAGCCTTTTTTTTACCGTAGTAGCTTCGGCGAAGGACAGGGTGCCTGGCCGCACCTCAGGCCGTTGGCACATTCTCCGACACCGGCTTCGGCAGGTCTGCCTGCGAAGACTACGCTTGACTACGCATGACTGAGCAACGGTACTGGCCTGCGGAGAGATACAGAAGATCGCAGTGCTCGAGACCCTGCTCCATGACGGGTTCAAGAAGAAGTAAGGACTGAGCTTCCCACAGCTGAGACGCTTCCTCCTCTGACCGCGGTCACGAGCTTACGGGCCTCCCGCTTGTTGCCTACTCTGCTGCCTACCGCTCCTGACCTGCCACCTTGTCCGCTTCCACCTCGGGCACCAGTTTGTCACTGCCTTCCTTGGTGGTGAGCCCTCCCGAGACTTCGCCTCAGTGCAGGCTTGGACGGGACCTTCAGCCCGGTCTTGGAGACTTCCTCGAGGTTACAGGCTTGCCGGAGTCCTCCTCGGACGGCGTCGCGTTCTAGCCTTCCCCAGGAAGGAGCAGCGGATGTCGGACAGGACCAATCGGACGTCTTCTTGCGCCCCATCGATGGCCCTAGGTGATCCCTCGTGGTTCGGGTGGAGCCCTCCTTGACACGGATCGGGACGAATTATGGTTCCTCCTGGCTGACGCGGTTCGGGTCCCATGGGTAAGTGCAGCCGTTCGCTTTCGTGCTACGAATACAGAGGATGGGACCTCGCACCGACCTCGTAGAGCAGCTCTGAAGCAGCGATCGCGGCTCTTCCGGCACCAGCGCAGCGGCTGTACACAGACCAGAGGTGCTCCTCCTTCAGGGACTTCGACGTCGGGACCGGCCAGTTCCCCGGCGGACCTTCTTCCCTTGATGTCTCTGCTACTCCCACCTTGCACCTCCTGTTTCCCCCCGGACGGCCCCTGGCAGGCGACCTCCAGTGTCAGGTTCCAGTGCGACCGCTGCGGCGACCTCTCCTCCAGTCTTGCCTGTCCAGCTTCGGATGCCACGTCCACGAGGCCGGGGGGCTCCTTGCCCCCGCCGACAACGCCAGTGGCCGGCTACCTCAGAAGCAGACGGGGCACGCCTCCTCTCCCGGTACTTCCTCCTCCGCATCGCGGTTGGCGCGAACTCGTCGCTTCACTTCTGCACAGAGACCTCCTGGGACTGCATCATGACCGGCTGACTCCCTGCATGTAGCAGCCGGCTTCGACGCGCAGAGCAGATAGGCCTCCTAACTTCGTTCGGGTGTGCTGCGCAGCAGACACCTCCCCTGATCGCGACAAGTTGAGATGGACAGCTTACCCGCTTCTCTTCGCCGATTCCAGACCCGCTTGCCTGGATCGTCAACGCTTCCTCCATCCCGTGTCATGGCGTAGGCACCTACGCTGACAGCGCGCTTCCCTAGGTTCTAGTCCAGCTCAGCGGGTACAACGCGTTCCGTTCCGGGTGACCTGGTCGGCTGGACCAAGGCGTGGACCACCGGCCTCCTGCACTGCGCCACGACTTCTCCCCTAAGGGTCCCGCCGGGGATCCGAATGGCTCCTCCTTCACACCCGGAGATTGTGCGGCACGCCATCGCCTCCAGAGCTTTGCGGGGGTGACTGTGGCAGCAGCACTACAGCCCACGGAATCTCGACCGGACGCTTCTGAAGAAAGAGGTGCGGCCCCTACACTGTTGCCGACTTGCGCATCTCCCTCGCGTGGACAGGCGGACACCTTCCTCGCGGTTCTCCTGCCAGCATTAGCTCCGAACACCCTTCGCTTCTACATGTCCTGGGAGCGGACACGTGCTGTCCCTGGGACGTCACGACCCGGATATTTGCACGGCCTTGCCGACCTGATAGCTCTTCGGGCGCCGGCCTCCCTCCCTTCGCCCCCCCCCTCTCCCCCCCCCCCCCCCCCCTTACACGATGGGACCTGTCGACGTCCTAAGCCAACGAGCTGCACTCCAGTCAACACGCCCCACTGGTTGCGGGCCCGGACGGACGGCTTGGCACTACTGCTACCTGAACCGGCGTTCGCCACGTAGTGAGAGATCCAGGCCCCCTGGCAGACTAGGCATCAGGAACCGGTGACGGCCGGACAAGGTTACCTGCGCGGGTCCTTGCCGCTACGCAGGCGACGCTCGCCGCCCCTCCCTCGGCCCCCAGGTAGGGAGGACGACTCAGCCCTAATCCTATCCTCCTGGCTCCGTTGGGGGATACGCTCCACCCACCGCGACCTCGCCCCTGATAAGCCAATGAATGTTCTAAAGGGCATGCAAGGTCTGAGCCATGGCCACTAGCCGCGCTGTTGTTGGCAACGCGGCTCTCAGGACATTGTCACGACAGTGGAGTGTCGAGCGGAGACACCTTGCCCGCTCCTACATGCGGTACCTATCCAGCCAGAGCCAGATCTCGCTGGTGGGGGGCGGCTTGTGGCGCAACACTCCCTCCCGGCGCCCTAGGCGCCGCAGGTGTCTTTGCTAAAATTAGAGGGAGGTTGCTGGGGGATGGCGGCTAGTAGCATCGATGGCAGGGGGTAGGGGCGTTATAGCGGCACCCGCCTCCTCTTTGGGATTCTTCCTTACAGTAATACCATCGGTAATGTGTTTTGAGAAAACAAATGTATTTTTCCTTAAAATGTATTTTTTTGAAAAATACTTACTGATGGTATTACTCGAAGGTCCCTCCCACCTGCCCCGCTTGCCGCTGGTCTGCTAAAGAAAACTGACTGGCGTATAAGCGCTGTAGCGCATGCGTGGTTGAACCGGAGGCGAGGCTACCCGGGTTTCCGCCTAGGCTATGGCGCCCCTCTCCTGCCATCATGACCATACTCGTACACAACAATTTTGGGCTAAAATTAGACTAGCTAAGAAACCATTCCTTACAGTAATACCATCGGTAAGTATTTTTCAAAAAAATACATTTTAAGGAAAAATACATTTTTATTGATATCATGATTTACTGCTGTGCATACATGTACCAATGATCCTAGATATGTACGTAGGATCCTTAACCTGTACTCCATATATCTGCGAGCTGTCAAGATTGTTGTACATTGTGATCATCTTTGGTTTAGAAAGATTTGTCACAAAGAACTACTTGTGTTGGGATTTTGTGAGCAGCATTGAATTAGTTGATTTAAATACTGCAGTCATTTAATTCTTTATTGCTTTAACAGGAGGACAGATCATACAGCAGCCATTTCAAATCCAGGTATGTTTCCTAATTATATTGCATTTGAGATAACTTCCCTTACGCTTAGGATTTTGATGAGCGGATATTTTTGCCATTGATTTCAAATGTGCTTAAGTGAGTTTTTGGCTGATGTGCGATAGCAAAGGTGAGTCTACGTTCTAGGCCAGCGGTCAGTCATCTGTTGTCCATAGCCATCGTCCGTGGTAGACTTTAATGTTCACATGTTTTCAGAAACTATTTAAACCACAGTCTTTAAACGTGTCCCAATGATACTCTGTGGCAAGACCTTTCTAAACATACCAAATTTGATGTACTTGCTATGCTATAATTAGCTCTCGCTGATTTCATCCTGGGGGGGTGGGTGGGGAGGGGGGAGCGATGTACTTTCTCAGAGGTCAAGATCGCAGAGGGCCAGAAATAGATCAAAATTAGCCATATTTTGACAGACGTTGAGTTTTCTCAAATAATATTTTCAACTTCAAGCCCAAACTTGATACAGAGATATGTGATGGCAAGACCTTTCTATTCATACTGAAATTTGGATGACCCATCAAAGAGGTCAAGGGTCACAAGAGGTCACCTCTCTTGGCTGGACTTCGCGAACGAAGATTTTATAGGAGTTGCCCACGACGTCTGCAGGCTTGTTCGTGGCTGCGGAGGCCAATCCGGGACAGGCAGGTTCGACCGCAGTGGCTGCAGGGGAAGGTATGGCCAGAGTTCTGAGTTGCGGCATCTCTGTTCTTACTCCTGAGCCGCTTGTCCTTAAGGCTAGCTCTGCGAGAGTCCTCAAAGGAGACAGCTGCCTTGTAAATAGTGGAGCGCCAGGTGTCACGGTCCACAGCAAGCGAAGACCACTGGTGGTGGTCGATTTGGCAGGCACTAAGTGACTTCTTGAGACAGTCTTTGTATCTCTTCTTTGGTGCCCCTCTGTCACGGTGTCCAGTAGCAAGCTCGCCGAACAGGGTGATCTTTGGTAGGCGATGATCCTCCATCCTGGAGACATGCCCCGCCCAGCGGAGCTGTGTCCGCAGCAGCAAAGCCTCGATGCTCACGGTTTCAGCCTGTTCAAGGACCTCGACATTGGTGACATAGTCACTTCAGTGAATGCCCAGGATGGTACGCAGGCAGCGCTGGTGGAAGCGTTCGAGGAGTCGTAGTTGGCTGCGGTAGAGGGCCCAGGACTCGGAACCATACAGCAGGGTGGTGAGGACCACAGCTCTGTACACGCTGATCTTGGTGCCTGTTTTCAGCTGTTGATTGTGCCACACCCGCTTGAAAAGTCGCCCGAAAGCGCTGTTCGCTTTTGCCAGCCTGCTGTCAAGCTCCTTGTCCAGCTTGGCGTCCGACGTGATAATGCAGCCAAGGTAAGTAAACTGGTGCACTGACTTTAGTTCAGACTCGCCGATGGTGATGTGAGGAGGGCGATACACTGGCTTGGGTGCCGGCTGATGGAGGACCTCTGTCTTTTTCAGACTGACCTCGAGTCCAAAGAAAATGTTTAGGGCTTAACGTCTTTTGTCCACCACGAGGGTGATTTCAAAGACGGGGACAACGAAAAAGGGTCTGAGCAAATTTTGACCCAAGCTGGATTCGAACCCGGGACCTTTTCGAGTCCAAAGAGCTGGGCAGCGTCTGCGAAGCAGGACGTGATGCGCTGCAGGGCTCTCTCTGTGTGTGCAACGAGGGCAGCATCATCAGCAAAAAGCAGCTCACGGATCAGTTGGTCTAGGGTTTTCGTGTGGGCCTGCAGTCGTCTGAGGTTGAACAGGCTGCCATCGAGACGATACCTGATGTACACTGCATCGTCATCATCGAGGTCCACTGTGGCCTGCTTCAACATCATGCTAAAAAAGATGGTGAAGAGGGTCGGTGCCAGCACGCAGCCCTGCTTTACGCCGTTGAGAATGGGGAATGGTTCTGAGAGGTCATTGTTGAGTCTGACCTGACCTTGCTGGTCCTCGTGTAGCTGGACAATCATGTTGAGGAACTTTGGGGGACAGCCAAGTCGCTCCAGGATCTGCCACATGCCTTGCCTGCTCACAGTGTCGAACGCTTTTGTTAGGTCGACAAACGTTACGTACAGCCCTTTGTTCTGCTCGCGGCACTTCTCCTGTAGCTGTCTCAGCACAAAGACCATATCGGTGGTGCTCCTGTTTGCTCTGAAGCCACACTGGCCCTCTGGGAGTTGGTCTTCAGCGATGGCAGGTACCAGCCGATTCAGGAGCAGCCTTGCAAGGATTTTTCCAGCAATGGACAGCAGTGTAATTCCCCGATAGTTGGAACAGTCAGACTTCTCACCTTTGTTCTTGTACAGGGTGATAACGACTGCATCACGGAGATCCTTTGGTAGTGTTCCTTCCTCCCAGCAGCAGAGAAAGAGGTCATGGAGCTTGTTGTGCAGTGCTGTGCCTCCATGTTTCCAGATCTCTGGCGGTATTCCATCAATGCCTGCTGCTTTGCCACTCTTGAGCTGGTGTATGGCTGTGAGGGTCTCTTCAGCGGTGGGCGGTTCGTCCAATTCAACTTTTACTGGGAGCTGTGGGATTTGTAGGACGACTGCTTCTTGAACAGTGCGCTCAGCGCTGAAGAGGCTCTGAAAGTATTCCGACCAGCGGTTCAAGATGGAGGTATTATCTGTGAGGAGTGCCTGGCCATTCGCGCTTCGCAGGGGACTTTGTACCAGGTGCCTGGGGCCATACACTGCTTTCAATGCTTCGTAGAAGCCCCTGTAGTCACCATTGTCTGCGCAAAGCTGGGTCCTCTGTGCAAGTCTGGTCCACCACTCATTCTGGAGATCTCTGAGCTTGCGCTGGAGACTGCTGCAGACGAGGCGGAAGGCAGACTTCTTCACAGGGCAGGAAGGCTGGGCTAGGTGGGCTTGATGGGCGGCTCTTTTTTTTGCTAGGTGTTCCTGGATCTCTACATCGTTTTCGTCAAACCAGTCTTTGTTCCTCTTTCTAGCGAAACCCAAGACTTCTGCAGAGGATTTTGCAATAGCAGTTTTCAGTTCTTCCCAAAGTGTTTCAGGGGAGGAGTCTGCTGGGTCCGCTGTGTCTTTGAGCCTGCGCTGTAAATCTGTCTGAAAGGCAGCTTTCACGTCGCCACGCTGAAGGCTCGCAACATCAAGCTTTTTCTTGGGGGGCCCCCATTTCTTGGGTTTTGGCTTGAAGTGGAGCCTGAGTTTGCAGCGGACAAGGCGGTGGTCAGTGTGGCACTCTGCGCTGGGCATCACTCTGGTGAGGAGGACGTCACTGCGGTCCCTCTGACGCACTAGGACATAGTCGATAAGGTGCCAGTGCTTGGAGCGAGGATGCATCCAGGTGGTCTTTCGACTGTCCTTTTGCTGAAAAGTAGTGTTGGTGATGACCAGTTGCTGCTCTGCACAGAACTCCAACAGTAGGCGGCCATTGTCATTGCAGTTCCCCACGCCATGCTTGCCGAGGACTCCTTTCCAGGCTTCAGTCCTGGCCCACTCTGGCGTTGAAGTCGCCAAGGATGATGACTTTGTCGTCTGCAGGGGTGCTCTGTATGAGGCTGCGCAGGTCAGTGTAAAACTTGTCCTTTTCAGCAGGCTCTGCCAAGAGGGTTGGGGAGTACACACTGAGAAGGGTGACGTGTTGCTGGTGTCTCAGTGGGAGGCGCATGGACATGATGCGGTCTGAATGACCCGTTGGTAGGTTTTCCAGCTTAGTCGCAATGGAGGTCTTGACCATGAAACCCACGCCTGAGAGCCGTCTTTCATCAGTGTTTTTGCAAACTTTTCAATCAAACTTGTCAAAAAGGTAGCTGATGATTAGATGTTTCTGTGCGTACAAATTTAGTTGACCCCTTTAGTTGCTGAGGTCAGAGGTTATGGGGGTTTGACAGATTTGTGAAAAATCATAGATTTTGAGGAAACATGGATATTGGCTTTATATTAAGACACTTGGTCACTAGCTTTTTTCAGTGACCTATGGGAAAGGTCAAAGTCACAAAGGTCAGACTAATATGGATCGGTCATGCACGTGAGCTATGAAGGCTTTGCCATTCTTGTTTTCATTGCTTCAGCAGAAACTCTGTGGGGTAGTCATTTTGCCATTGGTTTCAAATCTGCTAAAATGAAATTTGTTCAATGCTTCAGCAGGAATTCTGCAGGTTTTTGCCCCAATCTGCCTCACACTGAAATCTTTACAAAAAAAAAAACCTTTGTGCATGCAGCCACTTGTCACCAGTGAAAATGTGGTCAGATTTCAATCTTTTCCTTCAGAGTATGGGAGGTCAAATTGTGCAGCTGCAGACCCCGCAGACAGTGATGTCGCAGTTGGGTCAGATGCAGCAGGTGATGTCACCTGCAGTCCAGCAACAGGCACAGACCACAGTTGTGTCCCAGTTACCTGCACAGGTGCAACCCACAACACAAGTGTTCCAACAGGTCATCACCCCTACTGGGGAGGTGCAGAACATACCTGTAAGTCTCAAGTCTCTGGTTTGGCTACAGCTTTGTTAGTTCCTGTATCACAGTATGTGTGTGGTCTAAATCAAATGTCTCGGGTTTTGGCAGAACGAAAGGCTTTGCTAGGCATAGCCACCTAGTCTCCTGAGCAATTTCCTCTGGAAAATTCTTATAGATGGATAGGCCCAACGTTTTATGCACAAGATGCTAGACTTTTAGTTTTAGACCATACAAAGCTGTTGGAATTTAGTGATTTTAATAATTTGTATTATATTGGTCTCATTGTAGAACTCATGTCAGCATGTGTTAGGCTCTGTATTTAGACCTTCCTGTCTGGATCCATGAAGTCCAAAATCACAGAACAGCACACATAATACTGACATTATAAATGAGAACCATACGTACAAGTTTTGTGTCCACATGTCCTCAGATCCAGCTGACGCCTCAGCAGTTGCAGTCAATCCAGATGCAGTTACAGGGGAAGACCTCAGCCCAGAGCATTGTTATTCAGTCTAGTCAGCCCATGCAGACGCAGTCTGACCAAATGGCTCATCTGACCGCTCAGGTAACTTGACTTTGTGCAGTCCCATATGTTAAAGTCGAAAATGGGTAAGTCGCAAAACGCAGAGATATAAATACTGAGCGGATTGAAGCTTCATTATCATAATGACTGAGTTAACCCCTTGATTATATCTTTTTTGGTCCTCCATATCCATGTCTCCCACACAGAGTAAATACCATTGGAAGTTACCCCTAAATCATTATTATTTAAACAGCCACATTTTTATGAAAATCAAAAATAATACTTAAGGGGTTAACTCAGTCATTGTGTTAATAATACTTCAATCCGCT